>CM061531.1:241182665-241651303 GCA_030545055.2 Neoaliturus tenellus | reverse complement strand
AAGCAGGTCCTCTGTATAACCCTGTGAGGTGATCATGATCTCTTACTTTTGGATTTTCTTCACTGAAGCTCTTCTTACATAGATAACATCTTGTTGCTGAAATGTATTCTTCTTGTTGATTTTGGTTCAAAGGTTCCATGGGTAAAACATTACCGTATAAGCGTTCCGCCTTTTCAGCAATGTCATACAACTGGTCTACAAAATACTTAGCAGCTTCTTCCCCACGGTAGAGTATCGGAGTGGATGTTAAGCCATAGTCTTGCAATTGTTCTTCAGGTAAAGTAGATTTCACCAATAAGCAAAAACTGTTAGGTTGATGCAATTGATATTTGGTTCTTCTATTTACTTCACCATCCGGAAGTTCCTGCGGCACTAACGTGGATTCAAAGTCAGCATAGATAACTAGTGGAATCCGGTATTGGTGAACTGTTTTATTGAACTGGACAAATGCTCTAGATGGTGGTGGCAGACTAATCTTCACTTCATAGTTGTCATTACAAAGCCGCTGGTGTTCCGACAACCACTCCGATCCTCCACGTCTCAACTCTTTATATGTAAAACAGAAACATCTTTTACACACTGTTAACCTACGTTTCTGTTTTGATAATTGATTTTTAACCAAGGCTGCAAAGTCCTTTATCCACACATAATGTGAAATTTCACCCTTAGTTATCAATAACAGATCCGTGTGGTTTCTTTCCTCAAATTTTGATACTCTCAGAGGATAAACACTATTGGAATCATCTAAACCAAACACGTTTACAGAAACACCTGGGTTTTGTTTCTCAAAATTACCAATACTTTTAACACTAACAGGGTATGACAAACCTCGAAAGTTGTAGCGGTGTTGGACATTTTGATACGCTCTGCTAACTCTACATGGATTTTCTTGCACATATTTTGTTAGCATAGCATATTTAAAGCATTCATTGTCCTCATTTTGCACATTGATACAAGATTTGGTAGCTTGTATCTTCTTTGGCAAAGGTATATAACTACTACCCCTTATACCATATCCGTGCTTGTGAACCCTTACATCCATACCTTCAATCGATGACAGACTCCAGCCGGATCCTCTTCCTTCATGTTCTTGCAGTTTAACTAGCAGTTCATCCAAACATTCTTCAATAATTTCATTGATATCAGATTTAGTTGTAAGGGTTCGGTTTTTGGTAATGAATGCTCTTAATGCCGTTTCACCATCAGTATTGGTAAACTTTGATTCTAACACCAGTCCAAATTTAATGAAGTTCAATCTCTGTAATTCTTCTTTTAGCGTTTTTCCAACAAGTACTCTGGCCTGGGTTATAAAATTATCCAATTCCAATTGTACATTATCAATTTTAAAATGTGTTACAACTCGTCCTGGTAAGGCCGTGGTGCGCAGTTGTCTCACATCTTCCAGTTCTTCTTCCATGTCCTCTTCTTCCGTGTCCTCTTCTTGCATATCCTCTTCTTCAATAGGTCTTCTAGTAGTGGATGGTCCAGCACCAGCAAATTGGATCACACTAGGTCTTCTTCTTTGCATTTGCTGTAGATAGCCGTCGTAGTAGTCCATCTGCTTCTGATGCTCTTCCAAAAACCGGTCAATTGAGTCTAAGTCTATTTCATCGATGATAATATCTTTTTTTCCATCTTCTTCATGTAATTCTCTGTGTAGGGTGAAAAGATCTCCGTCTTCAAAAATTTCCCCACAAATGTCGCAAAGAGCCATTTCAAACAGTTTGGCTTTGAATGCACACTCTGTGAATGTCCACGCAATAATGGGCAGCGCGCTCAACTGGGTCCCTTTATACCCGAGGTTGAAGGGTGGGGGAAAGTGACGTCATATACATCCGGTTTATCAATCATGTAGTAGATTTGGCTTTTAAACACCCATTTCCAATACATTCTTCAACAGGCTTGAGAAACTGATGATGTTTGATCTAAATCCACCATTTTGTACGAGTTTTTCAAAGACGTCTGTTCCAACAACTTTATATAGGTCAAGGTCATTTGGAATTATTATTTTGAGCGGGGGATAGAGCACTAAGCAGCATCAATTACTACAAAGTGCTCTATCCCCCGCTCACATTGTTTTTTTTTTTACTTTTTGTTTAAAACTTCTTACAAAGGTGAAACATCACCATCAGAGTTGGAATCATCCTCATCACGGAATAGGCAGCGATGACAATACATAATTCTTCTGGCAACTAACATTCTATCCATTGGACGATGAGGAGTGTCTTGTTCTTCTTCTTCTTCAATTTCCAATTGGAATTCCATTTCCGACTCAGATGATGACTCTAATGTTTCGTAGGCGTGCAAGTCCACTTCATTGTCCGTTGAACCAGCTTCATCAGAGTCCGTTTCAATATCCATTATTTCTTCCTCCTCCTCTTCTTGATCAACCGCAGGTAGTTGGTCCTCTACTTCTATAATTTCTAGAGGTATTACCTCCAGAATAGAGACAATTCTGTTGCAATGGAACACGGTGTTGTCAAGTGGAGCCATGGTATGGAAGTGTTGTATCCATCCAATTTGCTTACCCTTTTATACCCCCACCAAGTATGCATTTATGTGGGTCAAGGTCATGTAAAGATACCCTTTGAGCGGGGGATAGACCACTAAGCAGCATGCTAGTCTATTGCCGCAAAGTGATCTATCCCCCGCTCTGTTCTACAAAACCTCAATCAAGTCCAAGTTCGAGTCCTAGTTCAACACATTTTATTTCAATTTAAAAATTTCAATTTCACAAAGCGTACAATTCTGATGTATCAAATATTCCAGTTCCTAAAACATTAGGTTCAGTTCATCCAAATTATGCACTCCTAACCTCATAACCTTGGTAGGGAGAATTACATTAATATGATAGTTATTTCTACCGTTACACTTGCTCCATTCTCAAAGAGATATAAATAATATAGTCTTGGATACTGTGCTTTTTCACGTCCTGCATGTTCCCTAATAAAGTTGAAAGCCAATCTTTTTGAATATTCATTATGAAACACTTCTTTTACAGAAACAAGAATTTTTTCTTCCAGAAATTTCACTTGAATTGATGATAGTTTGCTTACATCATCCTTGTCTATCAGGGGTAGCTTGTACGTGAAAGTATTTGGTATCGGTGGTTGTTTTTTTAGCATTTTATCAAGTAAACAACAGAATATTTTATACAATTTCAGCGCTGGACGTAGGGCAGCCTCTTCCGATGTTGGTGGCACTGTCGACGGTAATGGTGGCAGGCTGGGCATCTTCAGGCTGCTCAGGAATTCTGCGGTTATCAAATATTGGAGTATTGGAGCAGGGGGCGTGTCGGTCGAGGTGGTTTTGGAAGCTGGTGGATAGTTCTTGAGCTTCGGAGGCATTTTGAAAATGGAAAAGTGAAATAATGTAAACGGTGATAATGGGAATGTAGTGTTGAAGGCGGGAATAACCAGTCCGTACGATAGCTGGATGTGGAATGAGAAGTGCGTGCAACCTGGCCGCCTTATATCCCCCACCAAGCCAAGGGTGACCCCCTCACAGAACAGACTGAAGCAAATAAACGGTTCATACAAGCTTAGTAAAGCGTCAGAGTGGGGGTATCACGTAATACACACACCTTAATCGCATGGTTAGCACTTTACTTAAAGTGTAGTTTATATATGTCAAGGTCATTCAAACTTTGAAAAATATTTTCACCTCCAAACACTTGTGGCAAGCCGCAAGTGTTTGGAGGTTTTTTGTTAAGAATTAAGACTGATATATATGTCAAGGTCATTCAAACTTTGAAAAATTTTTACCTCCAAACACTTGTAGCAAGCTACAAGTGTTTGGAGGTAAGTTTTTATTTGTTAATGATTTATTTGTAACTTAGTCTTCACCCTCAAGGACACGGTTTGAGATTGTCCCAGTGACTTTACATCACCGCCAGGTTAAAGTATTATACAAGTCAAGTATTTTTTTTTTTATTAGTTGACTTGTATAATACCCCTCTCCCTTACTTTAAGAGAGTTAAGACTAAATTTGGAAAAATAATTTGGAAAAAGACTTTTAAATATTGTCCAACACAACCTAACAATTTAGAATTTATTTTGGTAGGCCTACATCCTAATCCATTTCCCACACAGATTGGCATCCTTCCCTTCGTATTAGATAGCCTTTTTTATGGATGAAAAATTGTCTTTGTACCATCCGAACGGGTACTTTCATTGTATGAAGGCTGCCATCACCTTTTACAATGATTTCTACTTTGGCATCAAAAGCTCCATAAATTTGAGCAATAAAATAATATTTTTCATCCATTTTAAGTCTTCTAATATCAAGCGGTTGCGGACTGTGGGGATGTCTGGGTTGGGATGTTTTAGACCTAATGTTGTTAAGACTGTAGGGTCTTACTCTCGGAAGATTGATGTTTTTGTTCAAGTGCGTTTGGCAACGGTCTTTATCTAAAACAGCAAACTTCTGACAGCAAAGAATCCCAAAGTCTTTTGACATCCAAACGTAATCGCATTTATTACCCTTGCCAGCAGGGAGTTTAACACGCTTACGTTTTTGTGTTGGACGCTTTACTGGAGTGTTTTGGAGCTTGTCAGGTTTAGGCTGGCTAGAAGGAATGGGGGTGGGAGGTGAAGGTTTAAGTAGGTCAAAAGGTAGGCTGCAGACAATTTTGGGTGGGGTAGGTGAACGGGTTAGGTCGATTGAGGGAAGTTCGGGGGAGAAGATTGATTTACGGGGTGGTTTGGTTGGTGTAGGTGGCATGGGGGATATGGGTGAGGGACATTGGGATTTGGTGTAGGATAGGATTTTCTTAGTTCGACTGTAGGGGGTTATCCTCGACCTTGGCGCCTCTTCGAACACCGCAGACTCCGATCCCGAGTCCGATAGCAGAGAGAGTGCTGGAGAGGCTATCAGGACTCGTCCGCTGGGGTTCTTTGAAGATGCCGCAGGTGCGCCAGCCTCTTCCGAAGCCGAAGGTGCGCCAACCTCTTCCAATGTTGGTGGCAATGGTGAAAGGCTGGGCATCGAGGCAGGCTGCGGTGGCGGCGGCGGTGGCGGCATCGTCAGGCAGCTCAGAATCTGCGCTGTCATGAGGTATTCTAGGATCGGAGCGGACGACGATGAGGGCTGAGGCGTGTTGGCCGAGGTTGAAGAAGCTGGTGGGTAATTCTTGAGCTTAAGACCCATCTTGATGAAGCGAATAAATGAAGAGTAAATATGAAAAGAGTAAATATGAAAAGAAGATTGAAATAAGTAAATAAAATCTCAGGAGCGAGAGAGGACCGTCCGGTACGGGAACCTGGACAGGAATGAGAAGTGCATGCCACCCGGCCGCCTTATATCCCCGCCGGGGCTGCCACGCCCAGGATATCAGGGGTGGGGGTGGGGGTGGGGGTGGGGGTGGGGGGGGGGGGTTCGCACTTTTGTCGGGGGGGGGGGGGGTTCGCACTTTTTGTCGGGGGGGGGGGGGTTCGCACTTTTTGTCGGGGGGGGGGGGGGGTTCGCACTTTTTGTCGGGGGGGGGGGGGGGTCAATTTAAAACAATAAGCCTCACTTAAGGCGTTTATGTTAACATCGCTGAAGCCTCCAAAAAAGACACACTTATAGACGAGTCAAACCTTGTGTGTTACTTGACTTGTACATTTTTTTAAAAGAGCTTAATATATTTACCTTGTTAATAAGACCTGACTGTTAAAGAATTTTGAAAACTTTTATATATTTAGGTCAAGGTCACGGTAAAACTTTAAAAAATTAAGCCCCACACCCCCGATGGGGGTGTGGGGCACTTGGATTGTCATCGCTGTAGCCTCCAAAGAGACCCAACTATGACAACAAGGCAACATCCAATGTCGTGTTCCCTTCGCCACGCAAGACTTGTAAACATTTACTGCATTGTCTTTTCAATAGCTAACAAAACATTTACTTAATTTTGAGAGAGGTTGAGGACAGCCCTAGTGGCTTACGCCCTCGGTCCGAGTGCAGGGGCCACCGCAAATTGGCCACAGCTGTGGTCTGCATGTCAGCATACAAACGGACCGAGTCCCAAACCCAGCCGCAATATTGCATGCCTGAGAGGACCCATGCTAAAATTGGTTTAAAATTGTTTTACACGGGGGTCTACTCCCGTACCCTACCTTTACTATTTAACTTTATCAATGCAGTAAATTTTTATAAATCTTTGTGGGTCAAGGCCACACGGACATTAAAAAAATTTCAGCCCCCGTACATCCATGGCGAACCACGAATGTTCGGGGGCCTTGGGGACTAAAAACACAAATAGCTAACAAAGATTCATTTACATAATTTTGAGTTTCCAGAAGGGAAACAAGAGGTTGAGGACAGCCCTAGTGGCTTACGCCCTCGGTCCGAGTGCAGAGGCCACCGCAAATTGGCCACAGCTGTGGTCTGCATGTCAGCATACAAACGGACCGAGTCCCAAACCCAGCCGCAATATTGCATGCCTGAGAGGACTCATGCTAACGTTGGTATAAAATGCTTTTACACGGGGGCCTACTCCCGTTCCCTGACTTTACAATTTACTTTGAGCATTGAAAAAGCTCAAGGGGGGATTGCTAAAACAAGCGTATACACTTTACAAACATATAACACACTTACAACACACAATTGAGCTCAACGTAGTCAATGCTGGAACAAGCACATACACATTAAACACATATAACAAACAAGACACAAAGGATAAAAGACACAGGAGACATAGGGTACAAGTAAAACACTCTCATATAAATCAATTCCCAATACCCAAACGCAAGCGCAATATCTTACAACTAATACAAGTCTTAAAGTTAGAGTAGACTTCGCTAAACACTGAAGGCGCCATTCAATGTTTAGTGATGCCTATGGCGGTCCGTCCCGGTCGTTCACGTTCAACGCGCGGGAGCGGACTGCGAGCCGGCTCTGGCTGGACCCCCTTATATCCCCGCCGGGGCTGCCACGCCCAGGATATCAGGGGTGGGGGTGGGGTGGGGGTGGGGGTGGGGGTGGGGGTGGGGGTGGGGGTGGGGGTGGGGGTGGGGGTGGGGGGGGGTGGGGGGGGGGCACTTTTTGTCGGGGGGGGGGGGCACTTTTTGTCGGGGGGGGGGGGGGTTCGCACTTTTTGTCGGGGGGGGGGGGCACTTTTGTCGGGGGGGGGGGGGGGTTCGCACTTTTTGTCGGGGGGGGGGGCACTTTTTGTCGGGGGGGGGGGGGGTCAGGTAAGTAAAGTGGGTCAAGGTCACCCACAACACTTGTACTCTAAGTGTTGGCTATACCCCCACCACAACTGGGTCCCTAGGCTGCACAACACCGCTTCGCCAGTATGTCTCCGGCTTCCATGCGGTGCGTCTCGCTGTTCTCTAGCTCTCTATATGTAAGTAATTTTACAAGTTCTGAATGTAGGTCACTACACTTTAACTCTGGGACGATATCGACTTGTAGTATTTCAGTGTTTTGACTCAAGGTCATCACACTTTAACTCTAGCACATCGGTTATCGTACCAGAGGTGCTCAATAACCTAACTTGTAATGTTTAGGGTGGCGTTTGCACGCCACGTGGTATCGCCATGAGTGTCCAGTCCAGGTTTTAAGTTAAATTAATTTTACTGTAATCTTTTCCATTTCCGCTTCGTTTTGCCAAAGTATAAGGTGTCACTTAATAAAATGGTATTTCTCTAAATTTATAGGAGATTGCAAGGATACAATTAGTTTATTTAGGAGACTCTTCATCTTGGAGTTTAACACAATTTCCACTTTGACTTTGCTTCCTCGGCTCTCACAGCCTAAGCTGTACAGAAATGTTTCTTCTAGTGCCAACTCGGGCCAAGAGAACAGTGTGTTGACTGTAGGACAGCTCATGGTGAAGTGATGCGATACTCCAGCGTACCACCTCACCTTCCCCCGCCACTGTGACCTTCCCCCACTCCTGCTGTTTCCCCCACCTCTTTTCCCTTGACTCATGCGCTACAAGCATTCTCTCAGTATTGTGCGGACTTTTGTGAGGTGAAGCCATGTCGCAGGACACTTTAGGTAAGAAACTTAGCCGTGTTAAGACTTTATTAGTTGCTCAATGTCCACCACTCAAAGTTAAGAGGGTTTCAACTTTAGCTAAGTGGCGCAAACTGTTGCGCGGACACCCTAAGTTTTATACAAAACAGACTAATGTCAGTTTTACTGATGAGGATTATTTGTTTAAAATATTGGATGAAATGACTTTTCCTTGCAAAATTCAGTTAGTTACTCCCATTCCTGACAGTTTAGAGTCTTAGTCTCTCAAGCCGATATACCTAGCATACACAGAGCCTGACATTCAGTCACTCGGTGGCTGTCGTGGGGTGCGCATCGGTGTCGGCGCTCTGTAGTTGTTACGTGTTCAAGGTCACAGTAATATGAAATTGCGGATGTTGTGCTTGTTCAATGGCCTCTGAGGACTAGTAGATGACGGTTTAAGCAAGGTCATGTCGCAAACTCGAGTTTGACTTGGCACTTTTGCTGTTTCTCATCGCAAATTCGCTCCAAGTCGTCAAGGTCACGTGGACTCTGACTGAAACTCGGAGCGTAGTGCGAGAAACGGCAAAAGTGCCAAAAAATTTTGAGTTTCGGCGTGACCTTGACCTTAACAGTGTCAGTGACGTCATTTTGATGATGTAATGGGTGGTGACGTCATCAGCATGTCATTTCTGTGACGTCATGGGTGTGACGTCACGGAAATGACGTCATCGATGGTGACGTCATCAATTACGTCATCGATGACGTCATTTTGATGACGTCATGGGTATGACGTCATCGATTGCGTCATCGTCGATGACGTCATCGATTACGTCATCGATGACGTCATCGGGGTCATTGACCTTGGCGATGACGTCATCACATTCCTCAGAGGTCATTGAACTGAGCCAGCAACCGCAAAAACACACTACTTACATAACACCTTATAATAGTTTCTTTATACGAAACTCTTAAACTTACACTCTCCATTTATGAAGTGAGCTGCCGGATCAAGACAAGACTGTCGGAGGGTGGAGTGACCACGTCACCATCCGTCTGGGCCCCGGCGCGTCGCAGATGTTTGCGGCGAAAAGATTTGTCTTGGTTGACAATCTACTGCGCTCTTGACAACTGTTTTTGTTTCATAACCATTACACCATTCACCATTAACCATTCACATTATTTTTATAGCCTTAACAGTGAAACTGATAATTCAGTTCGTGTTAGCTGGTTAATGTCTTTCAAAGTCTTGAATTTATGCATACATTTTTGTCAATGATTCAATTCATTCAATAATATAATGTTATTATTGGAAATAAATAAATCTAAGTACAAACCATTACAGTATATTATACTGACGTAATAATAAATATTATACCTTAACTAGGGTAAACTGTGCTAGGCACTGAATTTATTAGTGTATCTAGTGATCAAACCTTACTCCATGGTAATATACCGAGTTACTTTGAATAAGAAATAAATTATATTGCCAATTAATTGAACCTTGTTGGAGTTTCAACAATCGATCTTCATCACTAATCCTCCGATTTTCTAATGTGAAAGTTTTGAAATTTTGTAGTTGTTGTTTTAGGTCCAAAATAGCTAAGATTACGTGGTGGTTCTTATGCCAATTTGTTTTAGGGTCTCTGTCTAAAAATTCCTATTTAATATTTATAATAAATTTACAGATGTTGGATCTAGATAGTAAAGTAGAAACATAACATGTACATAAGAAAAATCAATATTTAATTACAACTCCCTGGTCCTGTATAACGTAATGCAGCACTAATTGCGGCTGTTTTTGTAGTATTGTATGAGGTAGCCTACTTCATATAACTGATTTTTCTAAGAAATAATCTGGTATGTAAATTTTTTATAACTTCGACTTTTGTGGTATAGGCCCTATGGCAAACCTAAATGGTTATATCTTTGTTTGTAGAGAATTTTATAAATACAATCTTATATACTTGTGAATTTAGCCATAGAGTTTTTTGCAGTGAAATATTAAATTTTGTAATACGTATACATTTTTTACATGATAAAATACCACTAACAGACAAAACAGTGTAATATGATTAGTTTAAATTTTCTAAAATAAAATATTTGAATAAAAACCTTAAAAGAAATATTTAAGAAGACTGACAATAAACAAGGGAGGAGTTGTTTGCCGTGAGTCCGCACTTGCAGAAACATAACTTCACCTGACAGTTTGAGAGCTTTATTCTCATCTTTTGCAGCTTTAGTTGTGCCACTTTCACTTTTATCAGCTTTGTGGTGGTCTGAGAATATTTTCTTACTAGATATATATTAAAATGTGAGATAATCCATGTTAAAATGTGTAACAGTGTAGAAACAGTGTGTTTTAGTTCGTTTTTTTGTGTATACAAGAAATCAGGTTCCATAGGCGTATTTTAAATAAAAATTACTTTCTTTTGGAACTCATAAACAATTGTCGCGTAAAGGATAGACTATATGACCTATGATGACGAGGAGACAGACGTGTCATTCAAGACCATTAGTTTTCCTTATACAATTACTAAAATGTTCCAGAGAATAACAAAAATGAAATAGTTCGTGACTTTTCAAACATGTTGTATTTTTAAGAAACAAGCATTAGAATATTGGGTAAATATTAGTTCAAAAAAAATTAAAGGTAAACACAAATATTTTTTAAAATTATTTTTAGGCAATATTGGTTTTGATCACTTTGCCGTTCAACCAATAATAACCGTGTAAAAACACTATAAATGTGATATCTTGTTTTTTACTTGAGCATTTTAATTTTGTCTACTGTAATACACAGCTATCACATTTAAAATCCCTCACATTGTTTCCTTTACTTGGAAGATTCATGACTGATTTGGTAACCTATCAAAATGCTTGTAATTACAGTATTTATTTTAAGCGCCGAAAATTTCTTCCACTGTCCACTTAACACATTGTGTTTTAATAAAAAAGTTGCTAACGCCCTGAGGGAAGTTGGGTACAGCAGGGATAACAATATTAGTTGGGGCGCCAGAGACAAAATTTGGCTTGTTATTTCGTTTATTTATAATAGGTAGATACTCCTTGAAACTAACTGAATGTTAGTGTTTTATTTTCAATTTTTTTAAATTTTATTATCTGTCATTGTCATGCATAAATTGATTAAGAACAATGGAAGAATTCTTATCTTGTATGAAGTATGATACTGTAGTTTATAATATTTTGAATTAAATATAGTTCAACTTGTATTTTCTATTATTTATTCTACTTTTAAGTGTAAAAACTGATAGAATTACAATCTAAATCTTTATTTGCTCTAAGCTGGCTTTGTACAACTAAATCTTAAAAGTAATGAAATGGACTGTAATGATTCTTCTAAGCTGAACCATTCTATCGGTCTTCCTAGGCCTAGGCCTAGTGCAAATAGGACTGACATGTTTAATCTAGGACTGTGCTTATTATTTTTAAATGTACAATGTTTATGTACTGCTAGAATTCTGGAGTTGGAAATGACTCTAGCTGTCAGTGATTACAAAATTTTGTGTCTTACCGAACATTGGCAAAATGAAGAGCAAATCAGGCTAGTAAATCTAGGTGGATATTCCCTAGTTTCAGCCTTTTGTAGGCCTTCTTTAAGACAGGGTGGAGTGGCTTTATTTGCATCTTCTGATTTAATGGACTTGATTACAATAATTGATGTAAGTATATTTTGCCTTGAATTACATCATGAGTATGCATGCTTTCAATTAAAGGACATTAATTTAATACTTATTGGTGTTTACAGATCACCGGATGGTGATCCGTCTCTATTTCTCGAAAGCCTTGAAAAATTGGTTTTATCTCTTGATGATAAAAGAGCCACCAACCACATAATTGTGGGAGGTGACATTAATGTGAATGTTCTTGTAAATGACAGACTGTGTGAAAACTTTATCAATGTTCTTAAATCTCTTAATCTATACTGTACCGTGTGGCAACCCACTCGTGGGAATTCCTGTATAGACAATGTGGCCACTGATCTCCATAGTGAATTTTTCAAGGCTGAGGTATTAAGGTATGCAATTGGTGACCATGATGCCATTAAATTTAGTATTTGTGACATTGCCAAGCAAAACACCCAAAAATGTAAGCCTAATGTTTCTGTTTATTGTAGGCCTATCTCGGAAAACAAAATGATTAGTTTCATTGCCGCTCTTAGTAATGTGGACTGGAATATCATATTACCTGATAGAAATGCGAATGAGGTTTTTAGTAGTTTTTTGAGATCTTTCCTCATGTTGTATTATGAGTGTTTTCCTAAGAAAACTGTAAAATCTCACAGTAAACTTAAGAAATCACTTGTCCCTGATTGGAAATGTCCTGTTCTTGAAAATCTTAAGAAATGGATGCTCCTTGCATATGATATCAATAGGACATCCAAAACTCCAGAGGCTAAGAAAAGATATGTTCAAATTAAGAATGAGTATAAGTTAAATTTGGTAAGAGCCAAACATGACAGTAACGTTAAGTTCATTGAGTCTGCCCAAAACACCTGTTCTGCAGCTTGGACTGTGATTAGAAGAGAAGGGCCCCCCCCTAAACCCATCCCCTCCACAAAACTTACTGCTGAGGAACTAAATAGCTTCTTTGTAACCACAGTTCAACAAACCCGTAATGCCATAGAAACTCCAGCAAACTCAGCCGTGGAACTCCTAGAACAACAGGTTAGGCCAAATTCAACTTTCAGTTTAACCCCTGTCACATGTGAGAACATACTGTCCATTGTACATAAGTTAAAAAGCTCAAAAAGTAAGGACATTTATGAGGTCTCAACGTCCTTTATAAAAGATGTTGTAGGCTATATCATTGTACCACTAACCTTTTGTATAAATCTTTGCATCCTTGAGGGAGTTTTCCCTGATGTTTTAAAGACAGCAAGGGTAGTACCTATCCACAAGAAAGGTAGCTATGACCTGCCAGAGAATTTTAGGCCAATTTCTGTGTTACCTGTTTTTTCAAAGATTTTTGAATCCATAATTAAGGAACAACTTTGTTCCTATTTTGAATCTAGAGACCTGCTCACGGCTGTCCAGTTTGGTTTCAGAGCTGGTCGCTGCACTATTGATGCAGTTCAGGCTTTAACAAAAACTGTGCATGAGTCTTTTGAGGGCGGAGGCTTTGCTGGGGCCACATTATGTGATCTCAGCAAGGCCTTTGACACCGTGGATCATGAAATTTTGTTGAAAAAACTAGATTTCTATGGGGTTCAGGGTAAAAGCCTGGATTTGCTCCGATCATACCTGACAGGGCGTGGGCAGCAGGTATGTGTAAATGGAAAGTCCTCAGCTGTAAAACAATTAACTCATGGCGTCCCACAGGGGTCAGTTCTTGGGCCCCTGTTGTTTAATATAATGATTAATGACTTGGCTCTTTTTATGGGGGATGGTGTTTTCTGCTACGCAGATGATACTACTTTGCACGCAGTTCGTGATAGTATCTGGGATCTGGAGGAGACTTTGTCGCAGTCTCTTACCAAAGCCTCAGAATGGTTCCGGGCTAATTTTTTCTTTTTAAATGAAACTAAGACCCAGTCCATCGTGTTTAGCCTTTGTAATGTTGCACAAGATGTTAAAAGTGTCAATTTATTGGGAGTGCACCTCGATCCGAAATTAGATTGGAATTGTCACATAAGTTTTGTTTGTAGTAAACTTTCCAGGGTGATCTTCCTGCTGAGGAAACTGAGAGACTTTGTTCCCAAGGAATGGCTCAGGACTGCCTACTTGGCTTTTTTTCAGAGCATCTTGAGTTATGGCTTACAACTGTGGGGTGCCGCTGCTGGGGTTGAGAGGGTCCTGCTCCTCCAAAAGAAAGCAGTGAGAATTGTGGCCGGTGCTAAGTACCGCGACCATTGTAGGCCTTTATTCGTATCAGAATCTTTAATGACTATTCATAATCTCTACATTTTTCAATCGGTTCTTAGAACTAAAAAGGAGCTGGGCACTCTTGAACTCAGGAGCGACATCCACTCGTACAACACGAGAAGAAAAAATGATTTAAATGTACCCTTTGTTAGACTTAAGAAAAATCAACTAAGTAACACTGTTCTTAGCATTAAGTTATTTAACATGATTCCATGTACAGCTCGGAACCTGCCTGAACCCAAATTCAAAAAGGGGGTGGAGGGACTATTATTGGCAAACCCATTGTACTCACTCCATGAGTTTTTTGACTTACAAAATGAATATGTAAGTAGATTTTTTATTTAAACTGTGTGCAGTTTTTCTGTTTGATGTGTGGTTTTTCTTTCTTTGCATGGTGAGTTTCAGATAGTCACAACACCATGAAAATGTACTTTTAGTTATAAGTTTTTTGACGTTTTCCTAGTGCAAGTTTTTTTGTTAACATGCTTGATGGAAATAAACATTCTTGATTCTTGATTCTTGATACAAATTCTATCCGTATAAGTTCAAATCCATACTTTACCTTAAAAGATAAATTACCTTTTTGTAATGTCAATTGGGTTAGGTTTGCTCTCTACCCTCTAATGCGCATGTTTACTTTCTCGCCTATAAGTATTGGTCAACGTACAAATCGTTCCAGTACCGTGCTATACATTGCGTTAATACATCAACTCACCCATTAACCAGTTAACAAAATAACAAACTCGTTTTGAGAGCTGCATTATGTTTCATACTTCTTGAACTGTTTCATTCTGTTTCAGTCACTGCGTTCATACTGTTTTAAACAATTTATACATAAGGAATCAAATACATTTATTATTTCTATTTAAAACTAACAATAACTTATTATTCCCAAAATATAAAGATATAAATTTAGTAAATTTCTTAGATTTATAAGCAATAACAAAACTCGTTGCCTTCTACATCAGCTATGTTGCAATCTCTTGCCTATGCTAACACACAAGCCGGCCCTACCAAACCACAACAAGTGCCCTATTAGCCCTAACATTAACATCACTTGAGGTAATAATCCTGTGGCAGCTTAGCTTATCTCTTACTTGTCAAGTACGGACATTATGCTTATATACACACACAATCAAATTACCATCATTTATTAATTCATTCTTGATTTATCCATTGGCAAATATTTTTAGCTTTCTATTGCTCGTTAACTACAATACTATTTAAGATATTGTTTAAAATACTTCTGTTCATAAAAGAGTTAAATAGTATTGCTTGTATTGTTCTCCATTGTGAAGAACTTCTTATTCAAAAATACCCCCGTCGCAGCAGACCTGCGTACTCAGCGAATTTCCAAATTAGTAGTATTAATTATGACCAGATAAACCTGTAAACCAAAAATAATCAGAAGCTCATAAATAGGGAAATAAATGTTTATCTCCTTATGATAAATGTAGGGAAAGAGTATGCAGGTATGCTGCCATGGGTATTACTAAAAGTAGGTTTTTAGTATAAAAAAAAATTATTTTGACCATATGAAGCCATACACTAAATTTCATCAATATCTGTCCATTGCCAAAGGAGTTTGCCTATTCTCCATATGATTAACATGGGAAAAGAGTATGCAGGTTTGCTGCCATGATAGGCACAAAAAAACCAAGATTTTTTACTATAAATGGATGAATCTCAACCAAATGAAGCTGAATACCAAGTTTCATCCAAAAACATTGGTTAATAAGTGAAATATTAACACATCCTTATTCTCCATAAGATTAACATTGGAGCCTCAAAATACAACGTACTGTCTTTAGACTTTGTAATATCTCGGTAACCAATGGAGATAGAGCAAATCTTCAAAATGCTAAATTGTGTGTTTTTTTGAGCTAAATCCAATGGTCAAAATAAAAATTTGACATTTTTAAAAATTACATATGAAAAATGCAAAAAACCCATTTTTGGGATACAAAACCCCCCAAAACTACCCCTTCCGATAGGTCGATATGTCTGGTTTACGAACTCATCCGAATAAACGTAGGATTACTCATCTCTACCAAATTTGGTGTCGATCGGACCATTTTTACGAGAGTTATCGTGTCTAGGGACACATACATACATATATATATATACATATATATATATATATATATATATATATATATATATATATATAAATTTTAATGACTATTATTTTTGGTCTCTGGGCACCTAAAAACAAAAAAGTAACACTGTCCCGGGCTTAGGTCCTACCATGAGACTTACGGTAATAGCTTATTCCCTATGGGAAATTCGCTAAAATCAAAATCATACGTTTTTTTTTTACTTGTACATCCCCGAGAATATTGGAGTTGGGGAGAGGGGATTGACTCTCATTGTAACTTATGAATAAAAACAATAAATTATACTTGTGAAAAATATGTTCGAGTACTCCTAGTCAGTTTTTTTTTTCAAAACCAAAACGTATGCCAACAAAAAAAACAACAAAAAAAAAAAACAGATTTGGTAAAATATTACAAAACTGAACACAAAATGTTTGATGTAAAATTCGCAAGCTGATATGAAACAGTGAAGTTAAAAAATAAATAAATAAAAAATGGCCTCAGCTAATGGAAAGTTAGCAATGACAAACAAACTTTTCCCACCACTATTTTTGTATCCCCTCTCACAAAGAATAATTAAGTTTATTTTTTAATCGGTTAGGCCTACATAGGCCTATTTCCAAATTTAACTATTTCGTTACACAATGAAAGCAACAAATTGATAACTAACTATAAACGTGTGTTAAGTGTTAAGGGTTTTTTTTTTTAGAACCACATAGTTACAAAAATTATTCCATTTTAATTAGTAAATTATACTTTATTTGATTTATTTATTTCGTGCTTCACGATTTCCACTACAAGTTTATTAATTAAGAGGGTGTATCATTTTAAATAAATTTCAAATCATTATTGTATTTTTTTACATGTCTTTAATTGTTTACGATACATTAATCGTTGTTGTCCATTCAATCGTAATTTAATTTGTTTCTGTGAATTAAATCATAGTTAATTTTCAGTTATTTCGTGTCACAGAATACTGATATAAGTGTAAATTCCAAAAGAAATCTAGACATCGTAAACGAAATGACAAAATAACGAGATTCCACGCTTTGCGCGTTAGTTCCCTGAAGGACCAGTTTTCAGATTTTCTAATCCGGCGCCCTCCACCTCATATTTTAGGATAACAACGTAATGGAATTTTTCATATTTCGCTTCAATTGACTACTTCTTTACGTAACGCAGTTAAGTACTCTTGTTCGAGATTATTTTAATGTTTAAGTAAATGTACCTTAACTGTATAACAATTATTAAAATATCTTCTACACTTATTTTTAACTTTCCATTTTAATTAATTGATTTTCACAATTGGATTACCATTAACAAATACTGTAGGCCTATGTAAGTATATTATACGAACATATTGGAATCGGGTTGAATAAAATGCTACCGATAAGGAGAGTAATATATTTCTGATAAACTCATAATTTTCCCAAAGTAATTAGTATGACGTTGTTGTTAATATTTTAGGAAATGGTGGCAATACTGCAGTGGCCGGTGGTTGGCCACACTGGTGCCGGTTACATTGCAGGAAACACAGCGCATTACTATAAACAACAGTGGTAGTATTGCAGTTTTCTGTGGTTGGCCACACTGCTTCCTCTCACGTGGCAGTAAAAGCAACGCACTGCTATGATCAAGGCATATATTAACTACAATTAATTTACGAACAATATCATGTACCAATTTACAAATAAAGATTTGTAGGTGATGACATTAAAGAGTTTTTAGAATTAGCAACAAAGAGTGATAGTAGGTTTTGTACTTTGTCTTGCGAATCAACTGACTTATTTTTATTGCTCGGAGTCACCTCAGCGACTACAAAGGAGGTATCAGTAAATGATTACATGACCGATTCAGGCAATACATATTATGAATGTACAAGTAGTTAATTGTTTCTTTCAGTTATTCGAATATTAAATAATACAGATTTTTTGACATGGTTTTAAATTTTAATCAGTTACTATTAATTATATAGACAATAACGGTAGGTTAAAGAAAACTTGACTGTTTATAGTGCCGTCAAATAAAGTTAAATTTACAGTAAAATAATGAGTGTTTAAAATCCTTTTTAAAATTAAGGTGACGGTAAAACAAACCTTACACCTTGAATAAGTGTCACTCCTATTTACAATAATAAGTTTGTCATGGCCGAATAATTTCCTCCTTATTTACTAGCAAAGAAAGTATAAAATATTGTTATTCAGTCTCTTTTGTAGCCTAACATTCTAATATAATTCCAAATAACTCAAACTAGATATGGTTTATTGACACTATACCGATGTCGGTACAATAACTTTTTTTCATTAGGGTGATAATATGCAATCTAACATGTAATTTTATGTGAATTGCTTGTTTACTAAAAATCATTCTTTAATTTAAATGTAAAAGACTGTTTCTATTTTAAGGTTTTAATCATTGGAAGAGAAAAAGATAGCCTCTTAATTTTTTGCAAAAAATTAGCCTCATTTCTCACTTAGTCAACTATAAACATTATCGTTAGACTATGTTTCTTTTTGTAAAAATGATTAAAAACACAGTTTACTCTATCATATTAGAACACAGTTTTATATTTTATAACGTCTTAAATCACTAATAAATTAGATACAATAACTTATACCAAAAACAGTGATATACAATATTATTTAAAGCATTAAGACTAAGAATTTTACAAGGGATTTTACAGTTAGATAATAATTAAAATGTGAAAATGTTTCTCTCACACGAAAACGTGTTCCAAGCAAAGAGATGCAGTTTTTTCATCACACTACATCGATATCACCTGTTTTCGACCCTCACTTCTACCAACGAAACACCTGTTTTGCCGGCATAGGGTGGTAATGGAAACGGTAGCTGAGAAATCTAGAATATTAGAAGGTATTTAACAACAACAACAACAAATAACAAATCAGTGACAGAGTTAGTAGTTCAGCTGATAGCTACTGTTAAATGTGTATGACGTAGATGGGAAAATAGTGCTTTTCCCCTGGAATCAGCTGTAGTCACTTACCGTTAGAGTATTAGTTTTGGTGGCCTTAGCTGATGTGAAGTGGTTGCCTAGCAACCAAAAACTCAAGCAGTACATCTCGCTAGGTTAGTTGAAGTATGTTTTGTTTGTTATGAACGAAGAAGTAATTTTTCACTTGTTTAGAATTTATTAAATTGTGTAGTGTGATGAAAAATATCATTCATAACTCGGGCCGAAAGCGTTTTGCCAACCCTCGATCGTTTCAAGTTCTCGACTTCGTCTCGAACTTGAAACACGATCTCGGGGCCGGCAAAACGCCACTTTCGGTCCTTGTGACGAAATATACAGTGACCGGCCCAGGAGAATGCACTTGAATATTCAAAATCATATGGATCATATTTTTAATTTTAATCCATAAATTGTTGTATTACATTTCTAAAAACATTTATTTTTTTTAATCATATGATTGTTTATTTATGACAAATCAAAACATATTGAATATCGAGGGAAGATTACATAATTATAATAATTATTATTCTATATTTAATAATAAGTTGATTTTCCAGGATCCGATATAAATCTTGTAGTTCACTTGTTCATAGTATGAATTATCGGCTCTAAATGACGATCGGACCTTTCAAAAGTGGTAGCTAATCGTAAAGTGGCCTAAAATGTCATTTCATAAGTCGATTTCGCCTGTATGGCGGTCGCAGCGCAGGAAATCTGCCGCAATTTCGGCAGATTCGTTTCTAATGTTTGTAATGTTGTATGAAATGTCGACGAACGCAACGCGAAAAACTCCGCAATTATAATTTAGGAGGTCACATGGTCCAAATACGAGCGCTGCAGGCTCATACGGATCAGGGTTGCCTGGAGTGTTGATGTATACGGGGGTTGAGATTAGGCGTTTAGTTGTATAATTCGAAAGAAATTTCGCCTAAATGTTTTGTAACGGCTGTAATGTATTTCAATAGTTTAAATTATTGCAGTGGTTTTTAAAATTATTATTAAGATATTACTTTTTCCATAAAACCTCTGTCACTTGAAAAATGTATATAACCTAGAATAGTCACCTGTCAAATTTCAATAGGACTCGTTAATCTCAATGGGGTTAGCACCATACTTCTAAAAAATGAATAAACAATTAATTGCTTACATTTTAAACTTTATTATATGATTATAGTATGTGATGGATTTTCCACTCTTAGAACTCTGTACTATGCACCAATTTTATAATAATACGTGTAAACAAACAGGTAGGGGTGTTTTTCCAAAGCACATTCTTTTGCATAAAAGGAAATCGCCTGCCACCGTAGAACTGCAGAAAACTCCCGCCTAAACGACTCGAAGACGTTTTTACAACTATTTTCCATAATTGGTTGAAAGTATTAAATATGCATAGGCCTATAGTTCAAATTTTGAAATATATTACTAAACAAACATGCTAACCACTTTTGGCTCGGAGGAGGTATGAAGAAGCGCTTTCAACGCCAATTGCAAGTAGTGAGATTGAACTTTGAGTGCGTCATTAAATTTATTATAAGCGAGCAAAACGTTGTATTTTTTTCCTAGGGTTCATCCATTTCAACATTTAGTACAAAGATTATGACTGTCGGAATCAACTACGGCCTCCGTTACTGTACGGTTCAAGAGGTCTAGAGTTCTGTTTAATGCTCCAGATCTAACCCTCCAATGGCCGATCTACTAACATTATAAAACTTCAATTTGGTATTTAAAAAAAATATGCACTCCATATTTTTATTTTAAACATTTATGTTAACTTCATTTCTAAAGCAATTTTAGTTCTTTTTTAATGTGGCAGTAAATTGACAAACACAAAAACCTGGGATGGGATAAGCATAAACAACTGACACTAAGTTGCTACAGTTTAAAACATAACACATGTTTGGTAGTAAACATTTCAGATTATCTGTTTAGACAATATTTTCTTTAAGACGATGTTTTTAGTTGAGTACATAGATCTGATGGAATATTCAATTTGAATGGCTGGATTGTTATTCCATATGATTGTTTATTGATGGATCAAGTGCATTCTCGTGAGCCGGTCACTATACTATTAAAGCAGATGTTTAGTTTTAAATTTAACTTACTCATGACGAACTAAGTATAAAAAGTTTTAGGTAATTTCGTTTTTTATTTGAGGTTGCAAGCGATATGTTACTGCTTAACTTACTTGAGTGAATTAGGTACTGCAGTCAAAGTTAGTTGAATGGTAAAAAATAACTTCAATTTTTTCTAAACAATTTTATAAGATCTAAATGCATAACTGATATTTGAAAGTTTTTATTACTGTACTTAATCATAAAAAGTAAAGCCTTGAAAATGTATTAGCCTGAGTCAATCTTTGCTCAGGAAACATGATTTTATCAGTCTTAGCCCATGACTATGTTCTTGTAAACTATTTCATGTAACACCTACATTCTAATTTTTTTTTAAAAGTATATTGTTGTTTATTAATTTGTTTTTGTGTGGATTAATCTAATATTGATGTGACTTAAAGACAATATCACAAGCGAAATATATTTCATTCAATGCATTTTACAAGAAATTAGAACACCGATATTTACAATTTAGAAATATATAAAATTAGAAATATACAACTGAACTAACTACTATTGAACTTGTATATCACAGTTAACAGACATGACTTCAAGTTCATTTCAACTTGTAACTAACTTGGGATGAAGTTGGTGGAATGCAGGTAATTGAAATACCAACTAGTGCGTCTCATACTTGTTGTCAACTGCCTCTATTAAAAAACTTTAACTCATTAAAAATTACATCCAAAATTAAATTAAAAAGTACCAGGGGGACCGAGCTTAAGCTCGGTAATATTATTATTTTCGTTCTCATACAAAGCTTGTTCGCTCCGCTCACTCGCCCTCTTCGATTTTAAAAACGAGCTCGTTCGCTTCGCTCACTCGCCAGGCCGGAGGGTGCTGCACTTTGGTATAACTTTCCTAAACTACAGGTTAAAGATGTAACTCATTGGTTTATATCTACAGTTATCAGCTGATTTTTGTTCAAATTAAAAATCGCCATAAGGATAACATGGAAACTTTGAAGGGCTCTAGAACGGAAACCGGATTTTTCCCAGACATGGGACCACCGCCAATCGATTTCTGGTGGCCAAAACCCCCATAATCAATCAAAAAATCAAAAATCCTTGGAGCGAAAAAAAAACTTTGCCCGGACAAACGGAGCTTGTTTTAGAGTATAAGATAAGAGTACCAGGGGGACCGAGCTTAAGCTCGGTAAAATTATTACTTTCGTTTCTCACACAAAGCTCGTTCGCTCCGCTCACTTCCTAAAACCACAGGTTAAAGATGTAACACATTGGTTTATTTTATCTACAGTTATCAGCTGATTTTTGTTCAGTTAAAAATTTCCATAAGGATAACATGTGATCTTTGAAGGGCTCTAGCGCGAAAACCGGATTTTTCCCAGCTATGGGACCAGCTCCAATCGATTTCTGGTGGCCAAAACCCCCATATTCCAAAATTTGAAGGAAATCGTCGGAGCCGTTTTTGAGATAATTGTGCAAGCAAGCAAGCAAGCAAACAAGCAAACGTTGCTCGTATAAGAGTATAGGATAAGATAAGATTATTAATAAACGCTTAAACAAATATAAATTTGTATTTATCAAGGTTCGTATGTTGTAGTTAACAAGAACCTTGTTTATAGCAGTGCGTTGCTTTCAGTGACACGTAACAAGAAGCATTGTGGCCAACCACCGAAACTGCATTGCTACCACGGTTGTCTATTGCTGTGCATTACTATTACTTAATTGCGATGTTACCGTTGTGAAATCGGTATCTATGATATGATATGATACTGTATATGGGAAACATATAAACGTTTAAAAAAGTCTTCTTCGTACTATTTTGTTACTATTTATTCTTACGTCAGCTTAGAATTTAAGGTTCACCTTAGATTTATCTCTACCGCTGCTTGTGTCACCTATCAAATTGGTAGAAAGTATTCGTAGAAAGTATTTGATAGGTCTTCAAGGAGAATCTTTTATCTACATCATCGCCAATTACCGCAATTTATCGCCATTTTTACCAATTCAAACTGTAATTTACTTCATCTGGAATACAAATAATTATACCAAATAGTCTAAACTAAAAATTAAATTTAGATCACTGGGTATGTAATCAACCTAGAAGGTCATGAAGAGTGTAATGAATGATTAGCACTATGACTAAGTAATGTAACCAAGGTTCCAACAAAAAATTTGTCATCCTTGCCAACGTTCCATGTTTGGAATAAAAACAGAGATTAAAACTACCCCCAACAGCATTGTCTGTGGCGGGAGGGTGGCCGCTTGTTAAATATTAATGGGGGTCCAGGACACAAGGACTTCCAATTAAAACGACCAAACCCGGCTGAGACGTCTCAAACTGCCGACTCGGCTGCATCAACAATTCGAAACAAGTCTACAATTATTTCTTTGACGTAAAACATTCCATTTTCGATCAAATATATTTGGTTTTTATATTACCTTTCGTCTCCAGTTCTTGATAAATATCCAACTGAACAATATCAAGAACTGGAGACGAAATATAATTTAAAACTAATTATATAAGTTCCGGGCGTACCTCCATTGCGCACAGCGATCAAGTTTTTGACGAGGGTCAGTTTTATGGCCCTCCGAGAAGCGAGTACCACTGCGCACACGGTCACTTTTGCCTGATCCACCGGTCTCTCACCTCTAAACCAAACCTCATTTATACACAGAATTTTTAGCGAATCTAAGATGCAAAAGTCTTTGACTACGTATAAATTTTCCTTTTCTTTAAAAACAATGTTGATCAACTTCTGAAGAGAAATTATCTTTATATTAATAGGCAAGCATGTTTCTTTTCCTCCTTTTTTCTCAGCTCATGTGTATCAAAGGAGAAATTCGCGCATACCGTTAGAAAAGGAGTGTCTTATAGGTGAGCAGAATCACATTTTAATTCCCAACGGCACCCAGGGCTACGCCCTACATGCATTCAAAGTTCCAATGTTAATCATCGATTCAATAAATTTTCGTCACTAGAAGAGAAATCACCTACAAAAGCCAAAAAACAGAATAACCCTTATGATAAATTTAGTGACGTGTTCAAAGTTCTGTAAAAAATAAAGCAGATCATAGAGCATTACTTTTGATTGGGGTTGAAAAGTCATCTTACTTCTCACGCCAAAAGTTGTTAACATAAGTATGTTAGTTTAGTTATAGGCCTACGTATGTTTAATACTCTCAATCCATTAAGGTAAATAGTTGTAAGAAAAGGAAAAGATTCCTCTCTGACCTCCATCTTAGAGTTGAGGGAATTTTCCTGCAGTCCTAACGCGGCAGCGGGTGAATTCATGGCATGCAAAAGAATTTGCTTTGGGAAAACACCCCAACCTATTTACACGTATTGTAGTAAATTTGTGCATAGCCCAAATTTTAAGAGTGGAAAATCCATAATACGGTAATTATAAAATAAAGTTTTTAATGTAAGATAATTACGCAACAATTTTGATTACATAAGAGAAACATGAATTAGATCTATAATTTTTAAATGAAACCATTTTGAGAGTTTAAATATGCAGACATGTAAAATTAAATATATATATTAGCGTTTTAATTTTTTTATTATTAGGAACAGAACAACAAGTTTTTGTTGTTAACCATGTGTGTAAAGGCGCCACCCCCAAACGGGGTCGCAAGTAAACGCTGTGCGCAATGGTGCCTTTAGGTTTGACAGTTTTCTGACCGCTGTGAGCAATGGTGCCCTTAGGTTTGACAGTTTTCTGACCGCTGTGAGCAATGGTGCCCTTAGGTTTGACAGTTTTCTGACCACTGTGCGCAATGGTGCCCTTATGTTTAACAATTTTCTGACCGCTGTGCCCAATGGTGCCCTTAGGTTTGACAGTTTTCTGACCACTGTGCGCAATGGTGCCCTTATGTTTGACAATTTTCTGACTGCTTTGCCCAATGGTGCCCTTAGGTTTGACAGTTTTCTGACCGCTGTGCGCAATGATGATATCCCCACAAGTTCAAACAGTTCAGGGGCATATTTAACTAGTATGACTAGTACGATTAAACAATAAAATAGAAAGTAAATATTGTTTTACTGCTTTTTCAGGTAGTTTATAAATAATATGAGATTTATTTAAATAATATGTAATAGAAAAAGCTACAAAACCACTATTGGCGAATTAACCACGTTCAAAGTAAATATAGTCTATACAGGCAACGTAAAATAGAGAAGTCCTGTTATTTTCAAATTACAGGCAGTTTTAACTAATTCATCTTCTTATATTCACTCTCTACCCTATAATGTAAAAAAGAGTTAAATTAGTTTCTGATTCATAAGTAGGCCTTAACAATCAGAAAAAAACTGAAGTAATAAAATTATTGTTTAGTTGAAGGACTTTTTTTAAGACGATTTGACTGAGTTTTAAAATAACTAATAGTAAAACACACCATTGTATTACCAATTAATTCTTATCGTTTATGCTAAATAAGAAAATAAACTAAGATATGTAATAAATTATGAGCTGTACTGATGTAACAACCCCCCATTTTCATAGTTGCTAATTTTTGTGACTCCAATATTACATAGAACATTTTAAGTATAAAACTTTGAAAAACGCTATAAACTTGGGGCAGGCATTTTTTAGTATTCAGATTACCAATAAGTAACATAAACTTATTGTTTCCATAAATGTCATCTTTACAAAAACTATGTTTTTATATTCTTTATCGGAATTAGAAAATATGAAATGCGTTTACGCAGCACCATAACGAGTCCAGGGACTGTGCTCATTTCCTCCCTCGTCCCTTCTAATGCTGTTAGTCGACTGGCCACCATCAAAGGCCGCATACGACGTATCTCAATTTATAAACATGCTTAGAGTCTTGCCTAGAGGTGTTCACTGCTTGATTTGCTTCAATATTAAAATGCCCAACAAATTAAAACCCATATGTTACAAAATGTATGCCGGCCGGTTGACATTGATACTTATTTAATAAAGACATTCTTCAGTTATTATTTAAACTAATTTTCATATCCTTAAGACAAATCAATTAAGCCTTTATTTACTATTAAACGATACTAAATGAGTTACTTGGAAAATGAGATGTCTTGAAATATCCCATTATTACTTACTGTAGTGGTAAAATTCTCATCAGAACTAACAGAATTAATTAATTTCACTCATTGCCAAGTTTTATAGTTTTGATATGTATAAAGACTCATTTTACTACCTTCAAATACCTCAAAACATGGAAGACGAGACAGCACCAAAACAGATGAAGCAGTAGCATTTACATCACTCAAAATTGTATACTTTAGAACAAGAATATCCGAAAGCTCATACTGTGTACAATATTGCATACTACGTATTTTTGTAATGTTACATTAAAACTTAATTTATTCGGTATAACGCATTGCTATGTGTTTTTCATTATGTTATAACTGTTCATATAAGTATTAATCCACCTTAGTTTCCATGATTATTATCTATATATTAATAGGCAAGCATGTTTCTTTTCCTCCTTTTTTCCCAGCTTGTGTGCAACGTAGGAGAAATCCGCGCATACCATCCGCACTGGGCGAACATTCGTGGCGAACTTGTTCGGCGAACACAAAAATCAACTAACATTCTTAACGAACAATTAACCGGCCATATGATTTACATTGTAAAAGGTTAGCAAACGAACAAACAAATGTTCGGAAGAACTTTGTTCGGCGAACATGTTCGGCCAGTACGGACGCGGCTTTAGAAAGGTAGATGAGCAGAATCCCAGTTAATCTTATCTGAGAAGGATAATTGATTGAATCATTAAAAAGCTGTTGTAATAACAAATGCTAGCAAATCAGGGTACAGATGTTTCAGTTATAATAGTATATTTCGTTACAAGAGCTGTAAATGGGGTTTTGCCGGCCTCGAGATCGTATTTCAAGTTCGAGGCGAAGTCGAGAACTTGAAACGATCGAGAGTATGCAAAACAATTTTGGCCGAGTAACGAACAATATTTTGAAAAAATACTTTTTAGTTCATAACAAAAAAAAACATAACCTCAACTACCCTAGCGAGATGTACTGCTTGTGTTTCTAGTAGCTAGGAAACCACTTCACATCAGCTAAGGCCACCGAAACCAGAATACTTTAACGGTAGGTGATAACCACAGCTGATTCCAAGGGAAAGACATTATTTTCCCATACATTTGACAGTTGCTATCAGGTGAACTACCAAATACGTCACTGATTTTTTATTTGTTGTTGTTGTCACCTTCCTTATTATATTCTAGATTTCTCTGCCACCGTTTCCATTACCGGCGTAGGCCGGAAAATTTTGCCGGCCTAGGCCTAGAAATCAGGTGTTTTGCTCGCAGAAGTGAGGGTCAGAGGGTCGAAAACAGGCGATATCGTTGTAGTGTGATGAAAAAGATGTTTTAGATCTAATTAGCTCATGATTAACTGAGTTTTTGTCGAATTTCTACCAGTCAGCAAACCCTAGTATTTTATTAATTTTGTATTAGTTGTGACAAATATTTTCTTATCTTTACCGTTAAAACTGAAGTTTACTAAAAATAAAAGTACATCTGGTTTAACGTTATTTTATTATGTATGACCGGTTAAGGTTAAGAAAACACAATACTTGGCAAAGGTTTTCAAGAGTTTATAAATTCTTAACTATTCCACCCATCAATACGTAAGTCATAATACATCAATTCATAAGTGAGCTAGACTCATGTTTCTAGCTCAGCATACGTACGTCACTTTCCCACCTCTCGCCCCTAATTTGCGAGAATATCTATCAGATGATCAAGTGTTAACACATCTACCTTTGAAATATAAATTGTATATGGAATACATACTTACTGAGGAATAAATTTTAAGAAACACGTTTTCTTGACAGAAAATTTACTCAGACTTCAGAAGTGGGGCTACGTGACGTGACTGTGCGTCAGAGGGTTTAGTATTTTATCCCTTCAAAAATCTCATGGAAATCTAGAGTCCTTAAATCATGCGTATCTAGAGTTAAATTAAAAACCCGAAACAGTATTTGATAGAGATCGATGATTAAATTGTTATCTCTTTATAAATGTTAAATTTAGTATATTTTTCTATTTTTAAAAGACAATTCCATCTCTCACAAACAAATGTTAACCATTAGCTAACCATACTCAATAGCTTAGAACTCGAAAATATTTTAACAATGGGAATTGTTACTAACGAAGTGATAAAATATTTTAAGCAATCTTATAACTGGACATAGCTTCAATAGGTGATAGAGCTAAGTTGTTTATCATAAAGTAATTAACTGATCTTAGTCAATTACGCACAGCAGCACACTTGTTTAACAATGATATTTCATCCGTATTTTCCTTAAAATTCTCAAAAAAGTGTTGTAATAAGAACTGTAGAGGTGAAAGGTCCTTAATTTTGAAGTTAATCAATGAAGAAGAATATGAATTAAAAATGTAGACTAAAGGTTTGTAGACAGAGGGGGGTTTTACGAGCAAGCGCGATGCAAATCTCTAAAGGGACAGTTTTTGTGTTCTTCAATCTCAGACCCTCGTCGTGAGCATTACACCCTCCATCATGTGGGATTGTGTTTAGGAGAGAAAAACCCGCAATACTGCTGCGAAACTTACACTGAACTGTGGAATGAGTGGTCCTGTGATTTGGTGCAGCAAAATATTTTTCTCTAAAATTTACGTATTATTAGCTTCATATTACAGTGTTAATATTTGGGCAAGTACTAAATAGTATTAAATATATATTTTTTATTCAAAGCATTAAGTATATTTCAATGAAAACCTGCTTTCCTTTTCATCTAAACATCTTTCACGTGTAAATTTTAGGTAAATGTTTTATGCAAATATTTTACAGGATGGTAAAATTTTACTAAAACAACAAAATCTATAATGCGCGAGAAGATGCTTTGTTGAATGCCGGATTTTGTTAATCAGCGTGGGACTAAAGAGCTTTAAATCTTGTTTTGTAAAAGAAAACATATTTTATTCGTTAACTGTTTTACAGTATTTTATATGTTATTCTATACTAGTAGCTAATAGAGGCATAAGCCCCTAATCATAAAATTAAAATAATGTAGACCTTAGTGAAATGCCAGTAGTTTAGGCTTTCTAAGAAAGTTTTCTGAATATTTAATTTTTTCGATAATACCTAAACAATATCGTTTGCAAAGACCATCCACTTCCAAAGCAATTTTTATAATCTTGAGACACACGTCATGAAAGGATGCTTAATTTGGTCTATCGTTAAACCTATATCAATTATAAAAATGGATTTTTAAAGAAACCCTAGTCCTTGAGCTAAAATAAAAAATTAACATAATGTAGAAAAGTGGCAATGAGAAAAAACATGACAGATGCTCGTAACCCATTTCAGGATTACTACACGTTCAGTAGTGTTCATCAGACAACATTCTCTTTCAGCCATTTGATTATCTTGTTTGTCCATAGGTTGAAATAGCATTTTCGCTCCTGTCAGATTTCCTTTTTTTAGCGTAACAAAATTTTAGAACACCACCTCAAAGTAAACCGACTTCAGTCATTGTCCATTTTCGGCTTTCCTAATTAAAACAAGTAACTTATTTTCGAAAAAATAAAAACTTTTTTAATCCCTATAAATTTTATGGAGTATTTTCTCCAAAATACTCCATAATTTGCTCTTTCTAATTTATTTGGAAGGTTTCGGGTATTTTTGCTATCCTCTAGTCTTTGGAACAAACATCTTTAATTTATACTCTCTCAATCCTATCATTCTAGAATTTTTAAAACACCCAAAAATTATCTTGAGTAATTTTTTAGAATATCAACACTCCGTTGGATGCCACACTGTACGTTTGAATTAATATTTCATTTTCATTCAATGTGATTAATTATTCTCGTTTTAAAATCAAAGTAAAACACATGTTTTGACGTAAAAAATAATAAACCATGATTCATCGTTCATTGTAGGTACCAATCTCATGATCAACATTTTTTTATTGTTTGTCTCATCCATAAGTTACATTTTAAAGTTTTCTTTGATGTAAATGATAAGTACCAGGTTAACCGAGCCTTGCTCGTTGGTTTTAATTTACTTTTGTTATAGTGTCATGGTAAAGCTGTTTAATTTCCACCAACAACCAACGATACATCTTCACAGTTAACAGCTGTTTCAAAAAGACTGCTTAACATTAATTTTCCTTTATATTTTTGTATACCTCTCGTTACCAAAATATCAACCCATAAGACTAATGTTAAAATTGCGATTTTAAAACTTAAATTTAGACCAAATTCGATCTTTCCTGGGATTGAGGCTGTTTCTAAACTTATTTTTGGACCAAGATACTCTTTAATGCAAAATTTGACCAAAATCTACAAGCTAGATTTCGAGATCGTGGAACACACCCCTTCTGACATTGCTCGTATTATACGTATAGGATTTTAAAATCAGCTGTAAATTTTAATAATTTCTAATATTATAGTAACGTTCCTAGTGGCCTTTGTTGTTAATCGACACAAAAAAAAAACAATTTTATTATAATATTGCCACCGTTGGTGATTAGTATAATAGTACCAGGAGGACCGAGCTTAAGCTCGGTAAAATTATTACTTTCGTTCTCACACAAAGCTCGTTCGCTCTGCTCACTCGCCCTCTTCCATTTTAAAGACGAGCTCGTTCGCTTCGCTCACTCGTCAAGCCGACGGGTGCTGCTCTTTGGTATAATTTTCTTAAACTACAGGTTAAAGATATAACACATTGGTTTATTTTATCTACAGTTATCAGCTGATTTGTGTTCAATTAATAAAATCTCCATAAGGATACCATGGGAACTTTGAAGGGCTCTTGCACGAAACCCGGATTTTTCCCAGCTATGGGACCAACACCAATCGATTCCTGGTGGCCAAAATCCCATATTCAATCAAAAAATCAGAAATCCTTGGAGCGAAAAAAAACTTTGCCCGTACAAACGGAGCTTGTTTTAGAGTATAAGATAAGAGTACCATGAGGACCGAGCGTTGCTCGGTGAAATATTAGTAAATTTAAATATCAGAATAAACTTTATTGACATTTAATATGCAGTACATAAACAGCTGTTACATTTCTTTTTGAAGTTCTGAATGTACTTCTTGTTTATATGTTGTTAATTCGTTGCCAACATGGCAACCCATAAGCCCAATGTTAAAATTTTGTAATTTTAAACTTTAATTTTTAGCAAAATTAGATTTTCCCTGGGGGCGAGACCCATCTCAATCGTAATTTTAAGGTAAAACTAAGTTTATTCCAAAATTTGAAGGAAATCGTCGGAGCCGTTTTTGAGATAATTGTGCAAGCAAGCAAACAAGCAAACAAGCAAACATTGCTCGTATAAGAGTATAGGATAAGATCTTCTTCACTCATTGTCATCCACATGGCTCTCTTTTTTTAAATCAAACCAAATCACATGGTCTAAAGCCCCGTTTACACGCTCCAATATATTGGTGCGATCTGATTGCACCAATATATCGGTGCGATAAATTGGAGATTGAAGCCGCGTTTACACGCTACGATATATTGGTGCGATGTGATCGGTACCAACCATATCGTAGCGATAATTGGAGATTGATGTTCCGTTTACAACTACAGAACTGATCGCATCGATTAAGTTGGAGCGCTGTTTACACGTTCCAACCTCTCGCTCCAACCTTGCGATATCGTTGTCAATCTAGCCAGAAAAATGAAATTTTCATTTTTCGTCCAACCTCGATATATTGGTACGATCTCCCGTCTACACGCTCCGATTATCGCTACGATATGGTTGGTACCGATCAGATTGCACCGATATATTGGAGCGTGTAAACGGGGCTTAATGTACGTACACAAAGCAGGCGTTTTCGAATCCACGTGCTACTCTTATGGAGGACGTTTTACGGTTTTTCTCATTTCATGGACACTCCGATAATTTTTCCTCGTGCATGAGACCGAGACCTTTAATTTGAGACCCTAACCATTTTCCTGCGACTTGTAAAACTCTCACAATTGTGTTCAAAAAATTTCGCTTACAGAATTAGAAATTAGAAAAAGAAAGATATTTCTGACACAACAAAAACCCAAATCTCGATTTATAAAATGAATCCCTATTTCTCTGGTCACGACATCAAGCGTGAACGGCAGGCCAATTTGACTAATTCTTTTTTTGTGTGTTTTTAATTGACAGGAGAAGGTAAGAAAGAAAACATTAAAAAAATTCCACAGGGCTCCGCTCCACACGTCTTCAACGTTATCATATTATTCTTATGGAAGTGGAACATATGATTACGGTACATTAAGAATCCTATACTATAATACGAGCAATGTCTGAAAAGATGTGTGTTCCACGATCTCGAAATCTAGCGGTTAGATTTTCCTTAAACTTTGCATTTAAGAATGTTTTGGCCCAAAAATAAGTTTAGAAACAAGCCTCAATCTTAAAAAAATCTAATTTTGTCTAAATTTAAGTTTCAAAATCGTAATTTTTAACATTGGTCTAATGGGTTGCTATTTTGGTAACGAAATGACAACTAAAATTAAACAAATATAAAGGAGCATTAATTTTAAGCAGTTTTTTAACAGCTGTTATCTGTAAAGAGTTTGGTAGATTTAATAGCTTGATTACCATGATTACACTATAACAAAAGTGCATTAAAACCAACGAGCAAGGCTCGGTTAACCTGGTACTATTCATTATACAGACAGCTTTACTTATTGAGGGGTGATCGGTAGTAACAAAACTAGAGGATATTATAGACTTGCGGCAAGTGATTGCAGAGAACAAGCTAAACCTGACTGCAAGTGAGCTTAGCGAACAAGCTCACCTGAAGGGAAAAAATTTCATCTCGTTTGCATTGTAAAGCATGCCGGGTAAACCAGTCTTAAATAAAAATGTAACTCTTTTAGTTGATTTACACGAAAATATGCTTTTAACATACATAATTATTTAAGTAAATTATTTTAAAATATCTATTGTTTTACTAAATTTATTGGCATTTTGTTCGTTTTAGTTACATTTCTACATATGTATCCACATATGTGCGGGTTTTAGTGAAAATTATTATAGTCTTATATACATACAGGCAATCAAAATATGTATGTTTGAAAAATTGTAACCCAGTAGTTAAATAATTATTTAAAAAATGTCTCTTGTCCATTTCAATAATCTAACTGAATAATTTACTTATTTCAGTTAGATAAAGTTTTATTTTAGTGCATAATGCTTTGGAAATAGAGATTTAAAAACTCAACAATAACTTTGAAATAATAAACTAAGCCAGATAAAGAGAAAAAGTAGTATTTAGCTAAAGGAAGGATGAAGCTAAGTGTAGACGGTTAGAGGTAAGTGGTGGATGACAGGGAGAGAAGACCTTTGCAGCATGTCTGAACCAGCGAAAACATAACTTGTCTGACAGTTTGAATTATTTATTCCTTCCTATGTTAAATATATCAGCAATTCAAACTTGTTTAGTAAGGCAAATGTATAATAAGGCAAATTGTAACTTTATTTACTTAACCATTGCCAATTACGTTGGCATTGCTGTCAACTGGGGGAGTGGGATAACAATATGTTTTTATTGAAAACCCAAATTATTAGGTTTTAATGAATGAAATGAATTGCTAAAATAATAACTTAATTGTATTAGTTCTCTCAATAAATCATCAAAGATTTAACTCGTCTGAAAAAATTACATTGAACAACTTGAAAAGTAATCGCCACAAACAAACGAACTTTCACATTTTATGGAAATAAGAAGTCTTATTGAATTGATAAGGATTTGCTACTCAGCGAACTGTTATTATGAATTCATAAGGGATTTTTCTTAAACTCTTGTACAAACCATTAGGCCATAGTTCATTAATCATTGTTACTCTAATAAAACCAAGTAATCTTTAATCATTATAAACAGATTTCACAGATATTTATAAAATAAATTGAAAAATATAATGAAAGTATAATAAAAAAATAATGAATGTATTTAACTGTGGAGAAGACGAGGATAAAGACGGATGAGAGCAAGTGGCGGCTGAAGAGGGAAACGTTTGTAGCATGTCTGAACTGACGAAAAGAAAACTTGGCTGACAGCCTAAAGGCTACCTCTAGTTAACAATATTGTACTTTTGACACAAGCTATTTATTAATAGGCTAACTACACTAAATGATTGTTAATGGAGATTTTAAAATGGTTACATGCAATTACGGCATTTTACTAATTGACAAACTACTTTAAATTTAGTTTTAATAGCAGCAGACCCTGAAATAAATAATTAGTTGATACAAATATACAAAGCATTTTCTATTAAAATGAACAAAAAATTTGATTTGTTATTTTCTAGTAAGTTTTTTATAAATAAGAAGAAGTTTAAGAAGTTTAAACTGGCTGGGTAGCTGAGTGGTTATAGTGCTCGCCTTTGAATCCAAAGGTTGCCGGTTCGATCCTGAGAAAAATTAGTAGCTTTTTAAAGGTTTGATTCCGGACCCAGTTGCCATTTGTCATTGGCCTATTAATTAATGATGCTTTCTAACAACTGGTCGATGTTAGAGAGACTTTAGAGACTTCAGAGACTTCATTTGAAACACCGACGCACTTTGGCGTATTTTAAGGTGAGTATGACTGAAGGGGTGAGTGTGATGATTGTGATGGATCAGATGAGGTGTAGCTTTGTTACTGACAAATATCAGCTGTTTTTATTTGTCAGGATCATTAATTAATAGCCCAATGACCAAAGGCAGCTGGGTCCAGTATCGATACATCAAAAAGCACTAACTTTTCTCAGGATCGAACCGGCTACCTTCAGATTCAAAGGCGAGCTCTTTAACCACTCAGCTACCCAGCCAGTTGTTAGATAGTAACAAGACTGGGGTTTGGACCGTTCCCCGTCAAAACGTTAAAAATGCCACTGACGTAGACACACACAAAATAAAATAAAAAAAGAAGTTATTTGTTTATAAAGAAAAAAAGTTATAAATAATATGTGTCTTAATAATATCTACAACAATACTACTGTTTTTTAAACAATTTTTTATTCAGGTTAGTTATGTGGTTTTGAATATGAAAAGCATGTAACCAGCACCATAACGAGTCCAAGGACTGTACTCATTTCCTCCCTCGTCCCTTCTAATGTTGTTAGTCAACTGGCCACCCTCAAAGGCCGCATACGATGTATCTCAACAACGATGTCAACGCAGTATACGTAATTAATCTCAATTTATGAACATACTTTGAATCTTTTCTTAGGGGCAAACTGATTTTTCATTCTAAGATTAATTTTATTTCTGTAATAGTTAACAATATTGATTTAAGTCATAAAATATCACAATATATAATGCTCATAGAATAACAAAATATTTAAAATGAATTACTGAACTTGTGTACGATGTTCAAATGTGTTTCTGAGTACCGTACGTATTTCATTGAAATGCTCTTTCTGTGCTTTGGAGCAGTAAGCTTGAATGGATAAAAATAAACATAACACGCAAATCTACTTTTATCGAAGCATTTGCAATTTTTTTACAATATATATATATATGTGTATATTCTATAGGAAAATATATAGGAAACGATTTCCATAAATGAACAAAATAAAATAATAAGCCCTATAAACAAAATATTTGTTAAAATATTAAATTAGTTATTTAAAAATATTATTGTTCTAAAATAACGCTTTAACAGTAAATATGATTACTAATCTCCCAAGAGATCTATTTAACCTCTTCAAGTGGCCACGGAGAATTGATTGAGTCCTAAAATATAATTTTCTAGATGAGTGGAAAAAAATTAACTAGGAATACGCTCCGATGTCCGTCCCGTACAAGAATTTTTTACTCACTTTTTGAGTTATTAGGTGACGCTTATTATCTTTTTTTAAAGAGGTAAGAAAAATGCATTACGCACACAGGTGGCAAACCTGTAGTGTGGGACTCCCCTTCTAATTTAAATGATGGATAGGGCCATTATTTTAAGTCCCATCCTCATAATGTTTTGCGGAATTAACTACAGACCAAGCCCTATCCGGCGACACCAAAAACTTGAAAATCTTTTTAGAATTGTTGGAGGAGTTCCAATTACAAAAAAAACCCTTATCTTATTAAATAATATCTATATTTATTTAGATACTTATTTAGATTACTTAGATATATATACTTATTTATTAGGATACGGTTTTTATAATTGAAACTCTTACAATTTTCAACTTTTCAAATTTTTAACAATTTTCAACCGATTTTCAAGTTTGTTTGTGTTGTTGGTTAGGGTTTAGTCTGTAGTTTTTCCGCCAAAAATTTTTAAAAAATAGATCCCCAGGGCCTGCGGGGGTTTTCCCTTTCAGGCTTTTCAAAAGTTTCAATGTTAACCTTATGGACGAAGGATACTTGAGGGTTTATTCTGCAGTTGCTTCCGCCAAAATTGATAAAAATAGATCCTCAGGGCTACCCCTAACAGGCTTTTCGAAAGTTTCAATGTTAACCTTATGGAAGAAAGATAGTTGATGGAATAGATAGGCATATGTAAGTGGATCAGGAGAAGCAGATGTTTCAGTTATATAAAATATTTTTCAAGGGGCGATCCCTATGTAGTTTAATACGATCCATGGTAATTGATTGTTTTTTATAATCTATCATGGATAGCTTTTTGACCACCTGTGTTATCCAGGTTGACTTGGTGTAAATATTCCTTTAATTTTTATGTTTTTTCCTCATTCAGGATCTGATTTTCAAACAAAAATGTTGTGAACTATAAAATTGATCGTCGGGACAGTTGGAATTTCTCCAAGAACGCAAAAACCCAACTCCCAGCCCTGCTTTAGCTATTTCCGACATCCTAGGATTAATTTTTTCTATTCTCTATAATAATGATATGGTTTAAATGGGATTGAACTGTTTGTATTAACGAGAGAGTATATTCACAACAATGTTTGTACCGACATTGCATCAGGAGAGGATGGTTATTCCCGTCTGCCTCTACAAACAAACATTTATACCAACTTGTTTGTCTGTTTCAACTCCATTCGCCGCCATCCTAAACTACCGATCATCAATTATAAACTTTACCTGGCCATAAATCCACCAACCACTGGCGTGTGCCGGGAACCCATTTAGCAAGATACATTGATGCGAACAACTATTTCAGCTTTATTTATGTTATCTTTTGCGTTGTAGTCTTACTAAATTGATGATTCTTGGACATTGTCAGTTAAAATAATTTTATGCTCGGTTAAGGCTAAGTTCAGACGACATTGTTGGGTAAAATAATTAAGAGATCACTTTTGCCATTCTGTAGCATTAATATTTAATAGGATTTAGAACGGACCCTTGTGTGCATGCTTACTGTAAACTAGAGCTGATTTCAAGTTATTAACGAGTCAGTAAATTCAACAGTTCACCTCAGATTTCGTCCCTATCAATAAAGAATTTAAGACTACCTAATCAGTCATAGATAAACTTGCATCTCCGAAAGTAATATTCCAAGAAAATAATGCTTTAAGACAACCGACTTGGTTCCTACTTCGTACTGATGATAAGAATGAATGGTGTTGTAAAATAATTGTGTTAATTTAAATCAATTATTGATCCTTACAAATGAATAAGTTTGTTTATGTGGGTATAAACACATAATAAAAATAAGATTTATCACACTCATCACACCTACCCATCCTTCAGTCATATTTACCGTAAAATATGTAGCGAAGTGTGTCGTCGGTGTGTTAAAAAAATATCTGATAGAAGTATCTTTACCTTCAGAGGAATTCAATGTACTTTTTATACGACTTGGAGTAAAAATTCGCAAAAAATAACGTTTTGGTTTTTACTGTGGACATAAACATTCAAACCGTTCCCCTTCCAAACGTTAAAAAATGCCACTGGCGTTGATAGACACAAAATAAAAAATATAAAATAATAAATAAACACAACATTGAATGAATGAATCAATCAATCAAAAAAGTTTATTTCCATAAAAAAATTACAAACATGCATACAATATAGTCTTAATACATATATATTTAAAAATAGATCCCTAAATAGACTGATGCCTGTGCTAGGGTATCGAGTCATCTGTGCACCAGTGACACATGCAAACTTATGTAATCTATATATTAATACGCAACCATGTTTCGTTTCCTCCTGTTTTCCTCAGCTCTGTGCATCGTAGGAGAAGTCCACGCACACCGTTAGAAATGAGTCCTGTAGATGAGCAGAATCCCATTCTAATTCTCTTCGGACTTCAGGGCTACGCCCCACAGGCTTTCAAAGTTCCAATGTTAATCTTATGGAAAAAAGAGAATTGATTGAATCAGACAGCTATTGTAAAAACAAATGCTAGAGAAACAGGAAGAACAAATGTTTCAGATATAAAGTGTTTTTAAACTTCTTGAAACCAGATCAACTGAAATGTTGGTCGAATTTCGATCACGAGGCGATCTCTAGTATATATGTAAAAAAAATACAATATAAAAATACACATTGTAAAAACAGAAATGCATGCATATACGCTAATCAGAGCACAAATTCTAGTATACAAATTTAGGCTATTGTCAGTTTTAGGCAATTAACTGAGACTTTAAACCATTCGTACACATACAACCATTACAGACACTCATACAACCCATTCTACACCACTCACACACACACACCAAATATTAAAACCACACAAATGGTGCAGCCCGCAGTTCAGCGTAGGATGAGGTATACATTATCCAAATGTATTGTGTAAGAGATAAGGCAACAATCTATGTAGCCTCAATCCTTACAACCCCTATCGTAACGCCCATATATCTTGTAGTAACAGAGTCACACACATTGCACAAGTGTTTAACATAGTGTATCATGTAATCTAACAGATAATTTTTCACCCATTCATTACTAATCCTCCAACTTTGCGTAAAGATAGTGTTAAATTTTGGTAAACTTACACAAATTCTTTGAGACAAATATGGAAAAACTTGATGGTTTTCGTCCTGATCTGACCTCTAGACTCCACCCCAATGGCTTAGAAATTGTCTTTTGAACACATATTCAATATGCCAGATGATTTCTAAAACAGATGTTATTTTGGATGGATTTTACAAAAAAGTAAAGTAAGGCAAAGTAAGGCAAAAAGAAAAACAAAGAAAAAACGTTTACTTATAACCAAAATTTGGTCTTGGCTTATAAAACTTTTGCGCAAAAAAATACGAGCTCTTCTTGCTGAACCAATCGAAGTTGCATGAACAATTCTAGAAACTCAAGTCTAGAATAAAAGCCTATTCAGTGATCTTTACTTTTCTGTCTTCTTTGCGTTACTAACTAATCAATAATCAACTAACCTATAATAATATAATATCAATGTTTTTACTTTTGATGTAATCAACAAATAGTTGTTTATACTTTTTTTATTACATTATACGATTTTATAACTGAGAGTTCCTGATAGTAACTAAGCAGTATCAGGAAACAGAATACGAAAAATATCAGATTTATTGATATTAACACTAGAGGCGCGTAGAAACCTCCAACATCTTCTTCACTTTCGTCTTTTTCTTCTCCTTCTTTTTCTTCTTCTTCTTCGGTGTACACGTCTGGTCCAGAGGATTCTGTGACGGCTTCATAGGTTGTGGAATGTGTATGATAATCATAATTATCAGTTGTGTTGACAGTCAGTCGCGATGGATTTACCCATCTAGCATTAACACCAGGTTCTGGTTCTACTGGATTAAAGGTGTCATCGTCTCTGAACGGCGCTAACCAAAAACTCTCAGGACACTTATATCTGAAGCATACAAAATCCATCAACGTTTTGTCATTGGAGAAGAATATTCCGGCCCCAACCAAGTATAAAAGCATCATCAATAATATCAACACTGATGAGGTTAAGCATATTTGTCGATCCTGATGGTATGCGGCCAAAATCATTGCCATGCCCGATAAAACCAGAAGCGTCATGAAGCAAAGGAAATACCACGCTCCTGCTGGAAACCAGTCGATGATCTCTGCGATATTGGCCACTAAACTGAGAACTGCTATACTTATAAAAACAAAACCCAAAATCACAACACCACAGCGGAGGCTAATAATTCCACAAAATGCTTTTAAAACCATTTACTCCGGAAATTTTGAAATTCATTAAAATTTGGTTATGTCACTACATGATTTGTTTTTTTTTTTTTAACTGTTGTGATGTTTAAGTTTTTCAGCTGATCGTTTCATTCAATAAACGTGATCAAAACCAGTCAAATTTTATAGCGGGGTCTGACACCTTCTTTGTATACAAGAGGTATGTGCATATGAATGTTACCTGTATCTCTTCCGATAATCGTGACGTCCCCAATAGGTGATATTTTTTACCTTTGTTTCAACCATTGACTATGTACACTACAAAGTCAATGGTTTCAACTATAATTGTTACCTCAAACATTTACTGTGGCAATTATAGACTCTTATCACTCTTATTGCTCTCTTATTTATTTAAATAATTCAATTGTATTGAAAATTTGTTGAATACAACAGGTCTCCAATCACGGGGATTAAAATTTTCTATTGTACAATTAATTAAGCTAATAGTTATTTTGTAATTTTCAATCTGGAACACCAAGTACACTAGTATGTCATGCACGCTATGGGGTTTTATTTGTATGGAGCAATATTTATGAGGCGACAAATGCTGGCTAGATGCAAGAAGTCGGCTTATTGAGTGGGGGAGATTTTATGGCCCGTCTGAGTTTGACTTTTATCGGCTGCGAGAGAAAGCACCGGCCATACAAACTACATCGAGCTTTATTTGTTATTTGCACTCGGCTATATCCACAATACAGTATATTAAATATGAAATATTACATATCAGGCCGGTGCGAAACGTTAATCATTTTTACCTTGACCATTAGCAAACATCAAATTTTCATTTTATGCGTATTAAAAATTAAAACAAAAATCTAAAAATATATTTTTAATGTAATTAAACCATGAAAATTAATAAAATGTCTTTTGACTTGAAAATCTCTGTGATAAAGAAGATTTAATAATCGCTTACACTCTTGTTTTATTGTTTGTAAAGCCTCTTAATTTTCACATTATACTAGTGTGAAAAATGAAATTATGAATAAATGTTCATCTCTATATACGTTTTTTTCTGTAAGTATTTCCTCAGATTTTATTTGAGGTAGAACAATTATTCATTTATTCGCGCTAAAGCAGAGATATTCACATTTTTTAGAAAAACTGATTTTAGTAAATAATAGGCCTATTCTACTGAAATTTCAATAGGTAGTCCTACAGCAAAAAGACATAAATGGCAAATTGGTTTTATATTTTAGTGAGAGGAGTTTACATTTAATTGTGTTAATAATAAACGAGCAATTCTACTTTAACGTTGGACTATACGGGGTTTTATAGATAATTAGCTTGTATATAAATTTAATAATCTAGTCACTAAACGGGGTTTCAGGCTAATGTTTTAATCAAGTTTTAAGTTAAAGTCTGATGTTGGTCAGCGTCAATTAAACTGCATCGAAGTTTTAGCAAAAAAAAATGTATAACTAAGAATTACGATAGCAAAGTCTTGTTCTTACGATATTGCTTAAAGTAATGTCATTAAGGTAATCAACCTTCATTATGAAGGAATTAACGCGCGTTGTCTCGGCGCCTGTCATGAAAATGTCAGCTTAAAGCCAGGGAAATCGTCTTGCAATATCGCCCTACAAGTCCAGAATTACAGACCATCTTTTTAGCGAATTTCCCTATAGGGAATACGCTATTACGGTAGTAGTGGAGAAACGCGGGAGCTGGCTCAGTTCAAGGTCACCTGAGCGATGACGTCATCGAGGTCAATGACCCCACCGATGACGTCATCGATGACGTCATCGATGACGCAATCGATGACGTCATCACCAATTACGTCATTCTGTGACGTCACACCCATGACGTTGCAGAAATGACGTGGCGATGACGTCATCACCCCTTACGTCACCATTATGACGTCATCGATGTCACAAAGGTCAAGGTCACGCTGAAACCTAAAATTTTTAGGCACTTTTGCTGTTTCTCGCACTACGCTCCGAGTTTCAGTCAGGTTTCAATGACCTTGACAACTTGGAGCGAAATTAGACGAGAAACAGCAAAAGTGCCGAGGGAACTCAAAGTTTGCAACGTGACTCTGCCTAAACCGTCATGTGACACCGCTCGAGTGACCTTGAACCGATACAACTCCCGCGTTTCACCATTACTGCAACCGCGATGCGCACCCCACGACAGCCACCGAGCGACTGACTGTCCAGCCCCGCGCACTCTAGGTATATGGGAAGTGGTGGGGGAACTGTGATGACCTCGGGAAACTTGAAAATGTCAAGCTAGGTAGCACCGTTTTGGTGCTACCTTAAATTTACATGTTAAAGTGTGATGACCTTGAGGTTGACTGTGAACCTGGGACTTAGGATTGTCTCTAACAGCTTGACGTTTTTGCCAGAGTTTAAGTGTGGTGACCTTGAACTGGTTAAAATCAAAACTGCACAGCAGACTGCACAACACGGATGTGCACACTACGACAGCCGCCGAGCGACTGACCTCCGGGCCCTGCGTACTCTAGATATATGAGGAAGTGGTGGGGGAAAGTTCAAGGTCATTCAAACGGAGTTTTAAAAAAGTCAAAGAGTAGAAAGACTACTCTTGTGAGTCTATAGCGATTTCATTGATAGTGAGTGCTTCTGTATGCCAAGTTGATCTGTATTGACACGCTCCTAAATAATGTTTGCAAAAACCTGCAAAATGATTGTTGCACAATTTGCAGCCAGTTAGCTGTTTTAGTTTGAATTCAATGCAACGTTCAGGGCAACAAGTGTACTTATGCCCTCTCATTTGGTACACATGGAATGTCTTCAACTTTGGTTTCGGCTTCTTCCAAGACTTGCACTTACACATGCACTGACCAAAAGCTTCACATGTTCTACAAGCCAGACCATCCACCACATCAATGCCATTCGGCCATGAAAAACATTTCTGTTCGCAACAGTAGTTGAGTTGACTCTCCATGTTGCTGCGGTGAAGGTGCGCGATGAAATGATGCTGTAGTCAGTGAGAGTGCACCTTAAATAAACTCAGTGGAGGGGGAAAGGTCAAGGTCATTCAAACGGAGTTTTAAAAAAGATGACTAGTCGTCCTCCTCGTCCGTCGTACTTGGAGAGCTGTCAGACGAAGAGCCCCGCGCAGGTGCTCTCCAGATGAAATGTATATCTATTTGAAAGCGCAGGCCTGGATCTTGTACCATCAACTCCTTTAATCTATTACATACCAATTCCACTTTGTACACATTGTTAATAATCAACACCCAAGGCTTCGGCTGAACATAACGTGTAGTTGAGTCAGCCTCGCAGACAGTTACACCTTCCGGTGATATTGGAGTGTATAAATGTGTAAAATCTCGTTGCTGAGGCTGGCTTGAAGTTGAAGGTTCTGTGCCGACCCTGGTTGCATCAAAATTCAAATCCATTCTACATTCAAGAGGTCCAGGGTTCCCGTTGAATACATTGAGTAATTTTTGATACAAGACTTCCACTTCTGTCGCATCCTGTAAATGAACAGTCCACCGCAAGGGAAATGCTTCGTCCGTAGTGGAGTCAACTTGAGAAAGAGTTCCTTCCGCCATGGCAGCCAAGCAAGGAATGAGGTGAGCTGCAGTCAGTTGTAACATTATTGAAAAGTAGAGGGGGAAATTTCAAGGTCATTTAAATTGGGTTTTAAAAAAGGAAGGAGTGGAGGGGGAAAGTTCAAGGTCATCCAAATGGAGTTTTAAAAAAGGAAAACCTAGAAAGTAACATTGAAATCTTCCAACTGATGGTGGCGAGCGTTTTCTTCTGCAATCTTGCCGACGCATGTAATTATGCCGTACAGTATGAACAGTACAACCATGATAAGGCCGAACAACAAAAGATAGCCGTTTACTATCATGATATTTTCTGAGTGGATCTGCTTTCTTCTTATCGCCCTCTCTTGCATCCTCTTCTCTAACTCGTGTACGAAGTCACAGCATGCGTGAGGACATCTTTCATCTGTTGGTAGGTTAGCCATTGTTGATGTTGTAGGTTTGGCTGTTGAAGAAGGAATGAGGTATCTAATTATGTTGTCTCATGTATATCAACAGTGAAGTGGTGGGGGTAGCGAATCAGTGGAGGGGGAAGTTTCAAGGTCATTCAAATTGTGTTTTAAAAAAAACCCTATCTTGTTACTGAGCATATATGTCAGTAACAAGATAGGTGGCTTTGCTCTTTTTACTTCTTTAATATAATAAAGAAATAAACATATTCTACAATTGTAAGGACAAGGAAGACAACCGCTAGTCAGCTGAAGTAATCCAAGTTGTCTGGTTCGGTCTTCATCGACGCCGGTGAGGAAGCTGTCGTTGAAGAGGAATGTCCAGGCTCTTCCTTCGGCTGCCGAAGATTCCGTATATTGCAAGCGTAGACTTGCACGTTTATACGGTAGCCTCTTGCCACCATCAGCTGCAACTCCTTGTACAAGTCGTTCAGCTCCTGTTGCGTTTTGATCGTCACCTCCTCATAGCTGGCACAGCTTACGTTCAGAGACATACTGATGTTGTTCGGTTGGCTGCTGGAGTTGAAATGAAGACGAGGCACAGCACTTGGAGGTATATGAAAAAGTGGTGGGGGTGTTTTGCATTCAAGCAGGTTTGACTTGTAGCGTGGTGGTGGGGGTAACTGTGAAATGCAAAGGTCAAAGGTCAAGGTCACCCGCGAAGTTTAAAAAAAAATGCAACATATCAATATGTGACAAACTTCACATATTGATATGTTGCATTTTTCGTCTTTTTGTATTCTTTTTTTGTCTTTTATGGTTTATTTATTTATAAAACATTACAATAACATATGTACAACAGTAAAACTTAAATCTAACACTGCTGCTTGTCGGCGATGTGGATGGTCAACTCTGTGGAATTGCTACCCGTGCAACCGTGGGAAACCAGGTAGAGACAGCCGGGTTGGATGGAGCGCAGATCCTCGTTCTGGAGGAGATGGACGAACCGTTTCGGCAGGTAGACTTGGAACTTGGGCTCATCCCCCGGAGTGAATGGTGCCTCGCTAAGACTGCAGCAGATGGCCTCTCCAACTGTAGTCTCCATCTTCTTCATGGCGTGGATAATGTAGTGCTTCTCGTCTTTAAGTTCGGAACACTTCTTGACGGGTAGTATGGTAGATTTGGAGTGAGCATTGAACTGCTCAACCAAAGTTTGCAGGAACTGGTGAGATGCCATGGTCAAGTTATAGATCGTCTTCTTCGTCTTCTTGCTGGGAGATGTTGTCGTCTCGGAATCTCGAGTAATACTCATGCCAGGTCCCGGTCTGCTCCTCACTTATATAACCCCCGTTACCCCCACCACTCCCCATTTCCCCACTTTGAAGGTAAGATGCGAGTTTATAGGCGTTTTTTAAAGCGCAATGTCTATCTTTTTCATGTTCTGGACTTTTAGTACAAATACAAACATTTTCCATCGTATACTTGTAGTTTTTATCCAAATCCACATCATTAACCGGAACATGAGTAAATCCTTCGATCCATCTTTTCTTTTCCAGCCCCTTTGTGTAAATATTGGTAAACTTGTCTGAAAAGTGATGCATAATGTGATACAAGTCCGTGTAACTTGTAAAACCATCATACCAATCGATATGATGGAAGTGTTTTGAAATCCATCTGTTGGTAGTAGCGGCTTTACTGGTTAAAGATGAATAAGAACATGGTGGTTTAAATAAAAACGAATAAGGAACACTTGTATTGATGTCGAAAAACACAAGTTCTTTTATGATAAATCTATCATCATTACCCCGAAACGCTTGGAACTCAATTATACCAGGTTTGGACTTTACTTGTTCTTCTTCCTTGTCCATTGCGAAGATCACTCGTCTGCTCATGACGAAGTCCAAAGGTCAACTGATTTCCACACCACGGTAGGTACGACTTTTATACCCGGCCGTACAGTTGTTGGCGCGTTGGTGTATATTTAACGTGGGCACCGTCCCCGGTAGGCCTAACCCCACAAAGTGTTTGATATTGTTTTAAAAATTAACCATTGCTGTGTAGTTAATTGTCATTTAGGTTTCCATCTTTACATTTTCCTTGTTTTCATTTTCATCACTAACACTTGATTCTTCTCCTCCTTCTTCTTCCTCTTTTTCACGTTTTACTGATTTCTTATGTAGTTGAGCGTATTTTTCCAATTGTCTCCACATTTGTACTTCATGAGGAACTCTATTAAATATAGAAGTATCCACAGGTCCGTACAGTATAGGTGCGTCCGGTTGTTTGTCCAAAGTGTCTTCCAGATAATCTTTAATAATTGAACTTGAAAACACTAGTTGTCTCAAGTATCTTGTTATTGGTTCAGTTGCACAGGTTAGAATAAAAAACTCTTCTCGATTAAGTTGAATCTTTCTATCATGTATTGTTGTGTCTCTAAACCGCAACTGATGGTCACCACGATTCTTTATAATATCAATTTCCACATTTGAATCCAAAAGTCCTACTCTTGTCTTTCTTCCATACATGTTACTAGTTAAATAGCATTCTAGCAGATGCAAGTGCTTCATAAAAGATTCCCAAGCACTATCGGTGAACAAAATCATTTTGGGTCCATGAGTTAAAATTACAGTAGGTGAATAATCCGTCGATTTCATAACACCGATTAAAACACTTTTGTCCAAACTGGATGAGATTGGATAAAATATTCGCAAGAATACCTCACTCAATATGTTAGGAGAAATATTATCTTCAATATCCCTTTTCTTCTTCTGTGCATTCTTTCTTCTTTTACCTTTTTCCTCAACATCATTACTGGCGTGGAGTTGTCCGCAAGCGTTGTGTTCATCTCCCTCCGGTTGACCTTGAAGATCTAAAAAGTCGGATATCTCCTTCTCAATATCGACTACATTTTCTTGTGTACCACTAGGAGAAGCCATATTGAATAAGATGCTACCCATACAAGAACAGGCAACAAACTGATGAGGAGCGACCTGAACGCTCTGCTTTTATACTCGCGGAATGCATTGGAATGTAACAAAACCGGTTTTTTACAATACATTTTTAACAATTCCAGTTAAAGGTGTGTATGTTACGATTTTATCATGTAGAATTAAACAGTATGCAGTTGTATTAGCTGGTATAGCTGCGTTGAATTCCATTTCTATTTTTATATCCACACTTGATGATTTTACCGATTCATTCTGTTTAGAACAATCGATTACAACTATCGGGTAACCATCTAAGTACTTTTCTGGTGATAGTAAAGGTGCATTTGTTTTACCGTAATATGAACTTTGGAATCTTGCATACATATCGTACAATATGCTGTACTTTTTATTAGCGAATGACACATTTAAATTATCGTATGGAAAAAATTGTGAATTTAAATAAACTTTAATATTTTTCAAGTTGCAATGATCAAATTGGCCTGCATGTTTGGTGATGGTGTCTCTTCTGCCTGTTTGTAAACCAAATATAATATACCTGGCTCGTTCCACATAATTAGATGTTTTAACTGTCCAAGTGTGTCGATCCGTAGTTGGCAAGCTGGGATGTTCATGAAATTCCCAACTTCTAAAAGGAATTACAATATCACGATCAGCCTTTAACTTTCTTAATAGTAGCATTCTATGCTCGTCAGCTAATTTAACATGTGGAACTCTCCATACAATTTTGTCTAATGTTAATTTCCATTCTAAAGTTGCATCTGTTGTACCGTCTGGAGCTTTAATAATATCTTTATCGTTTGAAGATCTCAACAAAACTAATTCTTGTTTAACGTTTAATATTATTTTCCTATAATCTTCAGCAAAACCAAGCAACAAACGTAATGGAATATGAAAATCAAAATTTCCATTTGTATCTGGAGTGATTGTGTCTTTTGCAGGTAAAACCCATCCTGCAGGTTGTATTAAATTGGTTTCATTAGGTGATATAGATGTTAATCCCTTTAAAGTTGTTGCAATACCTACTTTTTTAGTAGAATCAACTGTTACACCTGATATTTCATATCTAATTTCATCAAACAGGAAAGCCATGGGATTATTTATAAATGGAACTGTTGTACCAGTAGTAGTACCGTCCTTTTTAGTAACTTTTCCTTCAATATACAAGTAACTTTCACATGGTAGTGTGTAAATGTCTTGATTTTGTATGGGAATACGAATTTCATCGTTATTGTTTAATTTTGATGAAGTGTAAGGGTTGTGGGTGTGATATTCTTTTTCCCATAGGGTTTCGTCGAATGTTGGACCCTGAGCTATATCCAGTATATCCATTATCGGTTACTTTTAATCCAATTCTCTCTAAAAAACGAATGTTCTCGCGTGTTAACTCCTCCACAGCTGAAGAGCTACTAATGCGGATTCCCGTAGGTTGTTCGCTTTTAAATGTTAAACCCATGATTTTGTATTAAAGTGTTGATTTTAAATGTAATCTAACCGTAATAGGCTCTTCTCGGAAATCTATCAAGTTACCGTCTTGATCCAATACGTTCAACACGATGTCTGAAATGAAAGTGGTGTTCAAAGGTAGATATACCAGGTTTTGCGGCTTTTCAACAATTTTAAATCCAGGTGGTACACTGGGGTAAAAAGTATGTATTATATGAGTATTTGCTCCATCTCTGTAAGCTCCTTGTATAATATTACAAGTTATGTCTATACTATTGACTTTTAATATTGTTACAGTTTGTTTACCGGAATGTGTTTTATTTGGTTCTAAAATCGCTCCATCTTTGGGAAATCCTAATAAATCACCAATTGAGTCTGACTTACTGAAATCTATATAATATTTTGAAGTAAGCTCAGCTTTCATTGTATTGTTATTACCTTTTAGCGTTATATTGTCTTTTCCCATTTTATTTTGCAAAAATTCATTAATATGATCAATTTCATAAGAACCTGTGGGTAGAGTGCAAACTTCCAAGTCTGTAAACTTCCCACTGGCATCTTTTCCTTTATAATAATGCAATAAGTTATTTTTACCTTCCGTAACATTGGGAATAGAGTTGTAAGTTGTAAAATCCAACAGTGCTGCCTCCCAAAATCTTCCTTTTTGCAAGCGTAACGCTGGAAAAAGGATACTTCGTAAAGTGGACGATTTTCCTGTTAATGATACCGTATAGGAAGACATCTCAATAGTGACTGATACTTTTAGCTAGGAATTCCAAACATAAATGGCCGCATATTGAAGTATTATCAGGTTGTTCTCTTTTATAGTTGTAATATATGTTTTTAGCAGATTTAAAGTAATGTTCAAGTTCTTTAGGTGGTGGCAAATTTCCAAAACTATCAAAATAATATACATTACTATTTAGTTTCTTATAACACACCCAATGGGTGCCGGACCCTTCAGTATTATCCAAATTTACGATTCCAGTCTCATTTTTCCATATTTTCTTTGGTAAACTGTCTTTCATAAATACTCCGCGGAAAAATGGTATTTTTAAACAGGAAATATATTTAAATAATTCAACATTAGTCAACGCTTTATGTGGTATAACCAATTGATTTCTTTTATTTAATATGCACGATACGGTCTTAGGTATAGACCAGCCCCGTTTTTTACCATTGACCATATTGTCGGTTTTTTATTATTTTTCCTCGGAGAACGTCTTTTTAGTCTAATATTACCACCATGTTTTCTCTTGGTTGATCCTTTTTTATTCTTACCCCTCCTTTTTCCACCTCCTACCGCTGTTTTAGCCTTCATACCTGCTGTTACCGCTAAAGCTGCTGCTTTTTCCGCAATACTAGCGTCACTAGACTTTACTCGTTGCCAAGCTATATTCGCTAGCTTTTTATCAGCGATTGACCTATTTTTTGAATCGGTAAACGTGGAATATGCGATATCGTGTTCTTTACAAGCCTGATCTAACTTATTTATGCCTGGATCACCTCTTTCCAGTCGTTTTTTCAATTTAGTTCCTGGTCCGCAATACTGATAACCTCCCGGTATATGAAATTCGTATGGTAAAGCGTCTATTGCTCTGTTTACGATAGATCCTACTGGAATACGATTTAAAGCTTTACTTAACAGAGAAACCGCTGTGGACGTGATACCGCCTCCTTTCCGTATAGTGCCTCGATATGGACTGGTGTAATGAAACGCCATGATTGTCTTTTATATTCGAAAAGCGTAACCCATGTGTTACCTCTATGACAGGTTGCACATAAATGATGTAATATATGGTGTTATTTAATTAAATATCAAAAGTACCCCAATCTGATGATCTAAACTTTTGTGTGTTATGATTAAAAAAATATTTATAAAGAATTTCTTGTTTAATCCATGTATTTCTCATTTTTTCGTCAATAGGTTTATGTTGTCCTGCTACAATATAATTATGCATATCAAATAATAAATTACCTATTACTTTAACAAGAAAATTAACAGTTACAGCGTTATCGGCATAATCAGGGTCTGCAACATTTGTTAATCGTTTGTTATCACAATTCCACCATTTTTTTCCAGTTGGCTCTAATTGTATTATCTGTTCATAAGTAACAGCATTACCAGGCTTTTCACCAATACCTAAATTTGTCAATAACTTTCCTTTACCATCCCAAACATAATTGTTTTCTTCAAGTAAAGTAAACTTTTTATTTCCTTGTACAAATACATCTCCTTGACGTGTTACTACTTGGTTTTGTTTCACAAAACCGGAGGTTTCTAGTTTTAAAGTTTCCTTCATTTGACCCACCGTTGCACCATCTGATGGTGCAAAACCATCTTTTACATTCGCTAAACAATTACCAAGACAGTCAATAACTCCTACATCACGTGTAATACAATGATCTTTGATGTATTTTAAATTTGCAGCATAATTTTCATTTTTTGGATAACCTATATCGTTAATAACAAATTTATAAAAAGAAAAACCATCTTTTGTCTTTTCAGGTATTATAGAATGTAAATAGCGTCTATTTATGCTGTCTTTTTCATCTACAGGGTCTGCTACGTTGGATATACGCCGATTTTCAGCATTATACGTTTTTCCATTAAATTTTAACGTATTCTTTAATTCCGATGATAAATAACCTCTGTTTATTGCATCAGCGTTTTGATTTGGCTTACCAACGTTGGAAATTCTATGATTACCCGCGTTATATGTGTTTTTATCTAATTTCAGTGTTGGTACTATCTCTTTTTTTAATACTTTTAAATTTATTGCATCATTTTCATCTGTGGGATCATTAATGTTTTTTAACCGTTTATTACTAATATCATAATCTCCATCAGGTGTTTGTGGTAATCCAACACCTCTTTTTAAAGTATTAAAGTAATATAATCCATCCGATGAATACCGTCCGAACTTGTCAACACTCATGGTGCAACTGAATAACATTCTAGAGTGTAACCCATTTTTATAATATTAGTCCCGATTTCTAACCCATATCAGTTTTTATACAAATTCTTAGTCTTCATCAGTTACATTTGCATCATTCCCGGGACATTTAAAATATTTTAAATCTCCACTAATTAATGATCTGTCTGCTTCATTTCTAAATACATGATTTTTATGAATAAATTCCTCACCAGACAATTTTTTAAATCCGCTAAATGAATTTAGATCTGCAATTAATATATTTTGATAATCATTTACATCCATTAACTTAAATCTTTTGGTATTATAAATAAACTCTTGATTTGCACTATCATATTGTAATGTTTGTCCTACAGTTGCAGCATCCTTTGGATCTGTTCCTTGTGCCAAATTACCTATTTTCTTATTTTTCGCATTGAAAGTACTACCTCCTGGTTTGTCTAATATTAAAGATTGTTTTACTACAACACAATCGTAATCATCGATACCTGGAAATATGTTAATTATTCTTCTATTTGTACCCAACCAACTTCTATGATAATTGTTTGGATTAGTATGTAAAACTTGTGATAAAATCGGAACATCATGAGCATCTGTAGCTAATTGCACATTTGATAATTTCATGTCTTTGCAATCCCAAACATTATTTTTTTGTTCAAGTAAAATAAACTTTTCATTTCCTTGTACAAACACATCACCCGACCGTGATACTACTTGATCCTGTTTTACAAATCCAGATGTTTCTTGCTTTAAAGTTTCCTTCATTTGACCCACTGTTGCACCATCTGATGGTGCCGAACCATCTTTAACATTCGCTAAACAATTACCTAGACAATCAATAACTCCTACATCACGTGTAATACAATGATCTTTTATATATTTTAGATTTACAGCATCATTTTCATTTTTCGGATAACCTATATCGTTAATAACAAATTTATAAAAAGAAAAACCATCTTTTGTCTTTTCAGGTATTAATGAATGTAAATAGCGTCTATTTACGCTGTCTTTTGCATCTTTAGGATCATCTACGTTGGATATGCGTTTATTTTCAGCAGTATACGTTTTTCCATTGAATTTTAACGTATTTTTTAATTCTGATGATAAATAACCTTTGTTTATTGCATCAGCGTTTTGATTTGGCTTACCAACATTGACAATTCTATGATTACCTGCGTCATATGTGTTTTTCTGTAGTCTTAATGTTGGTGATATATTTTCTTTTAATACTTTTAAATTTATTGCATCGTTTTCATCTGTGGGATCTTTTATGTTTTTTAACCTTTTATTAGTTATATCATAATCCCCATCAGGTGTTTGTGGTAAACCAGCACCTCTTTTTAAATTATTTGCGTAATATAACCCATCCGAGGAGTAACGTCCGAACTTGTCGACACTCATGGTGCAACTGAATAGTAATCTAGGGAGTAACGCATTTTTATGAGATTACCCCACGGTTTCGGAGTTCATCCACTAAAGCCACCCATTCGTTTTCCAATCCAGTATGACCCGCTTCTTTAGCTTCATGTATTAGTTTCATTCTATCCACCAATTTATTGATATTATTGTAATAAATCACATTTGTGTTATATAGTTTCTTCATTAAACCCGTACCTGTAACAGATTTGTTTCTTTTTCTTGGTTCTGGAGCACTTATATCCAAAGTGGATGAGACAAACCTTCGTTTTACAGGTTTTCTTGGCATTATCGGCATTGGTTGTCTTCTCGTTGTTGGTATTAACTTGGATACAAATACTCTATATTTTAAAGACCTAGATCTAAAAACTGGTTGGTCAGCTAAATACTTCCTCCTGTATGCATTGGTGTGTTCCAAAATCTGTTTATATGCTTCCATATCTTCTTCTTTAACTAACAATTCTAAAGGCTTTTTTTCAAATAATAATTCAAATAATCCTCTTGTGCCCTTATATCTTTGATTACCAACAATAATATTATCATCTTCATCAATGTTTACCGGGCTATTACCAACCATTAAACCTTCTTCTGTTAATCTTACTCCATAACTATGGTAGTTTTTATTAGGATTTATTCCAGCTAACATTTTTATCATGTATTTCCTTCCTAAAGGTCCTTTGTTATGAATGTTTTCACCCAACAAGCTTATGTTTGACGGACCTTCCCTTGCTTCTTCTTCTTTTTCCTCTTCACTAGCGGTTGATACATCTTCATGTCCTCTTTTAGCTTTTACTTCATATAATTCTCTTATACCACTATAGTCTGGTGATTCTAGCTCTCTTTCAGGTTCTTCACCGGTAAAACCACTATATGTAGAGGATTCCAGGTCTTCATCACTAAAATCTTCTGATTTTACATTTTCTCTTTCAAACTTTGTAATAGGTGCAATTGCATCTCCTTCCAAAACGGGTTTAGCAAATTTTTTGTTTAATTGTTTCAAGGGTTCAGTAATAGGTTTAAAAGTAGATTCAAGAAATTTCTCCCTTTCGCTAATACCTAATTTTAATGCTCTGTTTTTATCCCGAATAGAATCACTAAGTGATTTTATTTCCTTTATTAACTTTTCTTGGTTAACCATGTTTGTAGCAAGACGTGTTGTACAACAATGAATGTTTTACATCATGATCAGTGTATTAGTATAAATTTATCAAATCCTATCCTGTATCGACCATTGTTTAGCGGTTGTTCCTTTATATTGTCAGCTCCGGCAAATTGAATAACACTTGGTCTTCTTCTTTGCATTAACTGTAAATAGCTAGCCCAGTCCTCCTTCTGCTTCTGGGGTTTTTCCAAAAACCGATCAATCGCATCCAAGTCTTCTTCACTTACTACAATCTCTTCTTTTCTGTCCTCTTCACGATGCAATTCTCGGTGTAACTGTAGATAGCTATCACAGTCGTCCATCTGCTTCTGGTAGTTTTCCAATAACCGATCAAACGCATCCAAGTCTTCTTCACTTACAACAATCTCTTCTTTTCTGTTCTCTTCATGATGCAATTCTCGGTGTAAAACAAAGATATCTTCATCTTGGAAAAACTCACCACAAATATCGCAAAGAGCCATTTTTTTACAGTTTGGCTTTGAGTGTGCACTCGGTGAATGTCCACGCAATAATGAGCAGCGCGCTCAACCGGGTCCCTTTATACCCGAGGTTGAAGGGTGGGGGAAGGTGACGTCATATACATCCAGTTTATCAATCATGTAGTAGATTTGGCTTTTTAACACCCATTTTCAATTTATTCTTCAACAGGTTTGATAAACCAATGATCTTTGGTCTAAATCCACTACTTTGTACAAATTTTTTTGTTTGGGCACTTCACTTTTTGGGGGGGGGGCTCGCTAAACTTTTTGTCGGGGGGGGGGTCAAGTGGGTCAAGGTCACCCACTACACTTCTACTCTAAGTGTTAGCTATACCCCCTCCACAACCGAGTCCCTAGGCTGCACAACACCGCTCCGCCAGTATGTCTCCAGCTTCCATGCGGTGCACCTCGCTGTTTTCTAACTCTCTATATGTAAGTATTTTTACAAGTCTTGAATATAGGTCACTACACTTTAACTCTGGGACAATATCGACTTGTAGTATTTCAGTGTTTTGACTCAAGGTCATCACACTTTAACTCTAGCACGCCGGTTATCGTACCAGAGGTGCTCACTAACCTAACTTGTAATGTTTAGGGTGGCGTTTTCACACCACGTAGTATCGCCATGAGTGTTCAGTCCAGATTTTAAGTTAGATTAATTTTACTGTGATCTTTTCCAATTCATTTTGCCAAAGGATGAGATTTCTTTTTATATATCGGTATTTCTTTAGAGTTATTGGAGATTTCTTTTAGGTTATTGGAGATTGCAGGGATACAATTAGTTTATTTTACACAACTCTTTATCTTGGAGTTCTTCCACTTTGACTTTACTTCCTCGCCCCTCACAGCCTAAGCTGTACAGTAAGGTTTCTTCTAGTGCCAACTCGGGCTGAGAGTACAGTGTGTTGACTGTAGGACAGCTCATGGTGAAGTGATGCGATACTCCAGTGTACAACCTCACCTTCCCCCACCACTGTGACCTTCCCCCACTCCTGCTATTACCCCCTCCACTTTTGCCCTGGCTCATGCGCTACCAACAGTCTCTCAGTATTGTGCGGACTTTTGTGAGGGGAAGCCATGTCGCGAGACACTTTGGGTAAGAAACTTAGCCGTGTTAAGTCTTTATTGGCTGCTCAGTGTCCACCGCTCAAGGTCAAGCGGGTTTCGACTTTAGCTAAATGGCGTAAGCTGTTGCGCGGACACCCTAAGTTTTATACCAAACAGACTAATGTAAGTTTTACTGAGGAAGATTTGTTTAGAATATTGGAAGAAATGACTTTTCCTTGCAAAGTTCAGTTAGTTACTCCCATTCCTGACGGTTTAGAGTCTTAGTCTCTCGAGCCAATATACCTAGAGTGCGCGGGGCTGGACAGTCAGTCGCTCGGTGTCTGTCGTAGGGTGCGCATCGCGGTTACAGTAATGATGAAACGCGGGAGTTGTATCGGTTCAAGGTCACTCGAGCGGTGTCACATGACGGTTTAGGCAGAGTCACGTTGCAAACTTTGAGTTTCCTTGGCACTTTTGCTGTTTCTCGTCTAATTTCGCTCCAAGTCGTCAAGGTCATTGAAACCTGACTAAAACTCGGAGCGTAGTGCGAGAAACAGCAAAAGTGCCTAAAAATTTTAGGTTTCAGCGTGACCTTGACCTTTGTGACATCGATGACGTCATAATGGTGACGTAAGGGGTGATGACGTCATCGCCACGTCATTTCTGCAACGTCATGGGTGTGACGTCACAGAATGACGTAATTGGTGATGACGTCATCGATTGCGTCATTGATGACGTCATCGATGACGTCATCGGTGGGGTCATTGACCTCGATGACGTCATCGCTCAGGTGACCTTGAACTGAGCCAGCTCCCGCGTTTCTCCACTACTTACGGTAGTAGCCATGGTAACACCTAAGCCCGGGACCACTTTACTTTTTCATTTTGAGGTCCCCAGAAGCCAAAAACACCAATCGTTCATTTTCATATATATGTATATATATATTTAATATATATATATATATATATATATATATATGTGTCCGTGGTACTGATAACATTTAACATTTAACTGATAACACAAGGGGACCTCCGATTTTGATGAAATTTGGTATGGAGGTGTAAGACCAGGTCTATTTTCATGAGTTCGCGAACCACCATTGTCGGGTTATGGGAACAGGGTTTTATGGGGTTTCAAAGGGGTCAAAAATGGGTTTTTGGCATTTTGGACCTCAATTTTGAAAATCATGAATTTTAACTAAAACCATTCAAAAGAGCTTAAAAAACAAACAATTTAGTATTTTGAATTTTTAACTTTGCTTAACAGGTTACGGAGAAAAGCCAAAAATATGTTTTCCATGTTAATCTTATGGGAAATCAACTAAACCCTGTATCTCGCTTATTTATTGGAATAACTTGATAAAACTTGGTATGTACATTCATTGGTAGGGTTCAACGGATATTTGCTTACAACACCAGTAGGGTACCTTGGCCGAAGACTGTCAGGAGGAGCAGGAGGAGCCCCCCCCCCCCCGAGGAGCTCCCGGCGAGCCCCCCCCCCCCCCCCCGAGGAGCTCCCGGCGAGCCCCCCCCCCCCCCGAGGAGCTCCCGGCGAGCCCCCCCCCCCCGGCCGAAAATAGTAGAGACGTTTTTTTTTTTTTTTTTTTTTTTTTTTTTTATTTATTATTATTATCATTTTTATTTATTTATTTATTTATTTATATGACCTATGCCCACAAATGACGGTGTAACCCGACCCTCGGTCACCTGCGTGTAGTCCGCAGAGAGGGGGGAGCATAGGCATCCCACCCCGGCCCACACATCATTCGCCCTTCCTCACTCCTAGCAGCAACATGTCTCCTCGTGATCAGCCACCGCCTAACAGCGATGCTTTTTACGCAGATGACCTCTTACCGCAAGAAGAGGTACCTGATGCAATTGCGGCACCTGATGTAATTGCGGAACCCATTAATCAACTAGAGGAACCACCCAGGATGCTCTCTTACAGTCCGACGGTGTTCTTCGTCGATATGATGAATCCGTGGGATATCTTCTATCGATTCATCAATGAAGTCGATCTCTGGCTGATGAGCGGAGTTCGTGTGAGAGTCATCTCCCCTTTACCCGGTTATCAGGAGTTTGCAATTACAGAAACAAATCATGCTGCGCTGCTGGAGTGGGGAACACTAATGATAAACACCCCGATGGATGACGCCGATCTGATTGATCGGACGTTACAGGCGCCGTTCTTCGTGGCCACTCTGCTATGAAGCGGCACTATCCAGGGCGGTTAATTCCGCCCAACAGAAACGGCCCTTCTCAGGGCCCAATAATACCTCAATTACGCGTATGAGTTCTAACACTCATACGTACTGTGGCAAGGCACAACGCCACTTGGTCCGTTGTTCATGGGGACCACCCACGAAGGAGGAGCCCCCATGAGCACCTGCGGTGTTGTAACCCGACCCTCGGCCAGGTGCGACATTCCACACCTAGGGGAGCCGACACAATAGACCGACCACACCCCATGCGTGGCCTACAAGTTGAAAACTAAATAACACGATCACTGTGTTATATAGTCAACATCTTGACTTAGATTAGTTTTTTTTTTTTTTTTATAACATAACCACTTAAAACTAAAAGGATTAGGATCAACAGTACGTTTAATCATCATATTCGCTATATTCTTCATGTTTCTCAGTTTTCACCTCCGCCTGGATAGTACCTCCACTCTTTAGCTCCTTTTCGGCTTCTTCTAGTTGCTGGGTAATTGCCATCTGGCATTGAAGTTCAAAATCATCACGCGGCACAGAACCGCAAATATCCATCTGAGCCAACCAGAGCCGCCTGAGGTCTTTTTCCTTCTCCTCGATAGCTTCGACGGCCGCATGTAATTCCTCTTCTGTAATAGAGGAGTCCCACAATTGTTCATCATCGGTTTTGCTGACATCCTTCTTCTCGGACTCCATAGCGCTATCTGGCCAAAACTCGTCTGTGAGACAGTCGGAAGGAGTGGGGGAGCAGGACGATATTTTCCCGCCATTCAGCCCCCCCCCCCGACATCTCTCCCCGTAGCACAGTCTCACACCAACCTCAGTGCGGTACAGACATGAGTACGTCCGGATTAATTGACGAGTACTTAAACGCTTTCATGGCCGACATCAACGCCGCAGACGACAACGCCACGGTTGAGCAGATCCCGATTACACCTCCGAAGCCTAAGAAGAGAATTAGACCTACACCGAAGCCTAAAGTGGAAGAGTCACCAGCGAAACCGGGATGGGTGCCGAAACCATCAGACGATTGCCCCATCGTATCGTGGCTTGAAAACGGACAACTTTACGCGGTGCAGAATCCTTCAAATAGCGGACCAGTGCTTTTAAAAATGGAAATGTACGACGGTTCGGACATGGTGTACAGATGTGGTTTATTTATAGACAAGAATAGTGAATTGTACGAGAGCGTCAACCAGGTGGTGGACAAGTCAGAGAATTTATGGATCAATAAAGCTACGGGAGTACCAAAGATTAATGGTTTGACGCAGACAGTAACACAATACAGCAAGACCGTTGAGAAACCGAAGAAGCCGATTGCGAGTACAAAACCCAGCAAGAAAATCAAGAAGGCATTATAGGAACAACCGTTCTCACGTTTCATCGACCACCTGCACAAACACCTGCGCTCATAAAAAATCCATGATGGTCACCACCCTTCTCGACCCTTCTCACGTATCATCAGCCACCTGCATCCGGTCACCTGCGCAAACAAAAGAAGCGGGACGAACATTCTCACGTTTCATCGACCACCTGCACAAACAAAAAAAAAATCCAAGATGGCGTCTGGGATGATAAAAACCGAGCGAGCAGACCGAGTGAGCATCATTCTTCGACTAGTCGCCGCATCATCACCACCACCATGTCGAGCAGTAAGATGACTTCAGAGTCCGCACCCGCTGTGACGATGGACCTGCGGACCGCACTGAACACCTGCAAGTCCAGCTCTCCGGCCTACACCCGCCTGTCTGATCTGCGTGAGGAGTGCAGCTACGCAATCAGTGGGATGGAGCGGGTGACCACTCCGTTCGGCGAGACTATCGTCGTCATCTTAGAGGGACAAGTCGGCGATGACTTCTTCCTGCGAGTCTACCTGCCCAGGCGTTTCAACCAAGGCCTGAGTGACCACGACATCGAGCGGTACAACAGCGGTTTCGGAGATCGCCTTCGTCTGATGAAACGCAGCCCACTCCCAGGTAGCAAATTCACTCCACTGGAATTTTTGTAAAGCAAGCAAAGAAGAATCAAGACGTAAATACCTTTATAAATTTTGATAGTTTTTAAGCAATAAAATATCCATGTACATTACAGCATAAACTATTGTCTTTTATTTTAAGATGAAACCCAAACCCTTATTTTAAGAAAAAGTGTATGGTATTTAGTTTTAGTTTCAGTATTAGTCATGGGCTTGAAGTGGCAACATCCATTCTCAGCCATTGTGGCGGGCCCTTCGGGCAGTGGTAAATCACATTTTGTGTCCAAGTTTATTGAATACATAAATGAAATGTGTGATGTAAAATTTGCCAAAATCAACTGGCATTACGGTAGTGGTGGGGGAGGAGGTGATGTAAGTAATTCCAAAATAAACCACATTGAGGGTTTACCGGACTTGAGTGATTATGATGGTAAGGAACCAATACTGGTTATATTTGACGACATGATGCGTGAGGCAGACGATAGAGTGGTGGATCTATTCACGAAGGGTTGTCATCACCGCAACATCAGTGTGTTTTTCATAACTCAAAATCTTTTTCATCAGGGTCGTGGGCAGAGAGACATCTCACTAAATGCTCACTACATTATATTTTTTAAAAATCCCAGAGACAGAGTACAAATCAGATATTTAGCCAGGCAGATATATCCAGACAGTCCAAAGTTCATAGAGGAAGCCTACAGTGACGCCACGAAACAGGCACATGGTTACTTGCTTTTGGACTTGAAACAATCGACATCCGAGGACATGCGAGTACGCACTTGCATATTTCCCGAGGACCGTGTAAACTATGTGTACTTACCAAAGAAAAAATAACAAGTCAGTTACAATCATGTCGTGCTTGAAGAAGGACGCGCCGCTGCTCAGAGCGCTAATACATGCAACACCCAAGGAACGCAAGGCATTGTTAAAGGCTTGCGACAGGAGTCGAATCCGTTCAGTCTGCGAGTGCGCCTATAACGTGCTACGAGGGAACGTGCCTCTGTCGAGTAAGACTAAAAGCCAGTTGAGCAAGCATAAAGTGGCTCTGAGACGCTTAATAAGACAAGGAGAGTGTTGGGGAAAGAAACGAAATTATCTAGTGCAGAAAGGAGGTGGAGTTTTTATTCCATTACTGTTGGGCACAGTGTTACAGGCAGCAGTCAGTAGTGCATTGGGAAAGTGAAATGGATGTCCAGACAAAACCATTTTATTTGACTTTACTTAGCGGTACGCCCCGCTCAGCAAATTATTATCCGAAAAATAACACGTCTGATTTTACTGTACAACTACCGAAGTTCATTTGCTTGGACAGTAGAGATTGGGAAGTAGCGCTCGTAGAAGTGCATTACCCATGTTCGTTCTCAACAGTAGGGTCCGATGCTTTGATACAAGTAGTTGGTACAAAAAAGGAAGAACCCAAGAAGTCTGTGGGAAAAGAAGGTAAATCAGCTAACAAAGAAGGTGAATCAACCATCAAAGAACCGACCAATAAGAAACCCAAAATATTCGCACACATCGATAGACCAAAACCCGGATACTACAATTCAGTTGAAGAATTGTTGGAGCACATCAATGGGCTGAATTATGTAAAGAAAAGTGGAACTACATTCAGTCTTGACGAAGCAAAGCGTGTTAAAGTATCGTTAGGAAATGCGTTGGGACCTGTCACAAGAGTGATTTATTCCCATTCACTCGCACTTCAATTGGGAACAGCATCGACGGATGATATATTATCTGAACCAGGTTTACTTAAGAGTACTAGACCGACTAATTTAAATCTTGGTTTACCAGCACATATGCTCGTGAACTGCGATCTGGCTGAAGAACAAATTTTAAGCGAACTCCGTATACCACTATTGAGGATTATCAATATATCCCACTCGTTAAATGATTATGGAACGTACAAGACGGCATACATAAGTGATCCGCACTACGTACCAGTGAAAAAGAAGACATTCGAAAGTGTGAGAATTTATGTGTTGGACATCTTAAAGCGAGATCTCTCATTCCGTCACGGAGCGTTGACCGTTAAACTACACTTCCGACCGGCCGCCGCTGCTGCACATCAATAATGGAGCACGCAAAGAAGATGGCCGTCGTCCCGCAAGAGCTTATTGAGCGTTTACAGTCTACATCATCATCATCATCGGAGAAGCAGTCAAACAATTTGTCCACTACGGAAGGACTGGATGTGGAGATGCAGAAAATAATGAATAACAAGAGTATAGACGATAGTGAAAAATGGAAACTGTACAATCAGGCGTTACAGCGTTTCTTACACTTTGCCTCTAATAATCGCCAGCCGATTAATATTCCAATCGTGGATGCGACATTCGGCGATGATGCCCAACACCCGACACGGGGTGCAGCGGAAGGGCCAGTCGAGGAGATTGTCGAAATGTTCTCAAAGACATACAGGAATGACGCCCGCAATCTGTTACGATTTATGAAAAAGCCCGATATCAGTTGGGATATCAACTACTCGGTGTTTATCGAAAACTACCGAATGCGAATATAGTTGATATTTTGAATAACATAGTGAGAGTTCGAATAACCGAACGTATACCGCCAGGATGGATGGAAGTGATGACTGCTTTGAAAGAAATGAATGTACCTCTAGAATTTATAAATAATATCAGAGCGTTACGGGAATTGAATGACACATTCAAATCACCATCACGGCTGACCAGTTCACCGAGTGCACCATCACCGCGCAGAACACCGATGCGAGAGCGGCTACGTTCGTGGGCAACAGTGAAACGAGGAGCTAAGGAGCGGCGCGGTGAGACATCATTACAGAGAACATTACGTGAGGTCGATGATTATCTAGCGAAAACACCGATTGAAGAAACGGCGACTGGCGGCTATGCCGCGTCAACTCCCATAATAAGAGACGAATACCAGTGGGACAGGGAGCCGTTGGGCTTTCTAGACAGGTGGGAACCGTATCCGACCAAGTGAGCATGGACCGTCTCTATTACAACCCCGGCGAGCCCGGTGCGTTCGGCGGTGTCGCACCGCTAGTGCGAGCTGCACGCAAGAGAGATATTTCAAAGTCGAAAGTAATCGAATGGCTACAATCACAGGACGCCTATACATTACACAAGCCGGCCCGTAAACGCTTCCCACGCAACCAGTACTCTGTTTTCGGCCCGTATGAACTGTGGCAAGCGGACTTGAATGATATGCGAGGATTGAGTAAATACAACGATGGAGTCAATTACCTACTGACCGTGATAGACGTGTTCAGTAAACGTCTGTACGTGAGAGCGTTGAAGAGAAAGGAAGGTGCAGAAGTGACAGTGGCATTCGAAGAAATATTCAAAGAAGCGACTAAAACTCCGCGTTGCCTCCAGTCTGACAAAGGAACAGAGTTTACCGGCGCCAAGACCAGACAGTTATTCAAAAAGTACGGAATAAAATATGTGACTACGCAGAATCCCGATGTTAAAGCGGCAGTAGTGGAACGCGTGAACCGCACATTAAAGTCTCGCATGTGGCGTTACCTGACTTACAAAAACACTTACCGATATATCGATGTACTGAATAAACTGGTGAAAGCATACAATGCCAGCGAACACAAGAGTCTCGGTGGTGGATTGCGCCCCATCGATGTGAAAAATGATCGGACGATAACACAAGTGTTACAACGCATGTACAGTAAAATTCCACGTCGTGTTAAGCCCAAACTCAAGATTGGTGACACGGTGCGTATAGCAAAGGAGAAGGGCACATTCGCCAAAGGCTACGAGACCAATTGGAGTAACGAAGTGTTCACTATTCGTAAAGTGAACACTCTGATGCCGTTGCCCATGTACACGCTGGCGGACCTCAAAGGTGAAGTTTTGACCGGCCAGTTTTACGAATACGAATTACAGAAAGTAATATATCGGAGTGATCAGCTATTCAAGATTGACAAAATACTGGACACTCGTGGCAGAGGTGCCAGTAAGCGTTATTACGTCAAGTGGCGAGGTTACGGAGACGAGTTTAACTCTTGGGTGAGAGCGCAAGACTTGCAAAATGTCTAACTCGCAATTCTTCCTGACACTGCCCAGCAACAGTTCTATGGAATATTTCCCCAACAATAAGGTGTCAAACTATACTACGCATCTTTCGAAACAGATACGATTGGAAGGTGCGTGGGAGATGGCTCTGGTGGAATCTCACTATCCATGCTCGTTTCCATTAGTGGGCAAGAACGAGATTATAATAATCGAACAGGATACCATTCTTTCCGCCATAGATTTGGGAGATACAGACAAGTACACGTTTACTCTGGACATGGGTTACTACAAGAATATAACCGAATTGTTGAATATGATCAATGATGCGAAGGGCCTCATAGATTACGTAGAGTTCACCTATGACAAAGATGCGGACAGAGTGGAAATAAAAATACTGAAAGAAGATGTAGTTGCCATACATTTAGACAATAAACTGGCTTTACAGTTGGGATTCGATCCGCAGCAGAAGGACATTGTGAAAAACAATAAAGCAGCGTGGCCACCGAATCTATCGATGGGGCTTCCGGCTAATATGTACGTGTACTGCGATCTGATTGAGCCACAACTGATCGGAGATACTTCCGCCCCACTATTGAAAATCATCAACATTGACAGAGGCGACTACGTGCACGGGGCGAATAAGACTGTACTCTACACCAGCCCGCATTACGTACCGATCACCAAAGGTGCATTCGAGACTGTGGAAATCGACCTCAGGGATCACACGGGTCAAAACCTCTCATTCCTGTTCGGGACGTCGTACGTGAAGCTGCATTTCAGAAGAGCTCTGCATAATTAACTGTAAAAATGGCTTCAAACGATCCGTACATGGCGTACTACTATCGCCAACATTCGCAGACGGGCGGATCGATAGAAAAGGTGTTTCGCGGCGCCGCCTATCAGAGGGGTCACGGAGTGGGCAGCTTCTTGGGCGGTATGATCCGCACCGTATCTCCGCTGATCAGGAGCGGAGTCGCGGCATTGGGCAGAGAAGCGCTAAGGTCAGGAATGGGTTTCCTAGGCGATGTGACGCTGCGTACGAAACATCCCAGAGATGCGGCGGAGGAGCGCATGAAAGAGTTTACCGGCTCGTTGAAACGCCGAGCCGACGACAAGATTGAACGAGTTCTCCGTGGCGGAGGCAAGCGGCGGCGGCTGCCTGCATCCAAAAAGCGCGGAACGCGTAAGAGTGGCGCGAAGCGCGCAACGCGCAAGACTTCCGCGAAGCGCGCAATGTACGGCGGCAAGAAGAAATCGAGTGGTCGTCGCACACGGCGTGTCACGCCTCAGTCTCTGGCCAATCTCCTTAGAGGAAGGACGTCATCAAAGAAGAAGAAGCAGCAGCAGAAGAGGAAAGCGGTATCCAAGAAGCAGAGGAAATCCGTTAAGAGGAAATCAGTAAAGACGACTCGTGATATTTTCAATTAATCATGTCGTTCATACATCAAAGATCGTGCGAATGCGTCAAGACGGAGTTGGACTTGTTTTCACTACCGCCCACACAGACGAGTATCGAAAATGGAAAATGGATTCAATACAAACCGATATCCACGCTGACGGACGACTCACCGATAGAGTTTGTAGTGCCCGGCAATGGTGAAGAGTACACCGATCTCTCGCAAACAATGCTGGAAATCACAGCATCGATCATTAAGGCGGACGGATCGGCGATCGCAGCGGCCGATGCGACAAAAGCTGGTCCGATAAATAACTGGCTACACTCGTTGTTCAGTCAAGTGGACATGTGTATGAACCAGAAATTGGTTACACCGCAAAACAACACTTACGCCTATCGAGCGTACATCGAAACAGTATTGAACTACGGATTCGATGCTAGGAAATCACATCTATCGTCCGTGCTGTGGAACGCCGACGATTCAGGCCATATGGAAAACACCGAAGACGATAATGATGGACTGGAAAAACGACGGAAGCTAACGAAAGGAGGGCGAGAAATCGATATGGTCGGTCATCTGCATTTGGACATGTGTAATCAGAATAAATATCTATTGAACGGAGTCGAGCTACGCTTCAAGTTAAACAGGTCGAAAGATGCATTCTCCTTGATGGTGCACGAAGGTGACTACAAAGTACATATCGCCGATGCGAACCTGTGGATTAGAAGATGTAAAGTCAGCCCGACCGTACTGTTGGCGCACAGCAAGATACTGCAGTCCGGAACCGCTAAATATCCAATCACACGAGTGGACGTGAAATCTTTCACGCTCGCTTCCGGCATAAGGAGCAAGACTCTGGACAACGTATTTCTGGGACAAGTTCCAAAGCGCGTGATTGTCGGTATGGTGACCAATGCCGCATTCAACGGTGATGACAAAAAGAATCCGTACAATTTCAAGAATTTCGATTTGAATTACTTCTCACTGTACGTGGACGGTGAACAGGTGCCAGCCAAGCCGCTTCAACCCAAGTTCTCTCCTGCCGGTAGCGCAAAGTCAGTTATGGCGTACAACACAATATTCAGCGGCACGGGGATCCATTTCTCAGACGCCGGAAACGTGATCAGCAGAGAAGATTTCGAAAACGGATACTGCCTGCTAGTGTTTGATCTGACACCCGACCTGTCTGCCAGCGATACCGGCCACTGGAATCTCGTACGCAACGGCAGCGTGCGCATGGAACTGGGATTCGGCACCGCGCTGACCGAGACTGTCAACTGTTTGGTGTACGCAGAGTTTGACAACGTAATTGAAATCGATCGACACCGCAACGTGATGGTCGACTTTGGCGGCTAGTCTCTCACCGGCGCCCGCACGAGATGGATCGCTTACGCAGAGTACGCTGCAGGAACGTGTCCGCCCCCATCATTATTGATATCCAATGTTTCAAAGGCAATATCGGTGATTATATAATGAAAGAAGTCTGCGTTATGGAAGTGGACAGCGGGATACTACTGATGCATCACATCGCCAAACCGCCGTTCAACAAGGACGAACTGACTGTCGACAAACTTCGAGAAACGCATTGGCTATCGAAACACTATCACGGATTAAAGTGGGATCAAGGGGACATCGGCTACTATGACTTGGAACAAAAGCTACGAAAGACGATCGCCGAGCGACACACCGTCTATGTCAAAGGATCGGAAAAGAAGAGTTTCATATCTAGACATTTAGTGATTGATCACTTTGCTACCAACATCATCAACTTGGACGATATCGGATGCGGTTCACTGGCGACGATCAACAATCTACTATCGAAATCCACGCTGCGTTGTCGCCATCACAGATCAGCGAACCACCGATGTTCACTCTCCAATTGTATTGCATTACACGGTTGGTTATTTTTGACTAACAGTATTGACGATGATAATTTGGAATCTGTTGATGAGACTTCATATTTCTGCTCTTGTTTTCACACGTCTACGAGCAGTACATCGAGCACCACTGCTGCAACTATTGGCATCGACACTGTAGAATGAATACCAATCAGATTGAGAAATATCTATCGACTCTGCCGGTGCACAATCATGGAGTCTACGCTGCCGACCGACTACCGCATCGCATCTCCCCGTCTACAGCAATCGTTGTGAATACCGATCCACACAATGAAGACGGCACGCACTGGGTTGCATTCTACCTGGACCGGAAGAGTGATGTCATTGAATTCTTCGACAGTTACGGACAACCCCCGCATCTGTACTTCTACCAAGGATTCCTGAGACGTAACGCTCGCCGCTACCTGTACAACGAGTATCGCCTACAAGATGATGATAGCACAGTCTGCGGCCACTACTGCCTGACTTACCTGTATTACCGAACTCACCATGATATGAGGATGATGGACTTTGTGCAGCTCTTCGACGACACCTCCACTACTCACAACGATGCGATGATCAGAACACTTTTCACCAGATTGTATAAACACTTGTAGTAATATTTGTTTTTTCATATTTTTCTTTGAATGTAATGTAAATATTTTTATTTGTAAAGTGTTTTTTTTTTCTTGTAATAAAAGTGAGTACTCAACAAACACTAATCTTTTCATTTCCTTTTTAGCATGTAAGTTTCATTTTTGATCAGGCTCACTATTTCAAAGTCAAGAGTGCATTTGTAAAAGTCTATTACTTTAACCTTTATGTAGACTCGTTATTTACTTTCATAGACCAGAGAGAGTCTAGTGACTCAGTATTTAAATTTTCAAAAGAGTCTGTTAGTTTACCCATTGCACATCTTTGACATAACTTTTCAAAGTGAAAAGAGCCTGTTAGTTTTTACTTTTATGTAGACTCATCATTTATATTTACTTTAATAGTGAAAGAGTTTGATATTAAAAATCAAAGAGTCTGATAGTGAAAGATTCTAAGACTAAGTGTGAAACTGGAAAAAATAAAAACAAGTATGTCAATATACAAATGACTAGATTTATTTATGAAAATAACTAATTTTAAACATGTACAATATATATTTTAAATGAATGTGCAAGAACTTTATGCATTATTTGAAAGAGATTTAATTTACTCTATACAATGATTACAAAAATGAATTAATAGGAAAAACTTTATACAATATTTTCAAGAAAGAATTTAATATTTAAATATCAATTTGCAAGAACAAATAAAATTTATAAAATAGTCAACAATCATTATTTCAAAGCATTTAGTCTATAAAATATTTACAAGAAAGAACTTTATACAATATTTACAAGAAAGGAAATAATTTACTATAATGAATAAATATCTATATAAAATAGTCAACAAACATAAAGATCTATAAAATATACAACAACTGAATTAGATTCACAAAAAAAAAAAAAAAAAAAAAAAAAAAAAAACATCACAGTCCAACAGTCCATAACAGTCCATCACAGTCCATCACAAACACTTCCTATCCGAAAGGAGCCTACCCGACCACACTCATGCGACACACTCAGACTATACTGCATCGTCGACATCCATCAGCGCTGGCAGTGCTGGAGGTAACGGTGGCGCCCTGGGGGGAATGGCATAATGCCCCCACGGAAGCGTGTTTATCCCGTCCTCTGGCATTACATAACGTTTATCGTCGAATGGAGCCAGGGACCGCTTCCTCACCACAACGGTGTAGATGATGTGGTGTCTACTCTGGAACCTTTGATTGTCCGTACTTTTCGTGGTCTTGTTGTACAAGCAGTCCAAGTAATCTTGTACGGACAGGTCCTTCGCAACTACGGCGCGGTTAACACCTTTTGCCCGTTTTACAGGCGGGGGTGCACCATAATCGTCGTCATCTCCGTTACCAATATTGCACGTCATGATTCCTGGTGTCATGCAGTATATTTTCGCCATCAAGCCGACGAACATCCTGATGATCCTCCCACCGACTTCGTCCTTGAATTTCCCCAGAACCCTGGCGTTGCGCCCATCATAGCACATATGGTTCTGAGGATAGTTGCTGGTGTCGAAGTCGTCCAGGTGCGTCAACATGTCGCGGTAGACGTCTCAGGTACGGATGTGGTAGTAGATGCCATCGGTATCCATATAGGCCATCTTGATGTTCTCGATTCCGTACCGTTCTACCATATCGTAGTGGAAACCGTACATCCACCGTTTGCTGTGGTCCAGAATGCACATCCCCGCATAGACAGGCTTGTTCAACACGACTCTGACTTTAGCCATGTTCAGTAGGGCCAGGTTTTCATTATACCAAATCCGGTCGTTAAAATTGACCTTGGCCACGTACTTGGTGTAAATCTTGCGGGATGCGGCGATTTTCAAATTTTGATGTTTTCTAACATTCTGGAGACTCATACCATAGACAGCATTGACCATTAGTTTGAACATCTCCACTTCAAATTTGTTGTTGGCCTGCTGTCTCAGTTGGGTATTCAGCGTCACGTACGGTTTTAACCACGGCGACTGTTTGAAACGTAGCACCCGGTGAACGCGGCGAACACGCAGTCCATTCTCAATTGCTTGCTGAAGGTATCGATAATGGATTACGTACTCCTCCTTGTCCATGAGAGTTGCCATCAGTTTTTTCGACTGTCCTGCTCCGCTGTTTATAATGTCCTCCGACGAGTATGGTAACTGGTATGCTGGTGACTTTTGAACTTCCGGACAGAACGGGAGGTCGCGGTGTCTGTCGTGGAGTGCCCGGTCCCTTGGATACTCCAGGTCCACTTCCAATACATATCCATTCTCTCCGTCTGCCGGTATGTTCATCACGTCTAAGTCATCAATCTCCCGTTGCGATAACCACTCGAAATCCTTGTAAGGGAGTGGCTCGGACATGGCCCATCCGTAGAGGTTGTTTGCATCATAATACATGATATATGTATCATCGTCGTGTTCTACGACAGCTCCACTTGTCGATGCGCCTTGACCGTTTCGGTTGCCGCCATCTTCCGCTCTTGTAAACTTATTGTTGGCGACAACGTGCCTAGTGACGCATTGGGTCAGTCCGCCTCGAATGCCCTTTTCGAAGAATAAATACATATCCACGTCTTGTAGGGTATCGAGTACCACGCCGGTCTTGAGTAACATCACGTCCCAAGCGTACGAAGGTAGTGTGAGATAATGTGCAGGATCCAGGTTGTAGTGTGTCATGCACATTTCTCGGAATCCCTCAAACACATCGGCCAGTAGCAGAACGTCAGTCTGGAGATAGATTTCCGCGTACTGTCCGAGGGACTCACAGTTGAACTTGTTCCATACGCGTTGGGCGTGTGCATAGTCCTCGTCGGAGACATTCTCGCCGAAAACTTCCTTAGGTGGCAGTCGATCTTCATCAAGTACTTCCATCGATGTAATGTACTCATAGGGAAAGATTCCCTTTCTCCTAAGCAGGTCAAACTCTTCTTGGTCTTGGTATCGGGCGCGCGTGATGGTCATCTTATTGGCCGGCAGAATCGATGCCAGTGTGCCCAAAGCCTTCGACATTAGTCGGTATGAGTCCACAAACTGGAGCTTGATGCTGTTCCGCCGACCCGCGCCCGGATATTTGAACCGCTTGGAGAAGGTAATATATTTCTCCTCGGTGTTGGCGAGTACATCTACATCTCCTTTATCCACGCCGAGCTCACGTACGATGAAATGTGCGTCGTAGTTGGATAAATTGTGGAAGTACATGTTGACGGTCTCCTGTTCTCGGAAGCGGAGGTTGCATGTGCGATGAGCGGCTCCTCTGTAGTTGTACGGAGGCGAGTGTTGATGATCCCTAACCTTGATGTTGTCACCGTCGTTAGGGCCGAATTCCCGCTGGCAGATATGACAGACAGTAGCTCGTCGAAACTGCAATTCCTGCTGTTCTGTCAACTGCGGCGGATCTCCGGGCATGCGCTGGCCGTACAGGATATCCCCAATCTTCTGTACGTCATCCCGTACAGCGTTGATGAAGTGACGCGCAGCATCCTCGCCTCTGTACATCCGCAACTTGGAGAATGTATTATTTTCCTGCTGCTCATCGCCTTCGCAGTCTCCATCGTCGGCTGATCGTAGGTCGTCGCGAATGTAATAAGCGTACGCGTAAGGTCTATGGACTTTCCTAACATTATTGGGCGTCCCACCCACTCGCTGTTGTCCAGTTATTCTGTTGGTAGCAGGATCCCACGCTGGTGGCTGGACAGTTGGTGCGGGATGAGGAGGCATTTCTGCCTCAAAGGGAACTAGCATACTTTCGAAGTCGGCATAGATGGTAAACCGACTTCTCTTGGTACGCTCGGGGCGATTGAACATGATATGCTCCTCTTCTGATACATCGGTGCGTAATGGTGCATTTTTGGAGCAGTATCGTCGGTGTTCATTCAATCGTTCAGCCCCATTTAGTCCTAACTTGTTTGGCCGGTTGTCAAAATACGCAAAGCATCTCTTGCAGATAAACAAGCGATGTCCACGACGTGTCAGTTGACAAGTGACTAGCCTCTCAAAATTAGCGATGTACGCATAGTGAGTGGTACGCTCATCTGTTAGGAACAAGAGATCGAAGTGGTTCGGCAGCTCTTGATCCACAACGCGAAGCGGAAAGACGAAATGTTCTTCTTTATTAGGATTGAAGTGTTTCTGCTTCTTCTTGTCCAGACCATACACGTTAACGCTTACCCCTGGATTGTTGCGCTCAAACTTGCGGATATCGGTGATTTTCAATGGGAATTGTAATCCATCGAAATTTAAATTAGCTCGGGCTCTGACCTCTGCGGTGAAGTGATTAGAGGTGAGCCGATCACGTCGAGCTTCATCAATATACTTCGAAAGGATAGAGTATTCGAAGCACCGCTCATCCGCATCGTTAAGCACATTAATCACAGAGTGTCTCACGGCGATATCGTGAGGAAGGGGGATGAATGAGCTGCCTCTGAGAGGGCTGTAGACATTTACTCGGACCTCCATGTCCAAGACCCTCACAAAGCTCCATCCCGAGCCCTTCATTTCACATGTCTCCTTCTCCAGTAGAATTTTGTTGATGAAATCTTGACATATTTCATCAACATCTGAAGAATGTAAGATGGAGACATTTTTGGTTTTGAAGGCTCGCCTACACGTCTCACCGTGAATATTGACAAATTCGCATTCGACCCACAAATTGACTTTGATGGCATGAGTGTGATTTAAAATACGTCGCATGAGTGTGATTACCTGCGTCCTGAGCGACAGTAGGAACTCCTGCAGGGTGACTGACTGGTCCGCGGGCTCGGCTAGGCGATACGTCTTGAGTCGCCCGCGGAATGCCGTCTCGATCTCGATGAACCCCACAGGAGCCAGGTCGCCGGGGATCACAGGCGCCTCGTCGTCTTCACTCGGTGCTCCTCCTGATGATGATGACGAGGGGGCAGGCGATGGCGGAGGGGCCCCACCAGTCTGGGGTTCCATACGGCGGCCTCTGCAGTGGAAACGGGCATGCTTCAGCATGTTGTCCTTCCTTGTGAAGGCTCTTCCACACCCGTCACACGTGAGGCCTGAAACAGCACACAACGTGTTGTAGGCTTATGTATAATAATGATGAAGCTGAAAACAGTTTCCAAAAGTGACATAAAAACTAAATAAATTTCCTTAATGTTTCCATTTTAAGTGATAGTTCTCATACACATGATCTGAATTGTTGCGAATGATGATGGTTAAGAAAATAGTTCCTGAGCTGACATAAAAATAAATTTACATTAAAGATCATTGAATAAGTTTCTGAATATTTTCATTTAAATAAAAAAAAAACTTAAAGGATTCCTTGAAAAACTTTTGTAGCAGAACTATTTAGATAGGAGGTTCATCTAGAGTGGATGATATTCGAGACATGATTGAAAATAAAAATAAATAATAAATAAAGGTTTTTTTTTTTTTTTTCTTTTAAGTAAAGACTAGTACATACCTGTTGTGGGAACTCCAGTGGGCTCTGGGGCTCGTGATGTTTCCGGGATAATGGACGGACCCGGTCTCGGCTCGACGTCAGGAGCAGTAGAGGGGCCAGGCCTAGGCTCGACGTCAGGAGCACTGGAAGGGCTCGACGTATGGAGCGGAAGAGGGACCGGGTCGCGGTTCCACAGGGGCTGGGGTAGGCACGAAGTCTAGAACAAAACCACAGACGTGATTAGAATCTTTAAATTATAAGTATGAGTGAAGTGATGATAGAAAGCATTTCGACATGGGGTATATTTTTTTTTTTTTTTTTTTTAAATTAGCATGGTTCCCTGTCATAAACATGACAACAGGAGGTTTAACTAATTTTGTAAAAGAATGATGTGTATACAAGGCTGTTTAATTTTATTTATTTACTTTTTTCCCATCATTATGTATAGAATAAATGAAAGTATGATTTTGAAGTGTCTAGACATCTGGCTGTTTAGTGAATATAAAGATACTAACCTGGTCTAAATGCTGGGTTTATCGGTGGTTGAGGACGATGCATAGCAGCAACGTGACGGCGCAGATTGTCCATCCTCGTGAAGGACATGCCGCACTCCATGCATGGAAATTCGGCCCCTCTGTGAGCCGAACGCATGTGGCGGGAGACATTCCGCTTCTCCGAGAAGGCTTTGCCGCACGTTGCGCAGGAGAATCGCTTCTCGATATTATTCATCGTGATCTATAAACCAAACAGTGCGTATTAACGCAAGAAATAATTTTTGAAACATTTTAAATAATTTTGAGGTCAGTGACTTGGATGGTCTGAAATTTATTCACAACTCTACACTACTATTGCTTCCATGAACACACTACTAGTGAAATATAGGCTTTATGTCATATGAAGAATCCTAATTGTATCACTGGTTTAGCTATTGTTACAGAATCTCAGCATTCGGTATGCGAGTAGTATTAGAATAGGTTTTGGGCAATAAAAAAAAAAAAAAAAAAAAAAAAAAAAAAAATCCAAACCACAATACTGCATCTATCGTTACAGAAACTCAATATTAAAAGAGAATTTACGTTCAGTATGCAAGAACACTAAGTGAATATGGGTTATAGGTAAAATAAAAAAAAAAAAAAATAACCATAACCGCATCACTGGTTCAAATTATTGTTACAGGAATTAGATATTAAAATGTTATGCAAGAGCAAAAGTGAAAAGAATTCAAAACTTTTATAAAATTAAAATAATTAGTTTAAATATGTGAAGTGTTGTAGAATCTCCAAAATAGCATTACTAGTTGAATTATTTTTACGGAAATTTAATATTAGAATAATTATTTTTCTTTGGTACATTAGGGCAAATGCTAAAAGAATTAAAATATTTAGTCTCAATATGTGTTACGTTAATGTGAAGTGAGTAATACATCGAGCTGGTTCGTCTGGTTTAAAAAAAAAAAAATGATATGCAATGCCAAAATGTAAAAACTTAAATTAAATTTAAATATTTAGTTTAAATATGTGTAATGTTGTAGAATTTCCAAAACTGCATTACTAGTTGAATTATTTGTACGGAAATTAAATAATAGAATAATTATTTTTCTTTGGTACAGGAGGGCAAATGTTAAAATATTTAGTCTCAATATGTGTTACGTTAATGTGAAGTGAGTAATAAAAACTATGATAATTTCACTTTCTTGGCTAAGATGAAACAACTAAAAACAAAATAAAAGGAAAAACTAAATTTATTTATAACTAGTTATTGTAAATAATGAGTAATACTTACAATTGAATAGAAATATATCCAATCACTAACACAGGCACAATCACGGACACTGGCACTGGTAGTCGGGAGCGATGCGCTGAGACGACCGAACTGTGTGAGGAGCGGCTGTGAACTGGCGTAAAGATGGCGGCTATGGAAGGGACGCGATGCCAGTGATGGGAAATAGTAGACGCGCTATTGTGTAACTCGACAGATGGTGAGCGGTCGTTCCCACGCAGGGGTGAGGTTTATTGTCTTCGGCTCCCCTATCTGTGGAATGTCGCACCTGGCTGAGGGTCGGGTTGCAACACCGCAGGTAGTCCTCGGGGGGGGGGGGGGCTCGCCGGGAGCTCCTCGGGGGGGGGGGGGGGGGGGGGTCAGCCACTTGGGTGGTCGGTGCCAAACCCGTTTTGGTGTGAACAAAGGCGGGCGCCAGGTGTTGTCCCCACTCCTCGCTCCCTTCCACCCGCCGTCGATCCACTCTCATTCACAGCCATCATGTCGTCCTTGTTGGAAGTGTCTTATGATGACGCGCTCGTCGCCGTGGCCGAGGAGGTTGAGCGAGCCGTTATAGAGGAGGACGCCCTCCTCATCGCAGCTGCAGAGGAGGCGGAGGCAGCGGATGCGGTGGCAGCAGCGGAGGCGGCAGCGGAGGCGGCGGCGGCGGAGGCGGCGGCCATGGTAGCCATGGCGGAGGCGACGGCGGAGGCTGCGTTAAAGAATGGGACCCTCCACGAGCTGGAAGAAACCCAGCGTCAGATGGAAGAACTATTCGACGCGACCTACTGCGCCCAGCCGCAATCGCCGGAGCAGTGGGCCGACTATTATAGTCTGTCGGCCCAGCTCACTGCTATGGAGGCCGCCATCGCCGCGAGGAAAACGAACTAATTAATAAATGTTTTTCCTCTTCCTCCCTTAGTTTAGATTAGCTGTAGTTTTAGTCGTAATTGTACATAAATAATTGTAAATAGACAAAAAAAAATTAATAAATAAAAATAAATAAAAAGAAAAAAAAGATAGAAATGAATAAATGTAAATAGAAAAAAAAAAAAACAAACAAACAAAAACTAATCTAAGTCAAGATGTTAACTATATAACACAGTGATCGTGTTATTTAGTTTTCATCTTGTAGACCACGCAGGGGTGTGGACGGTCTATTGTGCCGGCTCCCCTAGGTGTGGAATGTCGCACCTGGCCGAGGGTCGGGTTGCAACAACACCGCAGGTGGTCCTCGGGGGGGGGGGGGCTCGCCGGGAGCTCCTCGGGGGGGGGGGGGCTCGCCGGGAGCTCCTCGGGGGGGGGGGGGCTCGCCGGGAGCTCCTCGGGGGGGGGGGGCTCCTCCTGCTCCTCCTGACAGTCTTCGGCCAAGGTACCCTACTAACACCCATATGGCGGTTAAACTACGTACTCACCCCTATGGGGTTTATGGGGAAAATTAAGAGAACACCATAACTTGATAATATTTGGTATGTACATTCACTAGGTAGTGTTTAACTGATATTTCCTTACAACACCCATATGGCGGCAAACCTACATACTCACCCCCATGGGGTTTATGGGGAAAATTAAAAAGTGCCGAATATTGACACAGTTTGATATTTACCTTACGTAAATATTACATTTCCTGACAAAAATAACATTTTCTAACAACATCCCATGGCAGCAAACCTACATACCCATTCCTATGGTGTTTATGGGGAAATAAGGTGTCTCAAGATCGATTGGAAATTCGCTGAGTACGCAGGTCTGCTGCGACGGGGGTATTTATGTCTATAAACCTTATGGTATATCAAAATATACAATTTTAAAAACTGTCAAAACATAAATGCACTCTCAAATTTGTTGAATGTTGTTAGCATATTGGCTACTCATAGGAATATAATTAGCCATATCAAATGTGTTCTCGCAGTAATTATCAAAGGTTTATTATACGTACATGAAGTAGTTGCATTTGTTCTGAAAAATTATTTTTTATAAAACATTACCATCGTCACTGTGGTCACATTCGCTGAAATGCCAAGTTTAAAAAGACTTGTTACTTTTCAAAGCGACCTCGTTCGCCTCGCTCACTATATGACCCTAGGCAAGGCCAACTACACACCAGGCTGGAAAGAGGACGTCACACTAGTAGTATTCCAGCTAATCGGTATTACCAAAAGCGGGTAATTTGCTTTACATTCGGGGATTTTCACGGGGTATGGGTAAAAATTTGGATATTTTAGGGGTTTAAGTAATTATTGGGGAATTAGGTACATTGAAATTGCATCATTTGAGATGAGCTGGAACTGTGCTATACTGTGACGTCATCTCTCCGATCATTCCGGTCTGGCGTGTAGTTGGCCTGCTGGACTGTGGTGTAATTGTTGATTTGAAAAACTAATTTTTGTCTTTATTAATTTTATATGGAATTTGCTCTATAATTTTGTATTTTTTCTATTTGATGAACAAATATAAATCTTTGGACCCAAAAATGACCAATTGAGTGGTGTCAATTAACTAAACAGACGTTAAGCATTAGCCCCCTAAAGTTGAAAAATAAATATTCTTTTAGAGCAACAATCATTTTATTTTCATTTCTATTACCTCTACAACAATGAGTGCAGATTCACAACCTAATAATGCTGTCAGAATCAATCGGTTCGGAAGCAATTCTTCAATCGATATCGATATCGGTATTCAACTATCGATAATCGATTAGCTATTCACACTCGACGGTGGCCTTCCGGTGACCCGGATTGTCCGACACCAATTTATAGCCCAATTTGGAATAATGCCACCGGATAACTTCTCATTCCTGGGATTTACGGTTTGGATTGCACTCATGAGGGTGGAATATTGGAGTGACGTAAACAACTCTTGTAACGCTTGGCATTACATCACCACCATTATGATCACTATTAGTTGAGGAGCGTCTGCGTCCGTATGTCTGGCTTGACGGCAAGTGAAAACTACATTTGATACTGTTCTTGAGACACCGACACACTCAGAGGTGCGTATTTTATCAAGAATATGGCTGAAGGTAGTGTGATGTATCAGATGAGGTGTAGCTTTGTTACTGACATATTGCAGATGATTCATTTGTCAGGATCATTAATTAATAGCTCAATGACCAAAGGCAGCTGGGTCCAGTTTCGAACCATGCAAAAGCACTAATTTTCCTCAGTGTTGAACCTGTAACCTTTAGTTAACCATTTCCCTATAAACACTATGGTAATGAGTATATGTGTAGGTTTGCGGCAATGTGGGTTTTGTAAACAAATATAAGTTAAACCCTAGTGAATGTACTTACATACTAAAGTTCTGTTATTTTTCATTTTCCCCATAAACACTATGGGAATGAGTTCATAGGTTTGCCACCACATGGATTTAGTAGGCAAATATAAGTTAGGCCTATACCCTTCCTAGTGAACGTACACACCAAATCTTTTCAAGTCAATGCCCATAAATAAGTAAGATAAAAGGGTTTTGTTGGTTATACTTAAGAATAACATGGGAAATACATTTTTGTATTTCCTCCATAACCATTTGAACTAAGTCGAAAATCTAAAAGACTGGATTTTTTTAGCTCCTTTCAAATGCTTTGAGTTAAAAAGTTGTGGACTTTTTAAAATTAAGTTCTTTAAGTCTTTCAGGCCAAGTCCATAAGTGGCCTCTCACTTTCTTAGAAACAAAATTTAATACTGTCGTTTTCAACATTTTCATGAATAATTATAAAAATATTCATGAAATATATACAGTAAATGTTACGTATGTATGTAATGTCTAAAACAAGTTTAATTACTCATGGTTTGAGCCCCTGAGCTGTGAGAATAAACGTGAAACTAAATTACTTACGAAATCCGTCAAAACATCTCAATAATTATAGAAACATAGTCAGGACGTTTTACTATGTTAGTAGTCATCTTCATCTTCAGCTGCCGACGTGAAGTCTTCGGCTGTTAGGCCTCTTCATAATGGATAAAAAATAAGTATTTATTACTATCGAAAAATATCCTGACCAAGTTTCTATGATTATTGAACAAAGAATAACACTACCTTGAAGTTTTGAAGTCCTTTGGAGAGGAGCCCCGAAGGAATTTTGCAAAGCCTTTTCTTAATGAGCACTATGATCAAAGAGAAACGTCTATTCGAAATTTCTACTCTATATACCCTATAGTTATAAAGATTCTCTGATACGTGAGTGAATGGTAATTGACGTAGACGATTTTAATTAGTACTTTATGACAAGCTAATTTACCACAAAAGTTAGAACTCACAAATAGCTTATATCAAAGTACTTCATATTAATGGTATTTATGAATGTATAAAAAATAAAACTTTTGATCAAATATAGTATTTAGTACAGTAGGCTTACAACTTTAGTCAGCACAGATGTGACCAAAGTCAATTTTATTAAATTTCAGTTTTATATAAACTGATCATTGACCTGAATAATGACTTAGCTGATGCCTGAGACCGCTCATTGATGTCAAAGCCCAATGGACAACCATATAAATTATAACACCTGAACAAGCCTTTTGGTATGATTCATCCACTTCAGTTAATACTATCAACGAAAGTTTCGCGTTTAGAAGTTTCAGCTTGTTCATTTCAAATCCAAGTCATCAATATTATACTTATTGCTCGCAATATTACAGCAGATATATCTTTAACTTCAATTTCATAACACAACTATTTATCTAGGATAGTAGTTCATAACTAAGCATTTTACGGCATAGTTTACTAAGAGTCATCATTACCCTTGTAAAAACACTGAAAACACGCGTTCGTATTCCCCTGTTTCGGACGGTGTTTTTTATTTTTATTGGTAAAATTTATGTTTTATTATAGATTAAGGTTAGATATAGGTCCCTCATACCTGAAATATGAGTAAAAATTAGTGGTATAAGTAAAAAAAATCTTAAAAGTAAGGAAAATCGAGTTACTTTGCGACGTCACAGAGAGTAATAACTATTCAACTATAAACACTTACCAAGTTGAAAGAAAATCGGTAAAAACAAACGGCGTCCAAAGCTGGGGAATAAAATACCATGTTTTGCATAAAGCCGTATGGTTAACTTTGCCGGCTGCGCAACAATGAGCTACCAGCCCAAAAGTGAAGATGACTCTTAATTTATACATTAGCGTAAAAGTATATCGGACATGATATAGACAATCAGTGTATCTCTAATCTTTTATGAATGACTAGCTGATACCCGGCATGCTTTGCAATGTCAACCAGAGAAATATTTTGCCCTTCAGGTGAGCTTGTTCGCTGCGCTCACTCACAGTCAGTTTTGGCTCGTTCGCTGCGCTCACTCGCAGCAAGTCTATCATATACTCTAGTTTCTCATTACCAATATCCACTGCATTCTTTAAATGAGAACTTTCGTAAATACTTTAGGCGAGAACAGCTGTTTTACAAAGAAACATATTCTGCCATTATGTTTTGTCTATAAATAATTCAGATCAAAACCTCTAAAGAAAACCCCCTGACATGGATAGGTTTATGACGGTCCTGGAGCTATACAAAACCCCTGAAGCCCTGAGGGCTATACAAAAACTATTGGCTTACAAAGCTTATCCAAGAAATTTGCCATTTATATATATATATATATATATATATATATATATATGTATATATATATATATATATATATATATATATATATATATATATCGAGTTTCATGGCAAACGGTCGGGTGGTTTCCATGTCCATCGATTACAAATCCTGTATATATAAAATTATATATACCAACATCTTCTTTTATAAATATAGATATTCACTTGGTAGAACTTCATTATGTTATTTATGTAACCATAATTTTATCATTGATCAGACCAAGGGTAATAAAAAGTAAGTCTCTAATGTTAGCTTTTAGGATGGACTAGTGTAGGCCTTGTTTCTCAAAATCGAACAATTTATTTTGATACAATACAAAAGTTACATTTTAGTTCTAAATCATTGATATCTGACCAATCCAATATTGTGAATATCAGTAATCACCAAAAACTACACTTATTTATGTTCATTGAATATGTATTTTTATTTAGTAATGTCAAAATATTTAAGTTAGGACTATATACTCTATGCAGTTTCTATGTTTCTCTGTACTCAGTTGTCAGACAAAAATAAAAAAAACAGTGTTGTGGAAAATGGCGTTTCTTTTACAACCTCGTGAAAATTCACTACAGTAAAATCCAAAACTAATATAATAATCCTAGAAATTTACAACAGCTGAACATATATAAATGTTTAAAATGCTCAACCTAATCCCAATGTTATTCTAAAGGGAAAATTCAGGACTGCGGAGAACATATCATTACAGCAGTTATCCCCAGAACTGGGAAAATTGCAAATTTAATTTGTATTGTGGATAGCGCCCTTACTTTAAGTCGGACTCTCATCAATTTTTGGCAAATACAACTACAGACCAAGCCCTATCCATCGACACGTAAAACTTTTGGTTGAGAATTGTAGTAGGAATTCCCTTAACAAAAAAACTTAAAATATTAAATAAGCGTTGATCAAAATCAATCAAATTCCCATTCATCTGTTTGAAAATCATTAATTGATTAAAGTACGTGTATTTTACCCTATCCGAGCTTACTTTAAAAATAAAAGAGACGAGGAAATCGATTGGTTCTTAAAAAGTGCATTTGGGTTTGAAAACACAAGAAATATTACACGCAGTGAATTTCTGTAAGATGAACAAATGATTTCTTTCAAAACAGAAGAGAATATTACGAATGGAGGCAGTAAACATTTGCAATCTCACTAAAATGTTTGGAGGCGGCGGCGACGCGGGCGCGGCGATCCGAACCAAACCAAATATCGTAATCGCACCCCAACTTCGCACCCAACTCTCCACCTGTGGCTGGCCCACACGCAGCCTCTTAGTTCAAACTATATCCGAGGTTTGCTTTTGTTTTGTATCACTTCAGCAGAGCCCTCATTTCACAAGTATTTCGGCTGCGACTTGGCAGGTAAAATGCCCAATGTTATTTTAGGTAGTATAAAACTCCCCGTCAAATATTCTTACCATGAATGGTAAAAATCTTCTTAGATATAATTATAAATGTACTCCTAAGTTTACATTATTTTCAAATGGTACCGACTCAAATGATGTACTCATCAATGTTGGGTGGTTCTTTAATTCCGAAATTTGCATTGTGGTATATTATAATCATGAGCATTTTCGTCAATTATATGTTTAACTTTTACAATTTTGTATAATTAGGTGAAAACTAGGCATTAATTTTTTTTATATAATCGGTACTTTGATTTGCATAAATTGAGAGAAAATAATTAATTGAAAATAAATTATAACTGTCCCCATTTGAGGATTGCCTACAAAGACACAGTATACAAAACATAATTTTTTTGTAATAATAAAACTTAATCATTTTTTTATGAGTCCCTATGCACTGGAATTCAATTTTGATTGTACAAACGATTTCTTATAATATAAATAGAATTTATTAATGTTTTTTCAACTATACTTTTTATAACTTGACGGTTTAAGTTAAATTCTTTCCAGAAGTTTACTAGAAAATTTGGAATTGTGCCTCTTGCACCAATTAATAGTCCAATTACTTTTAAATCTTTAATTTTATATTTTTCTTCCAAATATTTTCTTGTTGGATTGTATATTTCTTGTTTCTCTTTGTTGAATTCTTCCGGTTGGTGACTATTAATTTCGAATCTTATTGTAGGATCGACTACTATCGCTCGTCTACTTTTCGGGTCGATGGCCAATATGTCTATTCTCCTGTTGCTACCGGTATCCGACACACAATGCACCTCTTCATACACTTCCCAGTTTTTGTATTTGTTTTTAATTTCGCTAGCGATGATACTTCTTATGTCGTTATGCCTTTTGTTCCTTAAAAGCTCACCCACCATATGGGCAGGAACCAAGGACATGTGCAAGGGTTTCGATCTCACCACAGTTGTGCCTGCGGTGGATGTTGCCTTGAGTCCTGCCAGGGAGAATTCTCACGGGAACAACATTAGCTAGCATATTGATAGCCTCTCGCCATTCGGAGCTCGTCAGTCCTGCTTTCGTTTGCATCCATTTATTGGCTGGAGGGTATTCTTTAAAAAGTTGGACTCCTTTCCCTTTCTGTTTCAGGGTTGCCACTTATCAAATTCCACTTCTCTCAGTAAATTTCTTAATTTCCTTGAGTTGTATTGTTTGTCTTGGCAATCAGGGGGAATAATATATTTACAATTAAAGCCGGGTTAACGCAACGATAAATTGAACGACAAAACGTCGTCGACAAGTCGTTACGTTTTGTCGGATATCAGACGATCGTTTACACGTAACGATACAACGTAACGATTTGTCTGAACGATATGATGGTGCATGCACACGTTTTGTCTTTCCGTACAAGTCAGTCGGTGTTTTCCCCTCATTTGTCATTTTTATTTCTGTCAGATTAATCTTTACTTTTAATTTACCATAAGCAATTAAAGCTTTTTTTGTACAGTTCTATAAATAATAATAATAATATAAATAATGCGTTATTGGCAGGTTTCATAACTGATACATAGCAATAATAATTAATTAAACTTAAATATAATTTTTAATTTTACTATGATGTAAAAAGTCTTTAGATAGGCAGTCTTCAACATTGTATGGTGTTTTCGTTCATAGTTTTTCCAATATACTTCTTTTAAATTTTTTACTGGCAGTTCCAACCAATTCAAGGGTATCGTATTAAATAATTTTCGTTCCATAAATTGAAGATTCTTTTGAGAATTTTGTGTACTTGCATAAAGATATTTTAAAATTATTTCTGTTTCTTGTTTCATATAAATGGTTAAAAGAATTTTGAGGTTGATTGTTAATTTTTTCTCGAACGTTTAAAATAATTTGTAAAATGTACATGGCTGGCAATGTCAGTATATTAAATTGTTGAAAAAGTGGTTTACAGTGTGCTTTTCTTTTTGCCCCACAAATAATTCTGATGACTTGTTTTTTTTTAACTTTTTTGGCTATTTGAGCATTGCCCCAAGCTGAAATTCGGTACAAAAGATGACAATGAAAGCAGCCATAATAAGCCGTAATTATTACTTCCTTTGTCACATTTCCTTTTAGCCTTCTTATGACAGATTCCTTTAGAGACTTTACTTAGAATTTTATAAACATGATCTTTATAATTAAGTACCGAATTAAACTCTATAACGAACTCCCGAGAGGCTTGAAGCAAGTCTGACATTTCTGTTCCTTCATTAAAATAAACTTTAAAAAACTGGTAAGCAAAAAAACTTCAAAACTTAAATAACAAATGGAACATACTCAGTAATCACACAAAAATACGAGACGATATATGAGACAACGACAAAACTGCGGTCGGTCTAGACATGGTGTATCCGTTTACACGCTACGTCTTGTCGACGCCAACCTGCGTAGCAACGACTTGTCGTTGCGATCTCAAGAGATTGGTGCAAATTTGCACAAACCTTCCGATCTGGCTCCAACTCCGACAAGTTGTAACAACTTGCGGTTTACACGCTCCGTCTTGCATGCAACGTCTTATCGTACTCCTGCAGAGGTTCCTGCTCCGGCGGCTAATCCTGCCTTGGCAGCAAACTCTGCCTCAACACCTTTGGGGGGCTGGAAGACGCGCCTATCTAAGAAAGAAAGGAGGAAGCAGAAGCAAGCGGAGGCAGCTTCGAAAAGTGCGTCAAGGGTGGAGCGGACGCAAGTCTCAAACCCGGTTGGGGAGGCCTCTGGCAAGTCTGTCAGAAAGCCTAAACATCCCAGGCCTAAGAAGCCCAGGACGGAGGCAATCTTGATCAAGCCCTTAGGGGGGCGTTCTTTTGCCGATGTTCTGGGTCGGATTAGATCGCAGGCCAAACCGGAAGAGACCGACACCGTTATCAAGTCTATTCGGCGAACCCAGAACGGGGATGTCCTCCTCGAACTGGGGAAGTCGAGTGACAAGATCGGTTTTGCCGCTTCCCTCAAGACTGCACTTGGGGACAAAGGCTCCATCAAGGCCCTAGAACCGAAGTGTTCGGTCGAGATTCGGGACCTTGATGTCCTCTCCACCGAAGATGAGGTGACCCGTGCGATCCAGGTGGCACTCCCGGAGATACCGGCCGATGGAGTGAGGGTATGGCTGACAAAGCCTAACCGAAGTCAACTCCGGATGGCTGTTGCTGAGATGAGCGAAAAGCACGCCAATAAGCTGCTTAGCCTTCAGCACCTCAGAGTCGGTTGGGTCAGTTGCAGGCTCAAACGGAGGGTGGTAGTTTCGAGATGCTTCCGCTGTCTCGGTTTCGGCCACTCCTCCCGAAACTGTAAAGGGCCCGACAGGAGTGCCAACTGCTTCCAGTGTGGAAGCCAGGGCCACAAACGTAAGGAATGTTCCTCGAGCCCCTCCTGCTTCCTCTGCAAGGATTCAGGCTCCAGTGCCCTCGGTCACTTACCCGGGTCTGGTCAGTGCGGTGCCTTCAGAGCCGCACTTGAACAGGCAAAAGGCAGCGGCCGGTAATTCGCATCCTCCAGGCCAACCTTCATAGATCCTGGGGAGCTGATAACCTTCTAGATCAGCTCGCCCGAGAACTTGGTGCTGACGCGCTCCTTATCAGTGAACAGTATCGGAACAGAGACCCAAACATTTGGATCTCGGACAGCCTCGGTACTGCTGCATTTTGGGCACGTAATACACGAGATGTTTTGGTGCGGAGTCACGGGCGCGGCCGAGGATTCGTCTGGGTTCGGTGTAGGGACGTGACTATCTTCAGTTGCTACCTCACACCCAACGAGGCCGTCCAGGACTTCCGCGACAAGATAGATAGCCTAGAGGAGTGCGTTCTCGGCACCACCGGGCATGTCGTCGTTGGTGGCGATTTCAACGCCAGGGCCGTCGAGTGGGGAATGCCCTCTACCAGTTCCCGGGGGAAATACATCCTGGATTTCATCGCCAGGGCCGGTCTTGTCGTCCTCAACCAGGGCGACACACCTACTTTTCGGCGCCCCGGGCAGAGAGGCACGATCCCCGACGTCACCTTTGCGTCTGAGTCGCTTCTTCCGAGGATCTCTGGCTGGAGGGTTGTGGAGGACTACACGGGTAGCGACCACCAATACATCGTTTTTGACCTGCATGATCAGGCAAATCGTCGAGTTTCCGCATCTCGGGAAGGGCCACGCCGGTGGAACACCCACAAACTGGACGTGGTCAAGTTCACCGAAGCCATCTCTCGGGGAGCGCAGGGGAATCCTGGTGAGGCTGGGGCCGAGGCACTAGTAACATCCACGATGGAACTGATCGTCTCGGCCTGCGACCAGTCTATGCCGCGAAGGAAACCCCGACGCGACAAACAACCCGTTTACTGGTGGACTGAAGAGATTGCGGAACTCAGAAGAACATGTTTAAGAACTAGACGAGCCGCCACAAGAGCGAGAATTCCCGCAGACAGAGTTCGTAAGTCGGAGGCCTATAAAGCTGCGAGAAAATCTCTCCGCCAGGCGATAAACAGGAGCAAGGCGAATAGCTGGAGGAGACTTCGTGACGACGTTGACTCCGACCCGTGGGGCCTGGGTTACAAACTTGTAACACAGAAACTCGGCGCCCGCTCTCCACCTTCCATCATGGGGGGCGCCACCATGGGGAGGATCGTCGCTGCGTTGTTTCCTGAACATCCACAGCGACCGCCGGTTGACTTCGGACGGGTAGAGGACGTTCCACTCTTCACTTTCGAGGAGCTGGAAACCTCCGTTCTCTCCCTGAAGAGCAACAAGGCTCCTGGCCCGGACGGGATTCCCAGTGAGGCTTTAAAGAAAGTATTTTCAATCAACGCTGACTTGTTGTTGAGAATGTACAATGCCTGTTTGGTAGAAGGGGTGTTTCCGGCTCCCTGGAAAACAGCCAGGCTTGTACTGATCAGCAAGGGCAAAGGTGATCCCGAACTGCCGTCGTCCCACAGGCCTCTCTGCATGTTGGACACGGCTGGGAAGCTGTTCGAGAAGCTGATCCGTTCCCGCCTGACTTCTGCCGTGGAAGCTGCCGGGGACTTATGCCCCCGTCAGTACGGCTTCAGAAAGGGACGGTCAACGATCGACGCTGTCACCGAAGTTCAGAGAGCTGTGGAGAGAGCCGAAAGCCACAACCATTTCTCCCGCCGAGTAGTGCTTCTTGTTACGCTTGATGTCAAGAATGCCTTCAACTCGGCGAGGTGGGTCGATATGTTGGATGCGCTTCGCAACACCTTTCGTATTCCTGCATATCTGTTGCGGCTCATCGAGGATTATCTACGCTCTCGAAGCCTGATCTATGACACGAGGGACGGAACGCGGACGATGGAAGTCACTTCTGGTGCCGCACAAGGTTCAATACTCGGCCCGGATCTCTGGAACGTTGCCTATGACAGCCTCCTGAGGTACGAGATGCCTGAGGAAACCACTTTGGTTGGGTACGCCGATGACGTCGCAGCTCTCATTGCTGCACGCAACGTTGAGCTGGCCCAACTAAAGTTGAACCGAGTTATGCGGGTTGTCAACAACTGGATGTCCGATCACGGTCTCTCGCTTGCTCTTAGTAAGACGGAGATCGTGATTCTCACGAAGAAGAGGATCGACACCGTCGTCCCGTTTCGAGTGGGAAGGGAGGTGGTCACATCAACTCGTGCCGCCAAATACCTTGGGGTTATGGTGGACACCAAGTTAAGCTGGAGGGATCAGATCTTCCGTACGGCGGACAAGGCCGCTAAGGTAGTTACTCACCTTAGTAGGCTGATGGCCAATGTCGGGGGTCCCCGATCCAGCAGAAGACGTCTGTTGATGTCCGCGGTCCAGTCCGTGCTCCTTTACGGGGCAGAGGTGTGGGCAGGCGCTCTAGATAAGGAGTGCTACAGGTTGCGACTCGCCCGGGTTCAGCGTCAAGCTGCGCTCCGGGTGTGTTCCGCCTACCGGACAGTGTCCGAGCCTGCCGTCCTGGTGGTCGCCGGAGTCATCCCTGTCAAGCTCTTGGCAGGGGAGAGGAAAGCGATTTATCAGAGACGTGGCGAGATCGGCAAGGACACGGCAAGAACAGAAGAGCGCTCCCGAACCTTCCAGCAGTGGCAACACAGCTGGGAGCACGACACCCGAGGACGATGGACTGCGCGACTTATCAAGCAGGTCCAACCATGGGTGGAACGGCGGCATGGGGAGGTGGACTACTACCTGACCCAATTTTTGACAGGTCACGGCTATTTTCGTTCGTACCTGAACCGGATGGGAAAGACCGGTTCACCGGACTGCATTTATTGCCCGGGTGTTCCCGACGATGCGGAACACACATTCTTCCGCTGTCCCCGTTGGGAAGGGCCCCGCCTGGAGGCCACACAAATATTTGGTGCATTTTCGGTGGACTCGGTCTGCCAAAAGATTTTGGAGGATGAGGGCAACTGGGATTGTTTGTCACAGTTCGTCCGGGGCATCCTCCTGGAAAAGAAAACCGATCTAGACCGCGAAGTGGCCCAGATCCCTTGATAGAGCGGCTGGATAAGGAGCGAGCCCGACGGGCGTAAGCCAAATTTAGGCCTAGCCTGACGTAATGTGATAAACAATTCCAGGTTAGATTCCTAAAGAGTAGAGGAGGTTTTTTAGTGGGTAAACCCGTTTTTTAGGGGAGCCCCACACTACAGGCTGGCCACCTGTGTGCGTAATGCATTTTTCCGCCTCTCCCTCAAAAAAAAAAAAAAAAAAAAAAAAAAAACGTCTTATCGTTCAGACAAAAAGTTACGTTTTATCGTTTCGTAAAAAGAATTCATCGTTAAGCGAGCACTATACGAGAGTTATTCAATCCAGCTACTTGTTGAAGCCTGCAGAATATGAAGTAAAACATTTAGTGAATATCTTACTATTGATGAATTTAGGGAAATCGACGTGGTAAAACACCACCTACGGGTAGTTATTTCCGTTTATAAAACCAAATGTATTACATTTTATTGAAAACTGTACAATCGACCATGTTTTCGGCACTTTATAACTACAAGCCAAAACATAAATTAGAGCTCGCAAACGGTTTTATCTCTCAGTAAGCTCCGAAACATTTAACTGATGACGCCGACATTTGAGTAAAGCGAGCTTCAAAACCGAGACAAAAAGACGGGATTGTCTTTTGATTATGTAAATTATTACAGCGGCAACGGACTAAATACCAAACACACAAGACATTTTAATGACAAGACATTCAACAAGCTGTAGCTTACTTCATATTACCTTAGCCGGATATAAAATTGCATATAATTAATTGATAATTACTGGTACATAAATTCGTTAGATTGCTGTACGGTATGTGTATGAAAATTACTAATGATGCAAAATAGGAAACACTTTATAATCCATTTTGATGTGAAAAACTTCAACTACAGTAGTCTATAAACTTGTTATGAAATCAAGACCTAGTGCGACCATGCCATTATTTTATGAGGCACCTATAAATTTATCAGTATTATTTACAATGGTAACCATCCCACCTCTCAGGAACAGTTTTATTGATACTTTTAATTCTTGAATTTTAAAAAGTAATTGAGTACCGCTAATAAATAACAATAAAACCAGTAAGATAATGTACACATTAACCGCAACCATTATTGAACGGTTTTAAGTTGTAATTGATTATTTAAGATTCAAACTATCCATAGCACTAATAGACTCTATTTGAGTTCAAGGCTGTTGAATAATTGACTGACTGTTTACAGAAGTATTTAATTATTTTTTTGTTATGTTGATGTATTGACTTTTGCAATACGTATCAAACAAATGGACGTATCGGACAAATGGACCACATTATATAACTAAATGAATTATTTCCATTCAACTAAGGATTGGCGGACAGACATTAGCGTAAAAAAATTGTTAACCCTTGTCTCTTACTAGGCTATAAGCAACTAGTTACCAGAATTTCTATTATTTTTCTTTTATTTCATATGATATTGATTTATTCATTCGGTTCATAAAGTATTAATTTTATATCCCTGTCTCCTCACAGAGAAATCAGCATTTACACAATAGAAATTTAGTTTGAATTCCAGCCCTTAGGAGCCCTAACTTGGATCCGACTTCAAACTCAATTTCGGTTTTAGCTTCTTTGTCAAGAATCAGTGGACAGTTGAACTTCAATGTTATAAATTATTTTGCCTTGAATTATATAAATATTAGCGTAAATAATCATATCTCAGTTTCACATCACATGATAACGATTAATATCTTTTGTCTTCTATTCCCATAAATTGTTTTTATTAAGGTATTTTCTAATAATATAATAATTGTGAGTTATTAGAACTCGTCTAAAACTGTTGAGGATGCAAATTTTTTGTTGGTTAAAAAACAATTGTTGAAAACAAATGTTAATAATATTATTGTGACTCCCCTGCAATTATTAGGTCTATACCACTTCTTCATACCGTCCATCGACAGCGTGGTGTAATAGTAGGTCTACTTTATACTTACAAAGGCTTTAAAGCCACGAGTGAGATGTAAGTTAAAACACGAACGAAGAGACGAGAATTTAAGATATCTCCCAAGTGGTTCGAAGGCTAACAAGCGTTAATGCACTATACTTTATATACGACCGACTTAAATTTTGTAAATATCTGTATTTAACATGTCAAAAACTATAGGTTACAGGCGGTCACCCTTAAAAAAAGTAGCCCCACAGATGTCGCTTGACATAACAATCTCTATTTTTGAAAGACATTCTTGTAGGTGAGGTGATAATTATTTAAACAATCCTCTCTTTGGGCTACACTCACCTTTTTAATTTTACTGTAGCAGACAGAGTCAAATAATCCGTCGGGAATCCAACGTCGTCATGTTACACGTACACATACACACACACATACACTGTCTATTTACACCCGATATTTCGCGGAACCACTTAAACGTTCCGCGTCTTCAGGGGAGTATTTCCCTAGCCCGCCGTTCACAAGCGGTCGGAGCACCTGACCACGACTGATAACCTTCAGTGATTAATCAGTCGTGGTCAGGCGCTCCTACCGCTTGTGAACGGCGGGCTAGGGAAATACTCCCCTGAAGACGCGGAACGTTTAAGTGGTTCCGCGAAATATCGGGTGTAAATAGACAGTGTATGTGTATGTGTACGTGTAACATGACGACGTTGGATTCCCGACGGATTATTTGACTCTGTCTGCTACAGTAAAATTAAAAAGGTGAGTGTAGCCCAAAGAGAGGATTGTTTAAATAACAATCTCTCTCACACTCACAAATGATCACACTCTTTTGAGATTTGAGGTTAGACCCATAAAGAAACTTTAAACATTAATCTTAATGGAAAAAATCAACTTGACATGTCCTTTAAACTGCGCATGTAACTGTTGGTCCAGGCCTAATTATTTATTCTTATTTTGTTATGTCATCATTAATTAATTGATTACACTGAGGTATCGGCATGTAATTGAAAAGATAGAATTGGTCCTGCGTCATTAAAATAAATATGGTTGTATTTATAAAGCGGAACTTATTTTCGTAACTAATGAAATAAGGTAATAATTTACTGAGCATTTCATTTAGTCCTTTTTCCTTCCCTGAACATTTGCCCCGAGTCCTTTTCTCAACATTTATGGTAAAAAAAAGGGGGTTTTAGAATGGGCCTGGAACCATATAGCCAGATGAAACCAATGAGTGAAGACTATCTATGAGTTTATAAAAAGTGGTTTATTTAAATTGGGGACGCTATATTCAGGACTGATGAAGACTGTTGTAATGTGGATGCTATTACCTAGAACATTTTCTAGAAGTGCCACAATTTTCTCTGCTTATGGCTGATTTTAAAGTTAACATCTGGCCACACTGTCATCAGCTATAATTGGCCAATGGAGACAGTTGATTGGGTTTTAATCCGTTGTGTATTCTGACCAAGAGGCTAACTAGAGTGCTAAACACTTGTTAATTTTACCTCAATTATTGATTGGCGACATTATACCCACGATTCCCGCCGTTTCATTGGCAACAATCCCACACTTTACATGCGTTTCCTTGGTTACCAGTTTTAGCTATTCTTATTGGTCGCAACCAGCTTCAAAAATCACAGAATATACTTTAAAAACATCTGATTATTTGTTGTTTTGTTGTTTGATTTTAAAACCACTTTGATTTGATGGTCTCTGTGAACAGGCTATCGACATTGGTTATCATAGAAACGTCGGGTCGGTGTGGGCAATGTATCTAGAACAAACCAAGGTAGGGGACACCCATGGGTGATACCAACAGCTTAATTCCGCCATTCTGAAGCCGAAGCGGTCCTGCACCTTTGACGTTACTTCTTTGTGATGTTACTTGTAATATCATTATTGCCATTGGTGCTCAAACGGTCGTAGAAAAGTTGGAAACAGTTTAATAATTATTATTAGTTTAGTAGTAGAATATAAGAATAAAAATGCAATTATTCGTAGGTATATGAATGCCTATCATGAAAATCTGCTTTTTTAAATAATTTGTCATGGGATGAGTTTAAGGAGCAAGGAGAGAAGTTTAAAATAAGCATGTAGGTTAAACATAACACCGTCACGTACCTTTTTGCACTGCATATATTTATGGGTATTTAATATTTATTTTTTATTTTCAAATTGCTATGGATAAACCTTTTGGAACATTCTTTGATGGGTAGAGTATTTAAATATTAGGTCTATGTACATGGTCTTAACGTTTCAACATTTAAAACACAATTTATAAATAGGTACAAAATCAAAACAATCTTCAAAGCAAATATGGCCATAAGTTATTTTGGGATACTAATAATTGTAATGTCAGCTAAAACGAATGACGTTTGAAGCTGAGTTGATTAGAATGTATCTGGAGAAATAAGTTCCTCCATGGAACTGCCGCCATAACCATTCCACTGGCATCATAGATTGGCGCTGATATTCCATGAGAGCGCCGAATAACACATTTGCTGCGTGTCACAGACTGGTAATTGCCTATGAATGTGAATGATGTTTCCACAGGCCCAAAATATAGATCCGCCCCCCCTCCCCCGCCGCGTATCAGCCTCATCATATTACCCAAAACAAATTTATTTCGTTACTTAAAAACAATTTTAAATGTAAATTTATCTTGAAGCATTTTTTAGATTATTTTTTGCATTATATTATAATTAATGTTTCAACTTAATCGATGGATTTTTTATCAATGATTTGCTAATTGATCGACTTTTATATAAATGTCTTAAGGTTGTTTTTTTTCTTATACAATTTTCAAGTATATAAAAAGTAATGTATTTGTAAATAAAAGTTTTTAATTATTTTGTGAATATTAATCTTTGTTATTATAAATTTGAGTCTTTTCAATGTCAGCCAGCCAGATAATGAAAAAATTAAACTTTGGAATTTGGTCCACTCAGTTAATTAAAAATTGCTCAATTTGATTTAATTTACTTTTTGAACAAACCAAAAGTCATGAAGTAATTATAATAAGACATTTTGCACTTGCAATGTTTTTGCTTTATATTACGGGTACTGTATTCATATAACTTAACAGTGCATTTCCAAAATCGTGTAAAGTAAATAAAAGAACAAGGGAGAGAAAAATGTTTTTTTTTTAATAAACCCATTTAATAGAAAATGTTTATTTCAATCTTAGGCAGCGGCCGTAGCTCAGTAGTAGAGCTCTGGGTTATCACCCAGCGGGCCCGGGTACAAATCCCGGCTCGGGGACAAAAAGATCGTTAGGCCGCTCCCGTGGTTCGGAAGTCACGTTAAGCCGTTGGTCCACCTGCATAGAAAACAAAAAAGTGCAGGCATTTCAGGCGAGGAGAACCATCAGTTAATCGCTGATCTCCCTCCACTAAAAGCCATACGATAATTAATTATTTCTATCTTTGATACTTTGTTTAAGTTTGTTTGTTGAGCTGAAAATGTTGGCAGCTTTAAGTTAAAATAATTACAGACCATTTGGAGTTTAACCATCATTGAATACTCAAGGTTAACATCATGAGTTAACATTATTGAGCTAAATATGTACTGTAAACAGCTATATCATAGGACCACTGCTTATATTAATGAAATATATAGGTATGGAATTTTCAAAATATTTAATGTGTTAGCAAATATTTAGATTTTTTGTATATGTGAACCACATAATTTCCTAAATAATACTTCAGTTTTTCTGCCCATCCTTTAGCTGATATAGTCTAAAATCATTGTGTAATTTTCATTAAAAAATTAAATGAATTATGATTATAAATGATCTTTATTCAACCTAAATGACATTTCCAATATCCAACTTGGTGTTATCACATTTGTGACTAAAAAACTAGATTTATCACTAAGCATTTTTATTTTATTTTACCAATTCTTATTTAGTAAATTAGACACTGTATGAATATAATTTTTATCCCAATTTGTTATGTTCATTCAAACGCCCTTCTTTCTCCCAGACCGTATGGTTTACCAATTGTCTAGATCCTAAGTCGACTGATTAACAAACCCCGCCAAGCTGATTGTCACTCTGCTCCTTCTCGAGACTACGGAAACATCATTCACATTCATTGCCAATTATACCGGCCTTCACAGCCCGATGCCTTATTCACGAGTCCTGGCACCGGCTCTTCAATCTGACTTACAAAAATCTCATTCGAGCAGAAACACAGTGATAAAATATTCTATAAAAATTATTTTTTACATAGAGTAGGTAAGTGTACTGAATTATTTAAGTCCTGTGATTATAACATACTGATATAAATTCAGCAACATAAAATTTTTATTGGATGTATTATGCATACACCCTCATTTCCATTAAATGGAGGTTGTGAAGATTTATTTTAACAATGTTGTAATTACAAAACTTAAAGATTTCTTGGGTTAATTGTTGGGATTTTGGACAACAATTAAGCCGCATCCGTGTTGGCCGAACATGTTCATCGAACAGTGTTCTTCTGAACTTTTGTTTGTTTGTTGGTATTAATTTCTAATGTAAATAATATGTTCAGTAATTGTTCCTTAGCAATGATTGTTGATTTCTTATGTTTCATCAAACAAGTTGGCTGCGAATGTTCGGTTAGTGCCGATGCGGCTTTGCTTTAAAAAATAAAAAAGTAAAATACCGTATTTTGAGAAAATGTTATTTTTTTACTTTACTGGCAGTAATAAAATATTTTAATAATATTCACTGATAAATTAAAAGTACATAGGAGGCTAATTAAGGTATAATTAAAGCCACTACTAACACTGTAAAACGATTTATATCCAGCATCCAGATTTTATTTATCATCAAGATTATTTTATTAGAATGATCAAACTGAGAAATTGGTTTTCAGACTAAATTTATGTTTTCATTGAGAATAAATGATTGCATTGATATTCATGGTTGAATAAATTGAGAAATCCTCCCAATTTTTCCTGAGAATTTTATTATTGTATCGTAAGTTAAATGGACAAGGAGGAGAAAAAGACTTTTATGTTAATAAGCACATTTAATAGAAATCTTAGAGCTTTTAATTTTAATCTTTGTAAGATTCAAAGTTTGTTTGTTGAACTGAAAATTTGGGCAACTTTTTATGGTTAAAATAAATCATTTTTGTACGGTATATTTTTTCAAGTCTACACCATTGTGAGTATAATCATCATTGATAAAATACTCAAGGTTAACATCATGTATTTTACCTGTTTGATATGAAAAATAATTTATCCAAGTCAAATTACACCAAATTTTGTCTTTAAAAAATTTTTTATTATTAGACTAAACTTTAGTAGGTATCTTCTATATATATAATTCCGTAAGCGAATCGGTCCCCACGAAATATCTCGAGTTAGAAGAAAGATAGGGTAACGTATTATGGCTCATTTTAAAGCTTGAGGTCCAAGGACGCAAGGAAAAATACCAGAATCATCAAAAGTTACTTGGGCTTCGCCCCATTGGACCTTGAAGTTCCAATATTAATCTAATGGGAAGAAGATTTTTAGATCCGCAAGTGTGATGAAGCATATGTTCCGGTGAATATTTTTTATCATAAACTCAGCTGGTTATTGAAAAGATAGTTTGAGTTAAGATGACAATTTAATTATATTTTTTTTAAATTGGCAATGCACTATAAAAAGGAAAACTTTTGAACCATCTATGTCATTATGATTTTGCGTGCTTTATATATTGGTTATATAATGGTTAAAGTTGAATCCTTATATTAAGTATTTGTTTATTTTTTACTGAATTATATTATGTAAACTACTAAAATTGGGAAAAATCCGTATGACGAATATTTTGTTTTATTCATTCTCTGCTTCTTTCCTTTCAGAGGTCGTACGGAAACAATAAATGCCCGTTAATCCATATAAGAGGAGCTTTTCCTGTAAATGACCGTGTACGAAAATGAACAAAATGTCAAACAATTTTCTACTTCATTGAACAAATAGACAAAATAGACCACAATGATAGCACAAGGGATGTCGGTAGACACAGGGAACGGGGAGGCGTGGGGGAAATAGGTGGCACGGGGGGGCACAGGAGTTCACGGAAAGAAACTGTGGGCATCGATCGGGGTACGAGGGGCGTCGGTGGCACTTTGGGTAGGGGGCATGGGAGCCTCGGTGGAGGCATGGGTAGATATACTGGGCACAGGGTGGCATAGGGGCACGGGGGTGTGGGATGCACGGGTGCATGGACATGGGAGCACAAGGGGCAGTAGAGACGTCAGTGTCTCGGGGGGGTTGTTGGGCATGGGGGGGGCACAGGGCAGGAATGAGGGACATAGAGAACACGGGGACCTCGAGGAAGAACGGTGGACATGTGGGCATAAGAAATGGGGGGTACAAGGGAATGGGGGCATAAGGGTACGGGGGGCATTGGGGGGTACTCGGGCCATGGGGCAGAGGGGGTGCAGGAAGTACGGGGGAGGCTTGGGGGACATAGGGGGCACGGGGAGGAATGGCAGGCATGGTGGCACAGGGGTATGAGAGACACGGGAAGGAATGGCGGGCATGGAGGCAAGTTGGTTCTTTGAAGCAAGGGGACGTGGGCATGGGGACACAAGGGGCACTAGAAACGTCGGTGGTACGGGGGTTAGTTGGGTATGGGGGACATGGGGGAGGAATGGGGGACATAGAGAGCACGGGGGCCCCGAGGAAGAACGTTGGGCATGTGGGCACGGGAGAATGGGGGGGCACAGAGGAATGGGGGCCACGGGAGTTCGGGGGCATGGGGGTACTCCGGCCACGGGGGTACTCCGACCACCGGGGTATAGGAAGCACGGAAGCACGGGTCATGAGGGGGGAATGGGGGGCACGGGGGAGGTTTGAGGGGATATAGGAGGCAACGGGAGGAATGGTGGGCAAGGAAACGCAGGGGTATGGGAGACTAGGGGGCAAGGGATAGCATAGGCACACAAGTGGCACTAGAGACGTTGGTGGCACAGGGGATGGTTGGGCGTGGTATACATGGGGGAGGAATGGTGGACATTGAGGGCAAGGGGCCTTTGGGAAAGAACGTCGGGCATGTGGGAACGGGAGAATGGGGGCACACTGACATGGGGGCACAGGAGTTCGGAAGCATAGGGGTACTTTGGCTACGGGGGCATGTGGGGTAGAGGAAGCACGGGGTCAGGAAATGGGAATGGGGAATATGGCGAGTGTCGGGGCACTGGGGTATGGGGTAGTGGGGGGCATGGGGGTCCAAGATGCAATAGTGTACATTAATAATGGGCTAATAATCATTCTGTTATGTTGTATTGAACTATTTTATTTACTTTAGTTACGAACTCATCATGTGTACATGTTTAAGGTAAAAAGTTATTTAATTGCGTCCTTCAGTCTAATAATGTAATAAACTTTATTTTTCCACAAAATCCTACTGTATTTTAATACAGAAGAGATTATAGGTTGATTTGATACCGCCAAAAAGATTAGTCGAGATAAGTAATATTTCATAAGAAATCCAACTGTGTAAATTCACACTACAGCTTGAAAATATAGTGATCGTGCAACTAAGTGATGAATTGAAACATAATTTTGAAGATATCACCATTTGGATTTTTAGGGGCCTTTGCCCCTACAAGCCCCTAGTTATTATTAAATCCTATACTATAATACGAGCAATGTCTGAAGGGATGTGTGTTCCACGATCTCAAAATTAGCGGATAGATTTTGCTTAAACTTTGCATTTAAGAGTGTTTTGGCCCAAAAATATTAGAAACAGCCTCAATCCCAGGAAAAATCGAGTTTGGTCTAAATTTAAGATCAAAAATCGTAATTTTTAACATTGGCCTTATGGGTTGCTATTTTGGTAACGAAATAACAACTAAAAGTAAACAAAAATAAAGGATCATTAATTTTTAAGCAGGTTTTTTTTAACAGGTGTTATCTGTGAAGAGTCTGGTGTTGATTTATTTAATAGCTTGATTACCATGACACTATAACAAAAGTGAATTAAAACCAACGAGCAAGGCTCGGTTAACCTGGTACTTTAAATAATTTAATAAATTATTAAAATTTGAGCTAAATTAGCACTGTAAATGGCTTGTTTCCCGCGTTTGCAGTTAAACTTTTGGTTGTATAACCAGAAACGAGTGCAACCTACCGGTTACTTGGTAATGAGTTTTGGGCAGTAACTTACTTTAACCATATATTTGGGTTGCTTTAAGAAAAAAAGTCACTGGATACATAACCAAAACGTTAATGTTGTATGCTAGTCGAGTAACCATGCACAAGGCATTCTGGGTTCTGGTCAGTAAATGGTAGTTAGTTACTAATTATGTTCTGCTTTGTCACCTTTCAACATAGCATCCATAAACTCAAACAATAGTCAAACAATAAAATAGTTACCTAACTAATAAACAACCCCTACAAAACAACTGAAAAAATTTATTGTAACTTGAGGTAATATTTTAAAAACCAATCACTGAATAAGGGGATAAGCGAACTGTTATCTAGTTTTCTCCCACAATACTGTAAACACTCAATCAGCAAAGAGAATCAATTTTTGAAACATATAGGCCTATACATTCCCATAAAAAAGCTTTGATTTAAATTTTAAATTAATGTTAGTGCCCAATTTGCAAAATTATACTGAACATGGTGGAATACATTCAAACATGTTAAGCAAATCAGTACGAGGAAGGGATTGTCCCCATTTCCTTTGTCCCCTAGTAATGTTGTTAGTGCACTTGCTCTGAGCCAGATGAAGTCCACATTTCATGTTTTAATGATATTTGAACAAACCGAAGTCATGAAGACCTGGAAGGTTTAAATAAACATAACAGGCATTTTTACAATATTCTACAAAATTGTGTGTGACTGAAATTTATTGTTATTTTTTCATCAACCAAATTATAGGCTTAGAATTCTAACAAGAGAATTTTAAGTGTAGAATCAAGCATACTCCAGCTATTGTCAACGTTATTCCACTGCTCAAGTTTGGTGTTTATTTACCATGCGTTCTTTTGTAGCGTGTATTTCACACGGTTTTTACGATTTCAAAGTTTAATAAGTAATGAATAATACCTACTAAAGTTTAGTCTAATAAATTAAAATTTTTTAAAGAAAAAAATTGTTGTAATTTTACTGGACAGATTATTTTGTAATATCAAACAGAAAACCCCTCACATGTCAAGTTGTAAATGCTTCTTTTTAAAAATCAAACATAAAAATAAGTATATTTGTTAAAAAAATCAAAACAATGGTATAAAAAGAGACATGAGACATTAAAAAGCTGTAACAGTACTCAGTGATTGTGATTGGTAGGATTCTTAGCGCGGAAGAAACACTTGGAGGAGTGGAAATCCGAAATTCAACCACACATGAATTTTTTAAGGCCTAACAGTCTTCTGCTTTCGATGGAATCCCGCATAATGAATTTTTACAAATTTAATACAACCGTTATTTTTTATGGGTTATATTGACATTGACCTTAAAAAATAGCCATAATCCTTAATAATTATTAATATAAACAAAACCTTTGCTTTGATGTAAAAATTACAAAACATCAGAATAAAATAACCCCATTGGTTCCAAGTCGGATCTTATCTGCCAGGCTTTGTCCCGGAACAATTTCACGGACTTCACTGTCCCGAGAGAAATTAATATCTCCAACAATGATCCATTGTCTGAACTACTCCATTCTTAGCATAATTTGTATTAGTATTTTTTCAGCAATATTGTTTTCAGTGTTATTTTATTTAAAAAAATTTAAATAGTCTATTCATTTATTTATTTTATCATTTATGTTGTTTCATGTATTTATTTATTTTATTTAACCCACAAAAGCTTGGTGAAGTGGATTTATGCGACTTTCTCACAAATACTGTTGTCTGCCGATGATAACAAACTCTTTAAAGTAATTAATAATATAAACTGTTCAGATAGCTTACAAAATTATTTAAATGCAATTGTAGCTTTGTGCAAGGGTAATAAACTTTCTTCTAACACTGCAAAGTGTAAGGCTTTAACATTTTCAAAGAAAAAAATTTCTATTCTCAAGAACTATGCTAATGGTGGTAATATACTCAAGAGGGTAGAAGAATTTAGGGATTTGGGACTTTTATTAGATACTTCAATAAGTTTCAATCAATATATAATTACATGTGTCAACAGAGCTTATAGAAATTTGGGATTTTATTACAAGACAATCAATTAGTTTTAACTCGCTTTCAACTTTTAAACCGTTGTATTTCTAATTAGTAAGACCAATCTTAAATTTTCTGCTATCATCTGGAGTCCTTACTTCAATATTTACATTCAAATTATTGAAAAGGTACAAAAGAAGTCCCTGAGATTTTTATATTACAAATTAACGTATTTTTACATATTTCTTATAAGTAGTTGCTAGCTATTTTTGGGATGAATAGCCTTAACCAAAAGAATGAAGTTGTCTTATCTAATTTTTTTGTTCAAATTGCTTAGGGGACAGGTTAACGATCCTTTTTGTTTATCCAATATAAATCTGTATGGACTTGTTTTCATACTTGGCTTAAACTACCTTTTTAGTTAAGTCATGATTTCATTAAAGGTAGTAAAAAAGGATAAGGTAAGGTATTTCTTTAATAGATCTTCTAGATTGTTTCATCCTAATTTCTCTCGGACCAGATCTCATTTCTCCTCTCCTTTATATTTCATGATGTGATTGTATAATTCTTTTTCCTCAGAGATTGATGTTTTTTTTTTTTTTTTTTTTTTGCAGATTTAGTGCTTTCACAACCGAGAGTGATAGTCTATTAAGTAGCCCAATTCAGTAATTATAAGGGTTGTTCCTAGTTTTTTCCCTATGAATTTTGTTATAATTTAAATGAAAATTCCTCCTTTTGACTTACCTAATGTACTTGTTTATAATGAAGTTTCTATTGCATTCTTCAAAGAGTTTATTTTTATATTTTTATTTCTTTTAAACCTCCACTGCCCGTCACCATGGGCCAGTAGGCCTGTGCGGTGATCTAAAGACAGCAAGGTACGGTCACGGCATTAAGTCACATATAGGCTAGCGAGAGGTGACCGCTCATGTTTGTGCGTGTAATGTCATCGCCTGGGATCGAACCGGGGACCGCTGGCTTGTGAGGCCAGAGCTCTACCACTTAGCTACCGCTCCCAAATTTGTTCTTTTTGTTATTAATTTATTTTATTATTTGTTCTTTTTTTATTAATTAGCCTTATTATTGTTATGGAACCTTATTAGTATTAAGAAACAGTTTTGGACTGACTCAAACTACATGTTTGACTTTAGTAAATTTTGTAAATGGACTTGGATTTTTTTTCTTTAAGTTAGTAGTTATTGTCATTCCAATGTTTTTGATATTTTGTTGAACTGCTTCATTGTAATTGGGCATTGCCTGTTGGGAGCGCAGAACTGGCTAACTCGGAATCCGCTAACCCAATGTTAAAATCCCTATCTCCAAAACTTAACGTTTACGGAATTCACTAACTTTGTCGTCGCCGGAATTGCCTAACCCGGAATCCGCTTACCCAGGTTAGGAGAAAGTTAGCGGATTCCGAGATCGACACTGTACGGCGGCGGAACTGGCTAACTTGTCTACGGCTGGAACTCGCTAACTACCAATCAGAAGCGTCGATCCCTCACCAATCAGAACGCCTGGCGGTCGGGAATGAGTCGCGCTGCTCAGTGCTGCCACGTGCCGTACAAATAATTATGTGCCGATACCATAATATGGTATGGTACACTGAAAACACTTTATTTGCTATTACAATGATTGTGGAATTAGAATGTAGAATATAATGACGAATAAAGATGTGATTTATCATAATGGTTTTGAAATCAAGTGCGCTTAGGCGTGCAGAAAAATTAATAGATTTTATAACTAGGCTATTATTTTAACAGAACATATACAAAAAATGTGGTCGTTAAAATAATTAGATATCAATGGTGTTACTTTAGAGTAACTAGAAATCAACTTTTAAACCCAATTTTATCAATTACTTACCTTTTTGTTATCAATTTCTGTTCTTTTTCATTACATGAAAAACTCCAGTTGTCATAAAAAAATGTTTGTCAACATTTCAAAGTTTTAATTTGTTTAAAGTTAACATATTGGCAACGTCCAACGTTTAGTTTGTTCTGATGTTTTATATTTTTAATTTTTATGATATTTTTATTATTAAGACATTTGTATAATCATGCAAGTTCATGTATAATCATGCGTGGTTTTAAAGTGTAAATGGTTTTAGCTTGATGTGATGCGAGGGCCCTCGTGATGAACCAGCTGGATCTGGACCTCGACTTCTTTCTTGAGAGGAATTTCTCACGGACATTTTTACTTTAAAATTTAATGATAAATTAGCGGCAGACCGACTCGGCGCGACGGCACAACAAGACAGTAGGCCTACGTTGTATTTAGGGGCTCCAATGTAAATCTTATGGAGAGTAAGGATGTGTTATTATTTCACTTATAAACCAATAATTTTTATGAAACTTGGTATTTATCTTAATTTGTTTACATCCATCCATTTATGGTAAATAATCTTGGGTTTTGTAATAATTATGGCAGCAAACCTGCACGCTCTTTTCTGGTGTTAATCATATGGAGAATACTGAACTCCTTTATTTATGGACAACTAATAATGAAACTTAGTGCACAGGAAAAAATTGTTTAGTTTGTTCAGGGAAAAAATAATATCACAAGAATATGAAAAAAAACTTGTGTAGGCTATTCAATAAACCTAAATAAACTCAATACATTTTATATTTGACATAAATTGAACTTGAATAAACTAAATGCATTTTTTATTTGGCATAAATTTAACTTGACAATTGGGTTTAATTTCATTTAGTTTTAAATAGTACATGAAGTTCATATGAAGAGGTTAACCGTTTCTTTCCAAATTGTATCTCAATAAGAAAATAATAAGTTAGGCCTAATGTGGTTTAGCACATTTTCAAGTATATGTTCAATAAATATGAAAAATGTAGGCCCTAACCTTACTTGACTTTGACGTTTTGAACATAAAATAAATATAAAAAAGTTGACATTATTTGACTTTGATATTTTGAATATCAAATAAACGTAAAATAAATATCAAAACTTATTTGATATAATTTGAAATGTTTAACGTTTATTTGAGGTAAAATCAATATTCTGTGCTTTGTGGGTAAACAAAATATTTCCTTGGAAATAACAAATTTTATAACCAAAACCATTTGGTAGATCCAAATCATTGGTTTTGTTGGTTGACCAATTTATTTGGTTCCCTCAACAAAATGAGGTCTTCATCACGTGTACCTTTCGACTAAATCCCTATAAAATAAATGGATAGACAAGTAAACATGCATTGCTTTCCATAAAAATTAAATTTTGTACTTTTCATTTTCAATTATCAGGTGCTGTAAATAACAGGTAACAATACCGGGTGTTCAGCCTAAAGTGTTACAATAGCTAACTTTTTTATTCTATGTCGACGGTTAACTTCTTATGGGGGACTCCCATTACTTTTTTATGTTGCTTTCAGGGGTGTATTTGAAGTTAATTTTACAATGTTAATGTTGTAAAGCCGCGTCCGCACTGGCCGAACATGTTCGCCGAACAAAGTTCTTCCGAACTTTTGTTTGTACGTTGCTAACCTTTTAGAATAATCAAAGCCTAATCAAAGAGTTATATTAATTAAACAATATCAGAAATAAGCAGGCCTAAACTATCAATTTGTATTTATAAAATTTTTTAGTTTAATAAATAAGTTTTTGGAGAATTTGAAAAGGCCGATAAATATTTTAATGTCTCTATTTTGCTTAAAATAAATATCGGTACCATCAGTAAAACATTTATTAGTGACACCGTTATTAGACACATTACAAAAAGTATACAAATGAAGTTCGGTCTGGAACTCGGGCCGTCATGTCTATAGCAAGTTACGCTACCGACTGTGCAACTAATACTGTCAAGTCTAGGGGAGAAATGTAAAGCGTTACAACGTTTCAACCGACAAATTGATTGTACAACGAATTTCCGATACATCCGTTTCTTTTCATACAAATGTAAACAATCTATTTAAACTGAACCTTTACAATTTAGTCTTAATTTCATAGTAATCACCTATTTCACATAATTAAGCAACTTTCTTTCCATTTAAAGGATAATACATTATAATAATTGCAAAAGTTTTTAGGTATACGGTACTGGCCATAGTAAACAAAATCCTTCTTGAGCTTTTGCTCATCAACTCTGTATTTAGACAAAATAACTAGTGGTTTTACAATCAGTTGATTGAAAGCGTGTAAAATAAATTTACTGTAAAGGTTTGAAAATGTCGATATTTTTTATTTAAAGAAGTAAGATAACGTTAATTACATAATTAAGCAACTTTCTTTCCATAAACGACAATACATCATAATAATTGTAAACGTTTTTAGGTAGGTACTGGCCATAATAAACCAAATCCTTCATGACCTTTTGTTCATCCACTCTGTATTTAAACAAAATACCTCGCGTGTTTGTGTTTACAATCAGCTAAATTTAAATCCTGTAAAATAAATAAATTGTAAAGGTTTGAAAATGTCGATATTTTTAATTTAAGGAAGAAATTTAATGCTAAAGTAAATAAAATCTCCTATATACAAAGGTTTACGTTTTATTTGGTACAAACAGCATGTAAATTGGTCCAGTGGAAGTCTCAGACAACTGTCCAAAGGATTGGAATTGTTGGCTTTTTCCCCATGTTAAATCTCCTTCAGAAAAGTTTATTTTTCATATTTTACCGATTTAACGTAAATATTTTGTAAATACAAATAAAACCTGCTAATATAGAACCGAAAAAAGTTTATTTTGGTGCAACCCGCATGTAAATTGGTCCAGTAGAAGTCACATACGAACTGTCCAAAGGTTTTTTCTTTCCTTAATGTTTTAAATATATAGATATTTTTTTCAACTGATTGGGTCCAGATCATCTGACATTTTGGTTGAATTTCATCCATGAGGCGATCTCTAGTGAAAATTATTGTATAACCTTACAAAAACCTATTTCATTTCCAATTATCTAATAATATTCATTTATATGTATTTATAAATTTAAAATAGGCGACCGTAAGCGGTCATACGGGCAAAAACGTAAGCGGTCACCTGCAATTTTCCTATGTGACTATTATAAGCATTGTTATTCATGTTAGTTCTATCGTTATATATCTTAGATCTTTTTACATAACCACACGGACTTATATTGACCGCAGCAACAAGTAGTTGATGGAAAATTGCTTAATTCTGTTCTTATTATTTTTTTTTTTTAGGGCCAAATTTGATGTAAACATTACAAAGTATATGGCATCAAAAATATTTCCAATAATTTATCTGGGTCAATGAGTTGCATTTTACAAAAATATTTTGAAGCCTCGTTCACACAGCATAACGTTTATGTACGGTTATACTATATAATACGAGCAATGTCTGAAGGGATGTGCGTGTTTCATGATCTCGAAATCTAGCGGGTAGATTTTGCTTGAACTTTGCATTGAAGAGTGTTTTGGTCCAAAATTAAGTTTAGAAACACCCTCAATCCCAGGAAAAATCTAATTTGGTCTAAATTTAAGTTTAAAAATCGTAATTTTAACATTGGTCTTGTGGGTTGCTATTTTGGTAACGAAATAACAAAAAGTTAACAAAAATAAAGAAACATTAATTTTAAGCAGTTTTTAACAGCTGTTATCTGTGAAGAGTCTGGTGTAGATTTAATAGCTTGATTACCATAACACTATAACAAAAGTGAATTAAAACCAACGAGCAAGGCTCGGTTAACGTGGTACTGTAAATTCTATGGAACGCAAAATAATATATGATGGGAAAATATTTAAAAGGATAGGCTAAGATATTTTTTCTGCTGGGACATGTTTGTCTAAACGAAAATGTTCGGAGATATTTGAGTTGAAATTTTGTTCCATGTTCTTCTTACGGAAAAATCAAAATTTCAATTGCCATTATGTCCTCAACCGTTAGGATTTCTTAAAATCCATGATGTTAACCCCTGGACTGTAATGTAGACAATATAGGTGATCCGCAATTTCAATGTTACAGAAGGTCAAGTGGGAAGCAGTCATTGACATGCAAGATGCAGATGAAATAAATTTCTTTATAAGCTCAGTTATAAAAGCCATTTACGATAAACATGCGCCCCTAGTCACAAAGAGAGTAACGAGAAAAAAAGCCCCTTGGAGAAATAATGAAATAGTCATTTTGACAAAACTGAAGAATAAATTAAGGAGGCAATTTTCAAAAACTAAGCTGGATCTTGACTGGGCAGAATACAAAAAAGTGAGAAATAGACTGAATGGAGCTGTGTGGAAAGCTAAAAGAAATTTCTTCACAAATAAACTAGCAGACTGTAAAGATCCAAGAACATTTTGGAAGTGCCTTAAACAGAGTGATATGGTGACGAAAAAGAGTAAAAATGAAATTCCTAAAGAGTTCAAGGTCGATGAAATGAATGAATTTTTTGCAAAAATGGGGTCGTTTTATGATGCAGATATAAATTTAATAGGATCGTATAATGAAGAGACACATAATAAGAATAAATTTAAGTTCAGAAAAATATCAGTCCCCGAGGTGAGAGCAGCCATTAATGAAATAACTTCTAGAGCTGTCGGTATCGATGAAATAAGCATTGCAATGATTAAATCCGTCAGCCCATTTGCCATCGAAGCAATCACTCACCTAATGAATGTGTCTCTAGAGAAAGGTGACTTCCCACATTCGTGGAAGAAAAGTATCATAATCCCTTTGCCTAAGAAACAAAATCCTTCGAACCTCAGTGAATTAAGGCCAATATCAGTTTTGCCAGCAATGTCCAAGGTTCTAGAGAAATTAGTAATTCGACAGATGCTTGAATTTATAAATGAAGAAAATCTGCTTCCCAAATTGCAGTCAGGGTTCAGAAAGAACCACAGCACCTGTACTGCACTGCTGAATATGTTTGCAGACTTGTTTGGAGCGAGGGACGCAGGCAGGTGTAGCTCTATTGTCATGCTTGATTATTCACAGGCCTTCGATTCCATAAGCCACACGTTACTCCTCGCAAAGCTGAAACATTTTGGTTTCAATGGCAATGCGATCGCTTGGTTCAGATCCTACTTGGAGAAAAGACTGCAGGTCACAAGAGTGGGCACCAATATTTCTCCTCCACTAGAGAAATCAAGGGGAGTGCCTCAGGGAAGTTGTCTGGGGCCTATCTTATTCACCCTTTACACTGCAGATCTCTCCAGCTGTATGAGTCACGGGAACGTTCACTCATATGCCGATGACTGCCAATTGCACTTTTCCTACGCAATTGAATCTTCTGACCAAGCATTTGCAGGAGTCAACTCTGATCTGGTGAGAGTGGGTGAGTGGTCTCGCAAACACGGCCTCAAGTTGAACGCTGAAAAATGCATGGTTCTCCATATTGCTACGCCCATTGCTCTGCAAACAATATCAAATCGAGACATGCATGTTAAACTTGAGGGAAAAAATTTGATGGTGAGTGATTCTGTCAAAACCTTGGGCGTGGTACTTGACAGTGGCCTCACTTTTTCTGACCACATCACTCATATTTCCCAGGTGGCATTGGGAAGGCTGCGAGGTCTGTACCGATATAGAAACATCCTACCAGAGGCAGCGAAGCTGCAGCTGGCACAGTCGCTCGTGTTGTCAGTGATTAGTTACTGCTTTCCTGCATACGGTAACAGCCTTACCAGGGACGAAATGTCCCGATTGCAAAAGCTGCAGAATACAGCCTTGCGCTTCGTCTACGGCATTCGTAGACGTCAGCGAATTTCCCCTTTCCGGGACGCCGCGAGGCTGCTGCCGATGGATGCCGTGTGCAGGATGCAGACCTGCAACCTCATCCACCGGGCCTTGGTTCAACAGGAACCTCAATACCTGGTGGAGAGGCTTGTACCTCGCGGGGAGATGGCCGTACGTGAGACCCGGCACAGCGCGCAGCTCCACTTCCCGAAAGTCCGTTTGGAGGTCGGTAGGAGAGGTTTCTCCTATTTTGGCCCAAAGATGTACAATGACCTCCCCTTGGATCTTAAACAGCTTGGGGTCCCGGCTTTCAGGGTGAAACTGAAAGAAAGGTTGACGAATCCATTGATGTAAATAGTAATTCACCGATGTCTAATTGTAAGTTGTACATATTTTTAGTTTTACTTTTGCCTTTGTTATTATTATTATTATTTATTTTTTTTTTTTTTTAATTAATCTCTGTATTTAAATTGTTGACTTAAGTTGCTTTGTAAACCAATTTTGTAAATTGAAAGACGCTTCAAAATAAAGGCATTTTTATTTATTTATTTATTTATTTATCCTTACCTCTGCCAACAGTCCACTTTCGTCAGTATACAATTACTACACTACAGTTAGGATTTCGTTAAAAGTTAAAATATAAAGAAGTCTTAAAATTACGTGTATATTCTAAAAATGTCACACAAAGTGGGGATTTGTGTTTAAAATTAGTGACTACCGGTCTGGGAAGGTGACTTTCCGGTACACCCCGTACATTTAAATTAGTGTCAATTGATAAAACAGAACCGATTTACCTATAATGGCACAGTTGGTTTTTGTTAAAAATAGTTCTGTAAGTTTTAAACATTCCATTATAAGCTACGGTAAGTAGGCTATTATTAAATTACATAATCATAAAATTATAATTGAAAATATGTCTACAACATTTACGTTATCATTTCTCATTGTACAACATTCATAATTGTCGTTTGTCCAACATTTACAATTAATAATAAAAAAAACAAGATTAAATAATCGTAAAGGTGATTTAAATACGTTAGGATGCACCATTATTTATTGTGGTGCGGTTGGCAACGTCGTATGTACGGTTGGTCGTATGTACGGTTGTAACGGTTGGCTAGTCGTGTGTAGCGCCACTAGCGGCGAAAGGCGGAGGCTGCCGCGCCTGGTTAGGGAATTCCGAGATAGTGAATTCCGCCGGGCGACAGTTAGCCAATTCCACCCTACACACATTGGAATCCACTAACTGGCGGTTAGGCAGTTCCTGGTTAGCCAGTTCCGGCTCGTGACACGAGTTAGGGAGTTCCGAGTTATCCAATTCCATCGTCTCTGCCTGTTATGTAGCATGTACAAGAAATTAATAAATTATCCCAAATTTATTTGAAATAGAGTGCAGAGGCTTAGTGCTGCGCTTTCATAGCGAAGCCAAATACCAGCTGCCCACAGTCCTCCCCTCCAGTGAAACGCACTGTTCAAAACCCTAATTCTCTTGTCTACTCTGCCGGTCATCATAGCTGAGATGGCTAAGGCATAGGCATCTTGGCCAGGATTTCTACGACGGCGCGGGTTTTGATACCCGCTCATGACCAAACCTGACCTGTGGTGCAAATCTTAAAAGGATTAGCCGATCTGTGGCAGCGTTGGTGGGAGGGCCGACGTAAAATAAACGGTGGCAGACTTGCATGGAAGTTGACGGGATCGGTTGATTCTTTGAGAGTTGTACCTTGCTTAACACTGATTTGGTTTCTTTTAACTACTGTTTACTGTGTGTGTGCCGATACAGCTTTGAAACCTGAAAGATAACCATATTTTCAATCCAAAATGTCAATTAAATTCGTTGTATGAATGCCATGTAACATTTTACACCAGTTTTGATTCAACTGTCCAAAAAAGGGCAGGGGGCATAAATGGGTTAAGTTTGAAAATGGTGATTTTACCTTTTAGCGAATTTCGCTATAGAGAATACGCTATTACGGTAGTAGTCATGGTGAAACCTAGGTCCGGGACCATAATACTTTTTCGGTTTGAGGTCCCCACAAGCCAAAAACACAATTCGTTCAATTTCATATATATGTATATATCGATATATATATGTGTGTCCGTGGTCTCGATAACTTTTGACAGGAACCTTCGATTTTGATGAAATTTGCTATGAAGGTGTAAGACCAGGTCTATTTTCATTAGTTCGCAAACCAGCATGATCGGGTTATGGGAACGGGGGTTTATGGGGTTTCAAAGGGGTAAAAAATGAGTTTTTGGCATTTTTGGACCTTAATTTTCAAAATTCTACAATTTTAACTAACACCATTTAAAAGAGCTTAAAAAACAAACAATTTGGTATTTTGAATTTTTAACTTCACTTAACAGGTTACGGAGAAAAGTCAAAAATAGGTTTCCCATGTTATTCTTATGGGAAATCAACAAAACCCTATATCACGCTTCTTTATTCTAATAACTTGATAAAATTTGTCATATATATTCACTAGGTAGGGTTTAACTGATATTTCCTTACAACACCCATATGGCGGCAAACCTACATACTCACCCCCATGGGGTTTATGGGGGAACTTAAAAAGTGCCGAATATTGATAAAATTTGATATTCACCTTACCTAACTATTACATTTCCTAACAAAACTAACATTTTCTAACAACATCCCATGGCAGCAAACCTACATACTCATTCATATGGTGTTTATGGGAAAATACTAAATCTCAAGATTCTTTGGAAATTCGCTGAGTACGCAGGTCTGCTGCGATGGGGGTATTTTTTAATATGATGTAAAACGGTAGACATAGTTGACCAACTTAACACCGATACTGGTAAGATGGATTATGATATTCAACCATTAGTAGACTAAGGAATAAATTACTCACATTTACTTCATCATTTTGATAAAAGATCTAAATTTCTATTATTATTTATTTCAATACTTTTTATTGAGTCTATTTAAATAGCTATTACTTAACTATTTTAATAACAACGTACATTTTACAATATATATATATATATATATATATATATATATATATATATATATATATATATATATATATATAGAGAGAGAGAGAGATACATGGCAATTCGGTTACCGTATCTAAATACCCAGCAAACATGTGACGTTACATGATGGCCAGCATTTCTATAAAAGTCGTATACATCGTATAGAAATAGAATTTGTCAAATGTGTTACCTGCAGAGAAATACAAGTCAACATGGTTACAGACATTCAGTGCTACCAACTGACATTTCTCTTTCTTTAAAATTGTATTTATCCAATAAAATGTTTGATTTGTTTCTCACATTCCTAATTTTATGCTCACTACTTGTAGAACTCGTGTTTGTCAGTTGTGTTGCCTATGTGGTTAATTACAAGTTTACTACTTTCCTTCCACTCATTGTTATCAAAATTCAATTTTACTATGAGCATATTTATTTATTAAACGGTATTATTTAATAAACACGGCAACCATTTGTCCAGACTTCACTGGCTATTCAGGAGGTATGAAATCAAGTAATCTATTATTACAGTACAGTATGGGCCCTGGTCCTACTACATTAACTCCCATTCTGGTTGTTCGTATGCATTTTTTCATAAATCAATTATATCTTTTTTATATTTCAGCTTAAGGAGGTTGTCAAGATTGAAACTTTCCAAACTTTTCTTATGTTATTCAGCAAGCTAAAGTATCAAAATAGTACAAATAAACATATGTCCTAAAATACTTCGTTAAGCCTCAAGTTGTCATTTTGTTTTTTTACACTTAATAATTTTTATTTCCGTAACATTGAGTTTGTATTTGGTATGTATATTTATCACACCAATGCTAATTATTTAGAAAAGTTTATTTTTTTATGATAAGTACTTTCAAAATGGCGATCATTTCAAATTTTAAAACCCAAATATCTCTAAAACGGTAAATCTTATAAAATTTTTAATAAGATAAACAAATTTACAAATAAAACTATCGCAACAACCATACCAAGTCTGTAAAGATTTGATCATTAACAACACAATTATTGCGATTTTCTATTAAAACAACCACACAATTTCCATGATATACTTTTAAATTCAGTTACGTACGGAAATATCAGGCAATTATGTCACCGCATGTAACATGATGGCCAGCATTCCTAAACAAACCGTATACATAAATTATAATGCAAAATCAATGTTCTCTGCAGAAAAAATGGCTATAAATCTGTAATTTGTTGTCAGATATGGTCAAGCTTGGTATTATTGTTTAGATGATTTAATTGCAAATTTTGTGTCTGTTGTAAAATGTTTATAAAATTTACCGCTTATGAGATATTTAAGTTTAAAAATGCACGTAGAAAAAAGATAACTGTTGAAATTAATTATGAAAAACCAATCCTGAAAATGAACACTGGTGTGAAAAAGGTAGGCCTACATGCAAAATATGAACTCAATGAAATTATCCGTTACGAACACAAAAGATTATGAAGTCTAAAAACATTATGACGGCTAGCACTTATAGAAGCATTTTAGGACATATTTAATTGACCTTTTGTCTGTTTTGACTTGCTGAATAACCTGAAAAAGTTTGTAAAGTTTGAAGCTGGACACCCTTTTTGATTGACAGTTGCATAACCGTTACAAGACCAATAGGTCTATACAGATAAATCTCAACATTCCTATCATTTGCCGTTCCAAAAAAAATGTTCATTACAATTTTCAAAGCTAAATAATCCCAAAAAATAAAATGAAAAAAAAACTTTTAGATACTAAAAACTTGCACAACCCAATTAAATTTATATACCATGATCATTAAATAATTTAATAACTTTATGGTACATACATTTGCCTAAAAAATGAAAAATGGTTATTTAAAAAAACAACACCTAAACTAACTAATCGAGATGGTTCCCAAGTTGTTTTGTGATATTTGCTTTTCTACTTTCAGAATAACGTTAATGTTTGGTTCAATGGGACACTCTATGTATACTTTTTTATTAGACGCAAAACATACATTGAAATAAACTAATATTAGTTGTTGTATTTCGCTGATAGAAAAAATAATAGTTTTATTTATTAAAAAATGAAAACGTTGATAAACATAATCATACGTGCTGTCATAATAGTGAATAAACCGATTTAATGTTTCAATGTTTGACTTTGATTGTATTGTTCTTAAAAACGATTAAACCCATAGTATAGATTACAGTTCAAATAGAGCTTTATGAAAAGTTCTATATAAAATTGGAATTCGGCCAGATAAAACTGCGGTAAATGTGTGGCAATAGAAAGATTTGTTTTTGATTAATTATTTAGTTTTAGTTGACACGTTAATCGTGTCACTATAATGTTATAAACATTTAAGAATATGGATAGGGCTTAATATAATAATAACCATAATAAGTTTGTGAAGTACAACTTTTAAAGTATGTTATAGGCCGTACGTCACAGTAGTCCACAGTAAACGTCAGTTCGTACGTCCCCATCAAAAGTCACTGTAGTCAGAGTGTTGGTCCGTTGTGGCTGGGGTGCCGACGAAGCGTGTCGGGCCCGCGCCGCCGCCACGCCGCCGCGGCCACCGAATGACCTTGGGTCTCGCGCCATCGGACGAAAAGGAAGCACATTTTATCACCCGTCATTCATCACATGGAGAGCTGACCACCTCCACATAACGACTTGACAATTATGCTACGGGGCCACAAGAACATGAGCGATTGAGCCAAGAAAATTGTTATAGGTAAATCATTTAATTTTTTCTGAGTATGATGGGCGTGGTGAGTGTCGCTGCTCACCACTGGAAAACGGGTTTGCGAGCCAGGACAAAAAGAAGAGATTTCTTTCTTTCTGTACTGTAAAAATCTCTCTACAATCGCGTTTGTGATCAGCGAATTAGGGGGTTACATTATTATTCGAAATTTCAATTCTCCGCATGAAACCAATATTAAATTAAGATTTGATTTGTTTGGTGATGTGTTTTTTAATATTATAAAATCAGCTTTACTGTAGGAGGGGTTTTGTTTTAAGGTCTGCTTCAAAATAATTTATTGAGGAAGACAATGAATCGGTTTAGTGTAGATGGACAATGGTTATATAAAAAATATTTGTCATACGGTATTTCAACATCACATTGGACAACAACTAATAATGACATACAGTTGGTTGCACGATACGTGAGACAGCCTACCAGGATTTCTGCTACACATAGGCAGTTTAACGACCTGAATTTTAATTGAATATCTCAGTAATGATTTTACTGTATATTATTACAATGATTAATCCACGCCATGTTGCACGGGATAGAGCTAACCTGCCCATATGTAGCACAAATTCTGGCGGGCTGTCTCCTCCTCGTGCAACCAACTGTACAAGAGTTGCCGGTACCAACTTGCAAAATTAATTTACGAGGTATCTACCACAGTATTATTTAATAAACATTATTAAACATTTATTCCCGTCACTGTTGCGGCCACTTTTCTGCAGTGCGACAATATTTAAAATTAATACCATAATGTTTGGTGATTATTACCACTTTGTATACTGGGGTGCCACGCTGTCAGAGGGACCATTATCCTGGCTAATGGGATGACATAGGGGCGCATACTTCAATAACAGGAAACATTCACTTGAACTTAACAGATTAAAAAATATATACTCACATACGAAATATTTTACTTTTCACTAGGCCTATATCAGTCCTATAACGCCCACACAAAACATTTTTAATAAACTGAACATTTTCAGAAATACGTGCTTGGCGGAGTTTTTTAACTCATACGAACAATTGGTTCGTACAATATTGGTTAAGTTAATACAATAAAATGTGACGAACCTTGAACTATTAGAAACTTACAGTGCTCTCGTGATTGTTCTGTCTTTTGCCTGCATTATCCTTTGCTATGAAAGGGTCTATCGCAGATTGCCGCAGTATACGAGCCAAAATCGTCAAACATGCCACTGATAACTGGGACAGGCTGATGCACGTTAATTTCATGACAAGAGAGTGTCTGCCATATCAAAACAGAAGGAAATGTAGGCCTATCTATGACGTCGAGCTCTTATATCTATTGAATTTAATTTTAGTTAAAAATTACGGCCGAAATCAACAATGACAATTTGAAGTGTTTATTAATAAAATTATTAACTGGCAATACATGGACAAGCAGTGAATATAAAAAGTTTCAAGTTTACAGGTGAAATAAACCAGGGTCAACAACGAATCTGAAGACAACCTAAGGTATTGATAGTTGGCATGGAAGATCCACTTTGCCCATAGGTGCTGACTACAAGATGTTTTTGGAAAGCTATTTAGGGCTCCACCCCACAGGACTTCAATATACGTTCGGGCCTATGGCGTTAAAAATTTGGCATGGACGGTTTCGTTGTTCGTAGGTGTTCACCAAGAAACACTTTTGCACAATTCCTTCAGTGCTCTGCCCCATAGGCTTTTGAAATTGCAATATATTTAATGTTATTCTTATAGCCAATTTAAATACAAATTTAGGAAATGACGCATCTCTTAAAATATAGGGAATGCGGGGTTGAAAATTGAAGGTCTTTGTACATAGGTGCTTAATAAAAACTGTTTGTACGTTTCTTTTAGAGACAAAAAAGAACCTCAAAATTACTATAAAGCTCAAGGAGTTGAAATTTGGCAAGGACTCCTTTTTTGCTAATAGTTTTTTTAATAAGAAAAGTGTTTTCAAATAATTTTTTTTTGAAGCTTTAGAGCTTCGCTCCACTGGACTAAAAATTAATTATTCTATGACTTGCTGGATTGAAACTTTACATTGTCGTTCCTCTTTGCTCATCATAGGTACTTACTAAGAAATGATTTTACAAATATAGTTTTTGCAATACTTTAGGGCTCCACCCCACAGGACTTCAAAATTAGTATGATGATTCATCCTTGTGGCTAATTTCAAATGCGAATCAAGGAAACAACGGATCTCAGAAACTATAGAACTATATAGACTTTGTAGTCGTCGTTCCTTATCTCATTGGTGCATAATACATAATATAAGATGTAGCCATTTAACGAAAAAAGACCATATTGATACAATGATGAAAACAATCGAAAAATGCTTACTAAAAGAGAAATTCAAAGACAAAAAAAAGTAATTTACTAAAATACTTCGTAAAAATAACAATAGCGATCTAATCTAATAAACTTTCAACGTTTTCTTGTAATAAAAGCCAAAGTTTTAAAGTCCTCAAAAAGCATGTACAGTTATGATAGACACCTGAATTGGAAGTGCATTATATAACTTAGGCGTTGAAAAAGTGAAAAAAAAAACGTTTGAACGCTTCAACACGAGGAAAAGGTAGTGTTACACGATTTAAACTTTGGAGTCTTTTAGAGTGCACATTGACATTTGCAATCAAGTGACCTCCTCTTGAAAAGAATATTCTTAAAACTCGAAAAATGTAAATGTACCTCAGTGGAAGAATTTTTAAAATTCCCTTTGATTTACTCTGGTTATAACTCGGATGATTTTGTTTTGACATACTCGAAGTGGATGAATGGAGACAAATAAGTACCACCCCCCCCCCCCCCCATTGGAGTGATAAACAATTTTTAACACAGAAACTGGGCAAATATATTGTAAAAAAATAAAACTTCCTTAGAGCAGAGTAACAGTAACTCTTCAATTTAGAAACATGTTCTTTCCAGCTCATTTTCTCATCAATGATGAGACCTAAGTATTTTATATGTTCTAAAAATGGATTATATGTTACATTAGATGTAACATTTTTATGGGATTACTGTTTCAGAGAAGGAAATTACATTTAATGTTATATCATCATGCAACTTTTTTATCCGCAGCGGGTTTGCCAATTTGCAAGTAGTACATAATAAATTAATACGCTTGCTTAGTGCATTTTTGTAATTAGAATTCCTTCAAAAATTTTAGCCGAGTTTTAAGTTTTCTTTGTTGTTTTTATAATGCGTGTTCCTGTAGTTGTTTCCGCGCTAATAATTAGTGAGAAACGGACTTCAAATTGAGGTTGGGGGTTGGATTTGCAGCATTGTACCTTGTTAGATCAAAGTGAGAACAAAGAGAAGTGAGTGCCGTATATGAGCTTCTTTCCTCGGTGTGGAGAGTTGTTGATTACACATCAAACCATGTTTATTCTATATTTAAAATATCTCAGAGTTTCATGGTTATTCGTTACCAGAAAGTGTTAAATAACACATAGTTTCCTAAAAAATTATGTATTATGTTTATAAATTGACTCACATAATTGCATTGTCGTAAATTGAGAAATAAAAAATATTAACTGTTCCGAGACGTTTTAGACACCCTTTATTCTTAGCAATGTTTAGCCACAATCTGCCATCACCATTCTCTATTTATAATGCATGTTAAACCCCTCTCCCCTTATTTCTTGTTCCACCCCGCGACAGGTGTTGATATCATGAATGGCGCGAAGGAATCCCCGGTCTGCAACATGACAATGGACAGCTCAAGGACAGTGAAGGACACCACCGACGGATTCCCTTTGACTCTCCGTCACCCCACCTACACCGCAATTCATCTGACCCGGGCATGTCAAAAACCGTTATGCTACACCCAAATTTGATGCCAGTTAATCGAGTTGGCTGTGTATCAAACATAACTACCTTAGGAATATATCATCTTACTAATTTTAAAGCTTACTTTAGTAAGTACAAATGCCTATACTACTTTTTTTAAACTTTTGACCTTTTTCCCTGATGAAAAAGATTTAATAATATGAAAAAATGCTAGGTAATTCTATATAATATAGTTAATTTGACAAACATCAAACAAAATTTACGATATTTTTTATGTTAGTTATAAAAGTCCATTGCTTGTTACTTGTATTTATAATTTAAAAAATAAATACATAAAAATAAAAGAACCTATAAGCAATAATATATTCAGATTTATACTTACTGATGTCAGTCAATCCGTACTTTACTACATGCATTTAGCTAATCTTATTATCAGTATTAAAACTATTACTAATTTCAAAATTACATAACTGTTATGATAAGTCAACAATTAGTTAAGAAGAAAAGTAAGGCCTCGACCATAGAGGGCCCTGCCGGGTGAGGCTCTGGCTAACGTATAAGTTGCGGAGTATCCCTGACTCCAGTTTTCAGGGTGTGCTGTTGTTTTATATACGATTCGGTTAAAATCAAGTAGAAAAAGTTTTTAGACGGCATAAAAATGCCCTTTTTAGTGTGAAATATCTTCGTGATCAGATGCAATAATGCATCTTAACGCTTGTATGCAGCTTTTTACCAAACACTTTTTTCTAACCAGAGGGTTTCAGAATACCTGCTTTGCCACCTTATAGACTTCTGAGAAGCTGTTGTTCCCTTCAAATACTCACCAGGTCAGGGGTTATTGCAACCTATAGTACTAATTATTGAATCAAACCTTGAAAGAGTTAACCGTTTGTTTATTTCTTCAGTTACGAGTTGAATTTTATTTAATCCAGCAGGTGCAAAATTTTTTCATAAAGAAATCATTAACACAGAATTTTTAAGTTAACGTGGTTTAGCAGTGGATAAGAACATATACGCTGTAACGGGGGGAGCGATGACTCTGAGAGTTATACATAAATGACGTCCCCGTGTAGAAAAAATAAAGTGTCCGGATTAGCTCAAGGAGAAATTTACTACGTTCACCAGAATCACAATAAACTGAAGGTAAATCTTAACCCAAGATTATTTATTTTTACGAGAGTGTTAATTAGGTAGTTTTGAGTAACAACGACATTTAAGTATACCACATTTAAGTCACATTTCACGGTGTCCTTTACGCAAAAAACTTCCGGTACTCGCGATAGTGCATCCGGTACAGTATTTAGCGAGCCTTTAGTGTACTTAACTTCGTAATCAAACTGCTGTAATTCTAAAGCCCACTTAGCTAAACGCCCTGAAGGGGTTTTTATAGTGTTTAACCACTTCAACACTTGACAGTCAGTTACAATAACAAAGTGTGTCCCTTCAATATAATGGCGGTATTTCCGTACCGCGTGTTAAACTGCTAAACGTTCCTTTTCACAGGAACTGCATCGCTTCTCGGTGTCAGACAAAGCTCGGCTATTGTTCACGATCACACACTCTTCAACATCTTGGTATTGCACTATTGCACTTCCTAGCCCAGAATTAGATTCTTCAGTTTTTATTGTGAATGGAATACTAAAATCGGGGCATACTAACACCGGCACTTGTGTCATTCAAACGCTTTTTAAGTTCTTTCACTGAGTTTTCTTGCTCTGGTCCCCAAGATCATTTTACATTCTTCATTAATAATTGGGTTAGCGGCTGAGCGACATTACTGAAATTTTGCACAAACCGGTCATACCACGAGGCCATTCCGTAAAAACGCCTTAATTCCTTTAAATTCGTCGACCTGGGATACAACACAATTGTTTTTACTTTTTCTGGGTCCGTACCTATGCCTTCATTACTAACCCGGTGACCGAGATAGATAAGCTCTAATTGACAAAATCGGCACTTATATCTGTATTGAGCCTAGACCAGCTTCTCGTAGCTGGCGGAAAACTTCTTTCATTAAGTTTAGGTGTTCATCAAAATTTTCACTTACTAAAATTATATCATCGAGATATGGAAAGGCTACATCATCTAGGTCCGCACCAATTACTTTATCTAGAAGTCTTTGCAAACTGGCTGGGGTGGAATGCAAGTAAAAAGGCATTACTTTAAACTGATAGAATCCCCTCCTTGGGGCGACAAAAGCGGTGTAGGCCCTACTGGCGGCTATCTGGGTGTAGTGGCACCTGCCAGTACCAATTTTCATATCCAATTTTTGTGCTAATATATTTGGCTTTACGCAGCTTATCAAGGATTGAGGAAATCCACGGAATTCCGTACTCGTCGGGTATTGTATTCTTATTAACAACACGTAGGTCCAGTGTTAATCGCTATTTACCAGACGGTTTTTTAACGAGGTAAATGGGCGAATTCCACGGGCTATCGGATGGCTCTAGGATACCATTTTTAAATATTTCATAAATTTCCTCGTGTGAAACTTTTTCCATTGCCCGCGATAGTTCTCAAAAAGTGCTAATTCAGTGTCAAAAAAATTATTTGAGGCGTATATTCTGCTCGTTAATTACTTTCTCAATGGCGGAAAGGTTAACGACACTGTTATTAATAGTTAAAGTAGATGTTGGAGAATTAAATAAATCGTTAAATTTCGGAAATAACTCACGTAACACATGTAAGCCAAATAACAATTCTACAATTACATTTTAAATAACTTTTAAATTGCAATTTATCAATTTGTCTTCGTACTTTAAATTGACACAGTAAGACTCTCTTATTGGCGCTAAATTACCGTTGGTTAATCTTACAAAACCCCCGTCCCACGAAAGCTTTGGACATAGCCGGGCTATGTTATAACTAACCTTAGACTATCATTTACGTATATGACTCACTGGAACCCGCATCAACTAATTCTTAACAATTGATTCTTTACAGACAACTCAACTGCAAGAAAAATAAGATTATCATTATTTAAATGTTCATGTAATGTACCGCACGATACAGTTTGGTTACAAACAAATTCTCAGTAACGAGATTTCCACCTGGTCGCCTAGACAACTCGTCACTGACTAGGGAGGTGGTTGTTTCCCTGTCTTTGACACTTACACATTTTAACGGTCTCATGGTATTTGATGGTATTGTATAGTAATTCTGTATTGCTCCAGTAAAACCAGTAAAGATTAGGTAAAGATGAAGATAAACGTCGCTTGGAGGGCTACTGATGGTTCACCTGCGCTTGTGGTAATTGTCATCAGAGTTAACTCTGCATCCAATCACAACCAGCGCTATAGTAAATCATCACTAGCGCTTCAAGACACCGGTATAAATTGTTTCTGGAATGTCTGGTAAAAAATTGTGGGACAAATCCAAATACATGTAGTTTTAATAGAAGTGTCGTGACTGTGAAGAGTCGGTACTATAAAGTAAAGGGTAATTTTTAATAGTTCAACATACAAAAAGAGTAATAAGCTCAAGCTGTAAGATTTGCAACAGGAGTTTTCAAGATATTAATTAACTTCATTATTTCCGAGTTTTCATTCATAGCGGCTAAACTATTGATTATCGTTACATTGGAAATAGTGTTATTGAACTCCTCGGGTCCGAAAACATACAAAAAGAGTCATAAGTTGTAAGATTTGCAGCAGTAGTTTTCAAGATATTGATTAAATTCATTATTTCCGAGTTTTCATTCATAGCGGCTAAACGATTGATTTTCGTTACTTTGGAAATAGTGTTATTGAACTCCTCGGGTCCGAAAACATACAAAAAGAGTCATAAGTTGTAAGATTTGCAGCAGTAGTTTTCAAGATATTGATTAAATTCATTGTTTCCGAGTTTTCATTTATAGCGGCTAAACTATTGATTTTCGTTACTTTGGAAATAGTGTTATTGAACTCCTCGGGTCCGAAAACATACAAAAAGAGTCATAAGTTGTAAGATTTGCAGCAGTGGTTTTCAAGATATTGATTAAATTCATTATTTCCGAGTTTTCATTTATAGCGGCTAAACTATTGATTTTCGTTACTTTGGAAATAGTTTTATTGAACTCCTCGGGTCCGAAAACATACAAAAAGAGTCATAAGCTATAAGATTTGCTCCAGTAGTTATTAAGATATGTATCTTATATAATAAAAGAGTGCATCTAAGAGTCTAGAGAGAGAACTACTGAACGGCTCGAGGCCATTTTGGTGTCAATGGATTTCTTATGACTCCTAGATGACAGGAAAAATATGGTATCCCTCGAAAAATGCCTTATAAAACCGCAAAATGAAAATTAGACCTTATTTAGACCAATCTAAGACGTGATTTGGTCGAATTGTTTACTGCTCCTTTACATTACATTCCAATTACATTACATTATATTACATTGCAATTTGAAAGCACTGCTGCTTTACAAAGTGTTTTTATGGACAAAACAGACAACTTTTCAATTCTATGATAATTTGCAGATACAAACTAAATTAAGGACACGTAATGTTGCAGTGGTTTTTAAAGCAGTACAATAAATATTTAACATTAACAGCTGATGCTTTAGTAAAATTTTGGTTGCTATACTATAAAGAGAGTTTATTTAATATAGATGATATAATTTATGTATTTAAACTTACGAGTTATTTATACATATGTTTTTATAACTATAAACTAATGAATTTTAGGTTTTAAAATATATAATCATAAAATTTTGATTGTACACTCCTCCCCACCGCATTTTAATCCAATATTTTTTGTCATAACCAAGTCATATAGGCCTAACATCCTTATATTGTTATTTTTCATCTTGTAGGCTTATGATTCTACATGTTTGACAGTTGGTTTATTGTTCCCACTGATATAAACAATGGAGTGCAAAAATTTAATATGCGGAACTATGAACTGGAAGAAATAAGTCTTCAAATTTAAAAGAACGAATACCAAGAATGAGAAAAGTAGATCGAAATAAAGTGGAAACAAAAGACAGAGAATAAACATTTTGAATATTGTTTTAGTGAAGGTAGAAAACCTACTATACGATTGACTTAGAACTTAGAGGACAAAGCGGTAACACTTAGTCCACCCAGGAATGTATTTTTATAGCATTGCGTGAAAAAGTCAAGTCAGAACTTGAAAGCAAGGTTCAATTAGATGCATAAACACTGTGGAAGAGCCCACAGATTTGGGCCACTGATTGTGGGTGCTCAGCGATGGTGGTGATGCCAAAACCTTATAAGAACGTTAGACTCTGCGTGGATCTAACAAAATTAAACAAGAACGTTAAGGTGGCAAAAATTCCAGAGGTTGAAGACACACTTAATCAGACTGGTAAATTTCGAATGTTTAACAAATAAGATACAAATTCCGAATTCTGGCATATTAAATGGACTCTGAGTCAGCGAAATTATACCAATAAGTTGATTGGCCATACAACTGGAATGGAATTACGGATAAAAAACCTTTAATCATTATCTTTTTTTGTAAAGTATCATAGGCCTACTATATTGTAAAACCATATGATAGTAAGTATTATAAACTATTTAAACTTATAACCTATTAAAACTTATAAACTATTAATGATATACTAGAGATCGCCTCCTGGTCGAAATTAGAACAAAATTTTAGTTGATCTGGATCCAAGAAGTTTAAAAACATGTTATAACTGAAACATCTGGTCTTCCTGTTTTAGAAGTTGTTTTTACAACACCTGTCTAATGATTCAATCAATTCTCCTTCCTCCAAAAGATTACCATTGAAACTTTGAAAGCCTGTGGGCGTAGCCCTGGAGTCCAACGTGAATTAGAATATAATTCTGCTTATCAACAGGACTATACCTTTTTAACGGTATGCGCGGATTTATCCTAAAATGCACATGAGCTAAGAAAAAAGGAGGAAAAGAAACATGCTTGCCTATTATAGAAGACTAGCAAATCGCCCACTGATCTAAATTTGACCAAATATGTATTTGATCTTTAGCTAATTAGTAAAGAAAATTATAGATAAAACATACTGTTCTTCCTGATTTGCTATCATTTGTTATTACAACAGCTGTTTCATGATCAATCAATTATCCTACTCCCATATTAACATTGAATTTTTCAAAGAATGTATAGGGCGTAGCCTCGGGGGTCGATGTGAATTAAAATACCACTAGTATAAGTGTTGCTAGAAATCAAGCAATTTATTTTTATACAATACAAATTTTACTTTTAGCTCTAAATCAATGACATCCGACCAATCCAATATTGTGAATATATTTAATCACCAAAATCTACAGGTATTTACAGCTGATTATTAACAGATGTTTCAAATGCTTTATTCAATCCCAATGTTATTTAAATGGGAAATTTTGAGATTTCAATGGTGGATAGCGCCTTTAATTTCAGTCCGATTCTCATTAGTATTTGGCGGAAACAACTACAGACCAAGCCCTATCCAACAACACAAAAAACTTGAAAAATGGGTAAAAATTGTAGGAGGAGTTCTCAAGACAAAAAACCCTTAGCGTATTAAATAAGTATAGATTCTGCTCATATAGCAGACAATCTCTTTCAAACGGTAGGCGCGGGTTTCTTTTACGTTGCTCACAATCTGAGAAAAAAATATGAAAAGAAACATGCTTGCCTATTAATATATAGAAAATAGATAAATATATGGGAAAATTTTAGTTTTAATACTGTGTTGTCTTTGTATTATAAATTCTGTAACCATTTTCAAACGAGATCATCAAATTCATGAATAATCATCGTGAAAATTACCCGTCATTTTTTACGGGCTGTTTGCTAGTGTAAAAGAAACAAAGCAATTTATTTTGATACAATACAAATGTTACATTTAGTTCTAAATCATTAACATCCGACGAATCCAATATTGAAAACTATTGACAGTTGTACATTAACAGATGTTTATAATGCTCAACCCAATCCAAATGCTATTCTAATGGGAAATTTTCAAATTTAATTTGTGGATATCGCCCTTTTTTAAGTCAAATTCTCATCAATTTTTGGTGAAAACAACTACAGACCAAGCCCTATCCAGCGACACGAAAAACTTGAAAATCGGTTTGGAACAGTAGGAGGAGTTCTCAACACAAAAAAGTCTAAGCGTTTTAAATAAGTATAGATTACATCTTTCTTAGCTACCTATTAATATGCGAATAATTCGTGAAGTACAAATTACTAGTAATGTTTTCATTGATTTTGATGAAAAAAAATGAAATTCTTCTCAAAATACCCTAAAAAGTAATTAATTGGACAAAAAACTGCGCTATTCTATTGAGCGATTGTTATTGCGTAAATTATTTAGCCTTTAAGATTTCCTAAGGCACTCTAGTTCATTTATATAGGAACAAAGTGCAGCTTAAAGTTATAAAAATCACTTTATTATTGTTTTGAAACACAATGAAACTATCTCAACCGAGGGTCAACTCGACCATTGTCTACCGTCTGAGGAGCTGTTATTAAGATTATTTGATATAAAAACAATGAATACATTTCTTCATACAAGGCTAGAAATGCCTGGATTCTTTAATTTAAGCACTAATGCGTAATTTACAAGCTTATGGTTTTCTTGTAATCGCCGAAATCAAACCTTAAATATTGACGAATGAGTACAGTGAAAATCGCCGTTTTTAAAAACTCCTATTACATGCGTGTTGTAGAATAAAGTACGATTATTATTGTTAGGTTCAGTACACACATAAGCTACATTTCATTGAATACTCTAGGTTTTGGGTGGATAATGCACCAAAAACCTGGAAGTATATAAAAAAAAACTATCATTTCTCATATGGTTCAGCGGAGAAATTCCGACTTTAAAAGTTACTAGGTTTTTCTTATTATTTACAGGCAAGATAAAACGGTGCAATTCGCGGTTATGTTAAAATTGCACTCTACAGCCTCGGAATCGCTCGATCGGGTAAATGTCCAAGGTTCTAAATTGATTTAGCAAATTAATATAGTTTATAGGAGGGCTCAGACGCAAGGTAAAATGAACATAGAGTTCTCAAGGAAATCCTCAGCTCATCATAGCCCTAGAATTCATAAAAACGTAAATTTAGATTCCCTGGTGAAATTCTGATTAAAATAACGAAAAAACTAAAATAAGCCACGGGGCTAAAAAGAAACAACAAATTCTTCAGCTAAAACGCAAGTATCAGGATTTAACCTTATAGATATCGCCAATTTAATAAGATCGGGCTTCTATTTAATTAGTTTAAGTTAAATCTAATATCCAATTTAATTAATAAAAGTCCAATGTGTTTCCCAGGAGCTGTTTCGCCCCGGGCCTAACGCTGATAAAAGACAAGTTTTTATTTAACAAATTATTTTATTCCCAGGGTTAGTTCACCCTGGGCCTACAATGGAGTTTTGTAAAACGATTTGAAATAAAATAAAATATCGTATTCCGGTCTACCGTCTAACAAAGAACTCTTCAAGAGTACGTAAAACGCTATTAAAATCTATTCCTTGTACAAGTTATTTAATTAAGTTAAATAAAAGCAAAATTATATTAACGATTCTGAATTATAAACTATGGTAAACTACGCTATGGAACTAACTATGGAAAAATTATGGTAAACTACGCTGAATTATACAATTACTGTAACCGTATCTGAGCAATAACGCTGAAGTATGTATAAGGAATGGCCTTGTCGGATGCCCGACGTTTATTTAATTACTAAGGTCAACCCTGAGGAGAGAAGAATGATGTGGCGGGCTGTTCGCCTGGCCGGCCGTGGACTGATTGATGGGCCCTGTCTCCCTGTCTGTCCCTCGAGTCGGGACGAGGGCTTTCCTCCCCACCACTTCCGCGCATGCGCGGCGCGGCCACCAAGTAAAACCTCGGGACAGCTGATTCTAACCAGGCGGCCAACACAGCTAATCCTCGGTGGCGCGCAAATTTAAATCGCCCGAACGCTCGCTTCAATTAAAATAGACCCTTACAAAGATTTAAAACTTCTACCATTCCGTAGCCTAGCTTGTGGAACAAAGAAGTATGCAAATGCCGTCTGAATCGGTTTATTGGTTACAAAATTATTCACCACAAAACCAGTCGCATGTCTGGAGGGCACGGGTGACGTCAGAGGCCCTGGGGTGCGGTCTAGCGGGGAGGGAAACAGCATTGTGCTAGGGGCTATTACGTCTTTTTATCAATTTTATGTTAGAAACCGATCAATATCGGGTTACCCATAAGTATACCAAGCGTTATTGCTAGGATTTATCGATAAAAAATAAACTATCGCCAAAATCGATATTTTTAGAAAATCAAAATACTTGAGCTATTATATTTTTATTATTTAAAGGAATTAAAGTAAAAGAATACACGTACCCACTCTCAAAAACATCAAGGAAAGTAGCTTTAAGAAAGGTCATTCTGGCCAGTTTTAAGCCCATTTTAATAATTTTGTTTGGGCTAGTGTATGGCAGTTTTAAAGTTAAACAACTTCCCCCTAGTAGTGGTGTGTTGTGCGGCACGGGGTGCAAACGGCACCTCCACACATCACACCACGAAGAGAAGAGTTGAATAACTCTATGTGTTAATTTGTGTTGTTTCATAGTGTGAATAAGACTGAAAGAATTGAAAAGACTATCTCAGATTGGGCCTGATGACAGTAACTTTCTTCGGAAACTTTGTATGGCGAGTCCTTGGATCAAAATAAACAAACAATATAATTGGATCTTATGTCCTGATATGTTTCCTAAGGCCATTAGCCGCTGTTTATTTAAAAAAAACAGCACTTGTTAATATTTATTTCCGTAACGGATGATTGTATTGAATTCATATTTAATATGATTATAATATTAATATCATTCATGGACCTTTATTACATTGATGGTCATTTTCGGGAAAAATATTACTTTTCCGATGTGTATTTTCAAAATAGCAGCCATTTTAAAATTTTAAACTAAAACATCTCAGAATCGGTACATGTTATCAAGCTGTTAAAAACTAAAAAAAACTGTTGAAAATTATATGATCCATCCAATGATATAAAGTTTGTAAGGAACTAACAACAAAGAAAGGAATAATTGCTGTTTTTCTTTTATTTATTTATTTTTCTAAAAATATACACTTTTCACTATAATAAACACCAATTTAGGTTGTTTTAGAAAACAATCTTGATAACTCAATTATTTGCCGTTAGATCCTTACAAACTTAGTTTTATTTGGTTCGATAATTTAACTGTTCAACTTTTTTCTATTCATAACTGTTTGATAATATATACCAATTTTTAGATATTTTAGTTTAAAAATGGCCACCATTTCCAAAATACACATCAGAGAAACAATGATTTTCCTGAAAATGGACATAGGTGTGATAAAGCTTTATACCAAATATAAACTTAATAAAACCATCCGTTACGGAAATAAAAATATGAAGTGTAAAAAAGTAGCGACTAGCGAATAATGACGAGTAAAATGACAAATAATTTAAGGACATATATATTTCTATGAAAGTTTTGCTTATTTATATCCAAGGAATCACCACACGGATTTTTGAAAGAGAGTTTCCATACACCCTGTATATATACCTTCTTGTAAACAATGTAAGTGTAAATATATCGATTAGTGTTGGAATACGCGAAGACGTTTAACTATTTCGACAGAGAGCTTTTACGGCAAAGGTCTAATTAAATAAAAAATAATATTTTTTATAATTCATATTTTTAAATGGTGGCTGCTTAAAATATTAAACCATAAATTTAATAAAAACTTCATAGGGTATCAGAGTATGTTATAGTGTGTTTTTGGATAATTTAATTTGTAATTTAACGATGTAAAGATTATGGAAATAGGTTCAAAAATAGTGTAAGCAAGATAGAGAAATTTACCTGAGGCTAGTCAAAGCTGTACCGCTTCTCCGGGAGCAGTTGGGGTATGAGACCGATTGTTGAGCTGGTGCCGTGACCGCGCTTTTGCAGCGGTAATCCGCTCAGATACCAGAGTATTTGTATTTAAATCGTAATCAGAATCAGAATCAGAACTTTATTGTCTTTAAGCTCATAGATACAAGCAATCGACATTGTCAACTTAATCTACATGATACATGCACTACACATAGTCATTGAATAAATAATTAGTGTAACTTTGTGGTTTTACAAAGACTCATGCTAATAAATAGTTTATTGCTATAAATAACTATATTGCTTATTTATGAACCAATTTAGTTATTTATTATATAATTTGATTTGAAATTAAGTTTCCTAAACTCCACATCGTAACATAAATTTAGCTACCTAACTTAGTTTTTATGTAATTCAAGGTTAAAGAACGTAAAGCATAAACAGCCGCTAAAAACGTGATAATTTTTCTTCAATTATACTTTTACCTCAAAAAGTAGTATACCAAGTTTTAACTTATTTCAACGAATCGTTCTCAAAAACTAAAAATTATTCTTTGAAACATGCAAAAAATGCGGCTGTATAAAATACCGTGATGTATACCAAAATTATGGAGTTTTGAAAATTGACAATATGATATTTTCGCTTGTCTTTAAGTCAGAAATAACACCTTAAGAGTTCGGTGGAAAGATCAAGTACATTCTGTATAATTCCTGTTAAATCTTAAATTAATAAAAAATAGGTTGGTAGCACTGTTAAAAGTAGTGTAACAGGATTGCCTGTGTCAATTGTGTTACGGAGAGAGGCTAGAGCTTCAGGTAACAGAATGGACAGATTTTCCCTAAAAAAACGGCCATCCTGTTACGGCAATCATGTCACGCGAACTGTAACAGGATTGACGGGTATTTACCTAATTGTAACAGGATTGACGGATATTTAAAACTATATATATATATATATATATATATATATATATATATATATATATAATAATGTTTGCTTACCTGTTGAATGGACAGAAATCCATCCACCATTTGTACAAAAAGAACTGCCAGGATAGGGAAGCTTGCACCCTGTGTAGTTGTAGCCAAAATTCCGAAGCTGAGTAGAAACACTTTTGATGATTTTTTTATTTGCGACTCATCAAAGTGATACTATAACATAAAAATTGATAATCATTAAAGAATTGTCTATAAGTGAAATCCATCGTAGAAAAAATTACATTAACCAACCATAAAAATGGAAAAGTTTTCTTCTGATCTTCATGTAGTTCAGTAGGGACTTGAATCCAAATATTTACTATGACATTAAACTATCTCTGGTCTACACATTTGTAGGCTTACCAAAGTTCATTGTCACCTCTAAATTCTACAACAGAAAATATAAAAAAGTCAGTCTCCATCCACAGCAGTAGTTGTTGCTTCAAAGCAGGCAAATTCAGCGCTTTGTTAAGCTTTTAAAATTAATTAAACTCTAAGAGATATTTTTAATATATTCCTTAAAATAGAATCAATTAAATAAAAATTAGTAAAAATGCAAACAAGCAACTATTCTCATTGCTAAAAAGTAAAATTATTTTCTTGAAAATATTTTACTTATTTATTGAACCGGTTATCAAGTATTAGCTTATAAATTAGCATAAATTTTTTCAGTAACACTGGTACTGACCCAGAAGTTTTCTGGAACTCACTATCTAACATCAAGATTTCAGTTTTGATGTTTGATGGGATTGATACTATGTCTATACAGGGTTAGGCAAAAGTCTGGACACCCCCAGTTAACTTTTTAACGCATTGCAGTAGGAAAACCAAACTCGGCACATGTTTACAACATAAAAAACGGCACCTTTTCATCAACTACATAACTTTGCCTCTGACTCCAAAATGGGGTATTTTGGGGGCAGCCCCAAATTTTCAAATGTAAACCCCTATTGAGTGACCCCTCATTTTAAACAATTTATCAAGAGAAATTAAATGGCGCAAACCGGAGGTCAATATCTCACCCCTAACCAAAATGGCAGCCATTTCAAAATTTGAGAAGGGCAAGCAGGACTAAGTCTGGAAACCCCCAATTAATCTTTTAACACGTTGCAGTAGGAAAACCAAACTCGGTATAATGTTATCAACACAACAAATGCAATTTTTCATCAAAGACACAACATTGCCCCGACCCCCAAAATGGGGTATTTTGGGGACAGCCCCAAATTTTCAAATGTAAACCCCTATTGAGTGACCCCTCATTTAAAACGGTTTATCAAGAGAAATTGAATAGCACAAACTGGAGGTCGATATCTCATCTTAATCCAAAATGGCAGCCATTTTAAAATTTGAGGTGGGGTGATTTCCATTCAATAAAATTAAATCGGACTATTTAGAACTATTTTAGAAATACGAATTTTTAGAATTATTTTAGAACTGAACCTGCTAGTTCATGTATGCTACTAAGTTCAACTCTAAAAAAGCTATTTTCCGATTTAATTTTAACGAATGTCAATTAACCCTTCTCGAATTTCAAATTGGCTGCCATTTCGGTTGGAGATGAAATATCGACCTCCGGTTTGTGCCATTCAATTTCTCTTGATAAACCGTTTAAAATGAGAGGTCACTCAATAGGGGTTTACATTTGAAATTTTGGGGCTGACCCCAAAATACCCCATTTTGGGGGTCGGGGCAAAGTTTTGTCTTTGATGGAAAATTGCATTTATTGTGTTGATAGCATGTGCCAAGTTTGGTTTTCCTACTGCAACGTTTTATAAGATTAATTGGGGGTGTCCAAACTTAAACTTGCTTGCCCTTCTGAAATTTTGAAATGGCTGCCATTTTATTTAAAGGTGAGATATCGACCTCCGGTTTGCGCCATTTAATTTCTCTTGATAAACCGTTTAAAATGAGGGATCACTCAATAGGGGTTTACATTTGAAAATTTGGGGCTGCTCCCAAAATACCCCATTTTGGGGGCAAGGGCAAAGTTGTGTAGTTGATGAAAAAGTGCAGTTTTTCATGTTGTTAACATGTGCCGAGTTTTGTTTTCCTACTGCAACGCGTTAAAAAGTTAACTGGGGGTGTCCAGACTTTTGCCTAACCCTGTATAGCTCAGAGTTAATGTCGTAAAGTGAGCAAAGTATTTGCTTTTACATAGTCAATTACGAAGAGTTGTGACAAATTCAATACTTCCGCCATAAACCTGCATAAAATAAATCGTTTTTCGACAACCATATTACTATATTTATATTATCCTGTCTTTGTTGATGATGACATTTATTACCTTATTAACTACTGCAAATGTAAATTAAAGGATAAATTGTATTGATCAAACAAAACATAAAGAATTGGTTTAAACATAAATTTATTATTTCACTAACTGTACACAATCATTATATAAATATAATACACCTGTACAAGACAGTCAACAGTCACCTAAGTACAGAACCATCATTAGCTAGGACTCCTATAACAGAGTCTACTTTGGACTAGGGTGGTGAAATCCCCACCTACAATATTGCCTAGCTTTGTTGACATAACAAATCCCCAACTAAGCTGATGACAGTAAAAAAACAATTTGGAATTTATTTTCTATAAACAAATGAGGAGGGAGACAAACAATTTATTTCCAATGTTAATTAGAAGTCTCACTTGCCTAATGATTCAGGTGGTCATAGGTTCGATCCCCAAGATATCTATACCATTAATTTTGAGTGTTAGTAGCACTTTTTTCCCAAAAACATGAAAGTAATCTAATAAAAAATATTAAATGATACTCATGTAAAAAAGTAAAAAAAAAAAACCATACTAGATTAACCTAAAGCACTTTTAGTTATTTTCATGACAAATTAAAAGGCATTTATAAATATTAAATTTTAGATTTAGGTACTGTGGTTTAGATTCATCCCGTTTGGCATTTAATGATTTGTTATTTGGCTGGAAATGAGTAATTCACAGTGTTATACACAATGATATCTTCTACTATATATTTGTCAAATACCACTGACTCACGTATCAACGCACAGCCTAAACTACTAGACCTAGAACCTTGAAATTTTGTATGGACGTTCCTTTTAGGGTGTAGGCATCCACTAAGAAACGGTTTTTGAAAATTCCTTCAGGGCTCCGCCCCACACGTCTTCTAATTTACCATGTTATTCTTGTGGAAGCAACATTTTTGTATTTTTTTGCAACATATGATTACATTAAGGAATATTAATTTTGTAAACAGCTGTTCTGATTCAAATTATTGAGGGAAGATTGGTAATAAGAAACTAGAGGATAGTTGCGGCGAGTGAGCTTAGCGACCAAGCTAAACCTGACGGGGAGTGATTACTGACTGACTCATCATGAAATCTCAGGAACTACCAAACGTATTTACTTGAAACATTAAACACAGGTTCGTCTTGCCTCTTAGGTGCTCACTACGAAATGATTTAACAAAACTCCTTCAGGGCTCCGCCCCACAGGCCTTCGAAATTTTAATATAACACTATCCGCATGGCCAATTTTAAATACGAATTAGGAAACCTGCACGGTTGAAATTTGGAGTGATCTTTTTTTTCTTAGGTGCTCAAAGAAGTGCTTTAAACATCCCTTTTAGGCTCCGCCCCACAGGACTTCAAAATTACTTTTGGGCCTCCAGGGTCGATATTTAACATGGACGTTTCTCTTTGCTCACGGGTGCTCACTCACTAAAAAACAGTTTTTCAATACAGTTTTCCAAGTTCTTTAGGGCTCCGCCCCACAGGACTTCAAAATTACTGTTGGGCCTCCGGGGTTTAAATTTGAATCGGACGTTCCTCTTTCCTCATAGTTACTTACTAAGAAATAATTTTGAAAAATTTCGTTTAGGGCTCCACCCCATAGAACCTCAAGATTACCATGGATTCTAGGGGGGTATAAATTTAACGTGGATGTTCCGTTTTGCTAACAGGTGCTCACTACGAAATGGTTTTGTAAATATAGTTTTTGTAGTTCTTTAGGGCTCCACCTCACCTGACTTCAAAATTAATCAAGGGCCAACGTGTTTTAAATTTGACATGGACGTTCCTTTTTGTTCATAGGTGATCAATAAGAAACAATTTTGCAAATTTTTTTTAGGGCTCCCCCCCACAAATTCTCAAATCTACTTTAGATCCTACGGGTTGAAATTTAACGTAAAGGTTTCGGTTTGCTAATAGGTGTTCACTAAGAAACAGTTTTGCAAAAGTACTGTTTAATGTTCTTTAGGGCTCCGACCCACATGTCTTCAATATGACTGTAGAGCCTACGGGGTTGAAATTTGACATGGTCGTTCCTATTTGCTCATAGGTTAGGGCCTTTTCTATTTAAGAAACCTTTTCTCTCTAAGAACAGGTTTTTGCGAAATTCCTTCAGAGCTCCACTCACACTACTTCATTGTTCCAATGTCATTCTCAAGGAAGTAGATTTCGTTGCTCTTCAAAACGATTGTATTACCTATAAAATCAATTCAATCGCGGGCGAAGCCGTGACAGGCAACAGCTAGTGTTATATAATTTGAAAAACTGATTGATTTCAGCAAGGACCAAAATCATTATAACATGGGTTAAACAAAAATTTGAACATAAACAACTATTTCCCAGCTTCCGCTTAGGTTTATATATCAACAAAGTTAGGAATATTCGAGAAGAGTACAAGCAAAGTAAGATTAAGGCTTGTGACAATTTTCATATCAAAGGTATTCTTTCATAAGCCAAAATCTTACACACAATCAAACCTTCTTAGTTTACACAAATTGATTTAATGTTTAAAACTATTCACATCTAGCTTTTGTATTGCTAACCAGCATGAGTTAATTCAACTACACTTATATTGTAGCTAGATGTTACATTTGTATTGTTTCAGGAAGTGGATCAGTTCCAAAAAAGTCTAGATGCTTACTAAAATGTGTCTTCAACCATCAGTTCATTTGATGCAATTCTCAAAAGAACCAGAAATTTATACGGTGCAAATCATATATATAATCTTTGTTCGGTTGTGAAAGAACCTCTATTATAAACACTATAACATAGTGATTATTCCAAATGGCTTCAGCTAAGAGCCCTAAACCCCTTTATTTTCATTTGAAATTTCCAAAAACAATTTTTTCAATAACGATAGGGGCCTAAAATAAATAACTTGTAAATAACTTGGGTCAGGAACATTGAAAATAAAAGTAAATAAAATCAACATCAGAACTGACCCACTTTTCTAAGCCAGGCAGTCCTAAATTATGAATAAAAATATAACATTAACATTAACTGACCTAATATCTTATATTGTAAATCACATATCCATATTTTGCACAAAAATCAAAAAATAATTGTTAATAACAAATTCAAAACTAACAAATATATTTAAAATACATATTCAAAATACAAGACAAACTCTTACTCTCTTACACAAAAATGACATTAACACAAAAAATAACATTATAATAAGAACATTTTAAAAACAAGTATAAAACACTTAACTCTGCTGCAACAAAATTAAAATTATTACTTAAGTTAAGTGAGCAAAAGGAAACCCTGATTATTTTTATTTATTTGAAAGACTCTGTTATTGTTATAATTGAACCAAGTCAGATTTATTTATTATAAAATTAAGAGATTTTGTATTTATACTTGCAGAATGTATTTTTAAGCGAAAATCTGCTCCTATTAAAAAATAATAACACTTCCAACTTTTTAATCAAGATGTTCAACCTTATTTTGCAATAGGCGAGAATTGTATTTTAGGTTCATCAATTTTGATACACTTTTTCCAAGAAAAAAAACAGTACAACAGTAATAGTAACGGCTTTGGTATCTCCAAAATAACCACCACCAACAAAACCACAAAAAGCTCACAAAACTAATTACAACAACAGGAAAACAATTACCAATATTTATAACCATAAATTAAATCATATTTAAAGAACAAAATAGAAAAAAAGGTACAAAAACTGAAATTTAAAATGTGTTACAAGCTTATATAAAAGGTTAAAAATATTAATAAAAATGTGTATAAGTCTTTACACAACTAATTGGCCTAATCAAAATGAATCAATACCATAACTAATGGAACATGATTCATAAATATGGTTGAATTGCTCTTAATCACATTTTAATAAAGGGTTTTTAGTTCAAGAACTTTTTGGTTAAATACATAATGAAATGTGATGTGGAAACAATTATTAAATTAACTTAAGCTAAAAGATCATTTTAAAAATTATTGTTTCTAAAGTTAGTAACAATGATGGTAAAATCATACCAACTTAACAAAACCAGAAGAGGAACCGTTTGAAATATATTGCACTATGTTTTTACAGACAATATTGCCTGAGTATCAATAAATGTAATTAGGAATCAAGAGGATGTTCAACCAAAAAATGGGTGCAAAAATCCTTCTGTGTGACATAATATACTGACTTTACATCTCAAAATAGACAATAATCCTAGCCAATCTTATTAGTAAGTTTGTTATACATTCGCAACTGAGGTAACAAATCCACCAATCATCATGATGGTTTAAAGACAATATTAAAAACGGATAGGGGCCTATTTTTGTTTTGGAAAGCCATCAGGGCTCTGTCCTACTCCCTACATTATGCTTATGGTCACTTACTTCTTTAATAAAACGGATATTTCATACATTAAAATAGTTCAACAAAAATATAGTGTGGTGTTTAATTAAAACTAACAGAAGTATTTTTAATTAATTAGATATCGCCTCCTGATTGAAATTCTACCAAAATTTCAGTTGATCTGGGGCCCAATTTTTCAATCGAGTGAGTAGTGAGTTGGTGAGTTGGCTTATTCGCCAAAAATTTACATCAACCCTTATAATTAAATAAGAATGAAGGTAATTTTTAAGGTCTTTTAAAACTTGCGCATCCATTAATTAATATTTTCCAGCAGTATTTCAAGAATTTCAAGGGATTGTTTTATTCACCATTGGCGCATATATGTATAAAAATGTATTTTGTGCAAAAAATCTCACCAACTCACCCGTTTTCACTCACCTAGCAAATCGGTGGTGAGTGGTTTTGGTGAGATAATCTCACGTGAGGTTGAAATTTCTTCTTCATCATCTCGATCTTGACAGGAAATAATTCAATTTGTCAATAACAACTTTCATACTTTTAAAATCGTCGAGGTTATGTTTACTTTAGTTAAATAGCCTAAAATGTATATTGATACTTACAATTGTGCAATTAAACATTTTAAATAAAAAAAGATTGTAATTATGTTCTAAATATAACAATGCAAGTCATTTAGAATCTTTAAATTAATAGAACTGGCAATATTTAATGTTGTTATTGTTTTGACGGTTAAAACCGGATGCTAACATAAACTTCAATTTTACCATCTTGAGCCAGTCGGTAAGGAGCAAACTAGTGAGATGTAACTCATGACTCACTCGATTCAAAAATTGGGCCCCTGGACCCAAGAAGTTTAAAAACATTTTATAACTGAAACATCTGCTGTTTTTCAAGCAGTTGTTTTTACAACAGATGTCTAATGATTATCCTTCTCCATAAGATTAACATTAGAACTTTGAAAGTCTGTGGGGCGTAGCCTTGGAATCCGATGTGAATTAGAATGGGATTCTGCTCATCACAGGACACTACCTTTCTATCAATATGCGAGGATTTCTCCTACGATACACACTAGCTGAGAAAAAAGGAGGAAAAGAAACATGCTTGCCTATTAATATATAGATTTATAAAATTCACTTTTTTAAGGAATCAATGAATAGGACTAATAACTAAAGGACTAGTGTTGAATTTCATTGTAATTAATAGGCAAAAGCACTTTTGCACTTAAATCATATTAATGGTATGCTACCTAAGGGAAGGATGCATAGCTACCAGGAATTTAGTTCCTTCTCTATAATACTAAACGACCGTTTGGCAGCTTCTCAATATTAAGCTGCCGTTACCCACCTACGATAATGTTCAGTTATTATTCAAGCCAGTCAAAGCCCTTTATTAGTTTTCCTACCACTGTTAGGAAATAATCACATTGCAACACCTGTAGTATAAACAGTATGTAAAACAGTTCATTTCCACTTTCTTTTTATTTTGCCTCGCGAAATCAAATAACTATTTAAGGTCAGCTGTTAATACAAATCATACCACAACTGTTGGTCATAGTTGCTGTTTAGTATTTGCTGTTTTTTTTTTTTTTTTTTTTTTTTTTTTTTTTTTTGAGGTTGTTTTATAGTTTTTAGTGTGTTCAAACAGAAAAATCAAACGTAACCTAAATGAAATTTTGTTTAGGATAGAAAATTTAATCTGTTGCGATTATGGTGGTTGGAAAAATCTTGTGTGTATTAGGAGCACAAATAGTAATTGCTGCTATTGAGATGTTTTGTCACATTGAACTAACTACAATTTTCAAGCGGCAATGACATGTGCAATCTTTACACACATCGCTATTTTATCTTTTCGCAGTGTTGTTTATAAGACTTGGAGCTTATCTATATTTAGAGATTTTTAAATACTTTTTTTCTGCAGTTGTATATACACAACAAAAGAAAATAACCAATAGTTTTTCTTAGCCAAAAACCCATATAGCTTGAAAAACATTTTACATCATTGTCAACTATTAATGTATCTCTGAACTTATATTAGGTAATTAACTTAGTTAATGACCTAACTTCATACATAGTTACCAATATTTATAATCTTTGTGCTACAGCACCAGTCTAAGACGGTCACAAATGATTTGCACTATTCAAAGTTACTTAAAGCACCGTTTGCACATTTCTTGGGTCCATTTTTTAAATTTTGTAAACATAATAATTATTTAAGCAATAAAACCTAAGTTACCAAACCATCAATTTTGTTTCCAAAAACTAAAAAGATTTTAATGAATCTCAAGAAATTTTACTTTAGTTCTTGCCATTACTAAATTACAAAATACGTTGTAATGAATATAGGTTGCTACTACTGTGCAAAAAGGTACACATTATATTAAGGTAGAAAATATTAATAAGAGAGGTACATAATATCTAAGCTCTAATTAATTAGAATAAAATTAATAATTATTGAGTATTGAGGCGCTAATTTTTTATTAGAATAAAAGTAATACAAAATGTATTTGGTTCCTTTTATGCCATTCCTTGCCCCAGAAAAAAAATTGGGACAAAAACGGTACTCAAGAGATTTCATTAAATACACAATCAGTAATCAAAATATTTGTTCAGCATTTGACAATCCTGACAATATTATACTGAATACACTCAGCTAGTCTTGAATATTCACTATTTTATACACACTTAATCCTCAACCATATTCTAGAAACCTGACTAGATTGTCAGGCTAATTTAGATTATCATGTTTTGAACATAGTATATCTCATCACACAGCCTAAAAGTTGCTTTTTTTATCCTCCCTCACTTTCCTGCCTCTGATGAAACTTGAGTTGGAATAAAGTTCAGGTCTAACATGCCTTAATGACTACTTTGTACCTGAAACCAATATCGCAACTGCCTTTTGAAGCACGGTGGGATTCCAAATTTCCAGTATCATTGGTTTACATTATTAAACCCAGCTGTGATATTTACCTCTTAATTCTAAAACAGTGATAATTTCCTTGTACTAAGTCTCCACAGTTAAAACTATTATAGATCTCAATTTTCCTATAAAACTTGCATCGCAAGTTCTGATAAAAATTGTAACTAGTAAACCACCATGGTCAACAACATCGCTCTATAGGCCTTATTTGTACTACCAGTATGAGATGGACTGCAAAAGCTAGATGTGAATTCAAATTACACTAAGGACTAAAAGCACTATTTCGTCACGATTTGTAGATCGGCAGTGGATGACCTTCGGTGTTCATCACCCATTTGTCAATGTCTACCAGCTTCCTGTCATCAGAGAACAGCAGGTAGAAGTACTTGATGGTTTCACTGACAAAGAACGACTCCATCATGTCTCGTGGTCTCGTATCCAAAGGATTGTTAACATTGCCTATTGAAGTGTACCCGCCATCGGGTACTTTGGTGTACCTCTCAAATGCCTGGAATTAAATTTGGTGTGTTACTGTTGCCGGAAAAATTTATGCATGTAAATTAAATATATTTTCATACTAAATTCTGGTAAAAAAAAAAAAAATGACAAAAGCATTGCATGCCACAAGGTTAAAATATCATGGATTTCAATATAATAAAAAAATGTAGGCTAAGTAGAGTTAGAAATTTATGATTAAGTTTAAGATTTACAAATGCTTATTTTGTTATTAAACTTGAAAAATATTTTTTGGAAAGCAATCCAAACCCAACATAGCAAATAAAAATTATCTTTCCACAAAACCAAGATACTTTGAAGACCATTAAGTGAAGAGAAGAATCAAATCTAAATGTAGCCTACTTAAAAGTTGAGTGACTCAAAGCTGATGAATGTGATAGAACCTGGAGAGGGTTCAGGTGTTGGTTACTGACCTTATAGATGTTCCAGCCCCAGTCCTGGTAGGTGGAGTTGCCGGTCACTACCCACATATACCACAGACTCTCGATGAACTCCGGCCGCAGCAGGTTGTGCGCGTCATTGGTCTTGACGTACATGTCTGGCTGGTTCTCGTCCTCCTTGTTGGGCTGAACAAAGCACAACATCATCACGGATGGATGGAAGCAAAAATCGATTTATTTTCTTTAAAAGGTTTAACTCTAGTGCAACTAGAAATAACAGATTAATAGAGGAAAGATATAAACAAAACTGTTCACTTCCGTTCAGGAAAGTTCACTTGGAACTATAATATGATACGAAATTGATTTCAAAGGTAAATATTGACGGTAAAGCTGGACGGGTCCCAAAATTTTGGGAAGGATCATAAGGAGTGATTTTTTTTTACTTCGGAATTTATTAGGATGGGAATTGCCGAACAATGAATGTTTATCTCCTGTGGAGAAAAACATGGCAAAAATGATTCTGTGAATGCAGAAGACGCTCTATTGTTGAGCTTATCTATTGTCTGGTGTTCAGCTTATCTATGGTCTGGTGTTCAGCTTATCTATTGTCTGGTGCATCAGTAATTTATTCAAGAGGGGTGTTTTTTTTTCTCCTACTACCAATTGCTACTTTCTGAACAAATTACAGTCAACTCCCGATTATCCGGGGGCGGGTAAACCGGGTTGCGGCGGGGTCACAAAATGTCAATTTCGATTTATTTTCTCAGTTTTGACAAAAATACCATCATTCATCAGTCGTATTGTGTTGAAATTAGTTTTTGTACGCGTGCTCTTGAATAAATTATCCCAAGTGACCCTTCCCCTCACCCCATCCACCCGTCCCGGCTGCTCGATGCCAAACAATAGAACACCTGACCTTGGTTTTTTGTCCACCTTAGACCCTTTCATTGTGTTCCTTGTTCACCAACTAGATCTGTTTATTCATTCCAATAAGGTTTGGCCAAAAAAAATAATAAATATTGGAAACCCACGGACTCTTAATTAAAACTTGTTTGTTTATTTCGTGTTTTACTTAATTTTGAACTCTTTGTTTTAACCGTGGTTTTGGGTTAACCGGGACCCTTCAACCAGTCATTACCCCAGATAATCGGGAGTTGACTGTATCGTGCAAAATCCAATGATGGCTCATTTTTGTCTAATTCTCACAGATAAAATAAAATGTCAACTAAAGTTGGGTGACATTCCGTTCACGTAGAAAAGTATTGCTCAGTAATCAATCTTTTTACAATTACTGTTTTAAATGTTAACAGCATATCATTATTATTTAATATAATTTTAAAGTTAAAAACCTCAAACCTTATTAAATATTTTTTTTATGAAAACCAGTTGTCTCCATTCAGTTGGTATGAGCGTCTCTGCGGCGGACTTGGGCGCCTCCGTTTGGCGGTCATAGTTGTCTCCGTTCGTCTGATACAAGAGCATCTTCAATTGGCGGACACAAGCGTCTATGTTCGACGGATACGAAACCGTCTTCAATCAGCAAGCACAAGAGTCTCTGTTTGGGAGATTCGAGAGCATCTTCAATTAGTGGACACAGCCATCTTCGTGAACCAGGCGACTCTGCTCGCCGAACACGGACGTCTCCGTTCGGCGGGCATTAGCGCCTTATTTTAACTCCAATTTTTACGCAAAATCACACATTACCTAGGAAATTCCCGTATAATTCCTGTTTTTCCCATAATTCCCGCTGTGTAAACACCCTGTTATTTTAATGGCCTTATATAAATGCATTTACAGTACCTTAAAGTTGAAGAAAGTGATCTCTGGAGCAAGGAATGTTGGTCTCTGGGCGTACGTCTGGTAGCAAGTCTCCATCAGGTCCACAGCCATGGACAGATGTTCTTCCGGCATCCCATAATGAACTCCCAGGGCCAACATGCCAGGAACAAAACAAACCAGGTGATCCTGCAACCAAGGGGGACTAAAAATATCTGATCACCTTAACTTTCTGTGTTAAAAGTACAGTGTACAATACACAACAACACAAGCTTATACAGTAATTAAGAAGCAGCAAACCACAATTTGCAATGAAGCTAAAAGTAGTGGTATCTTGAATTCTGAGTAGTATTCTGAACAGAGACAAAATTATTGGGTTAATTGTACTCATCTGTACATGCTAGTTTAATTGCTTTCAATTGTATAATCCTTTAATAAGTATTTTATATTTGTATAAGTCCCTCTGTCAATAGGAAAATCAAACTTTAACAATGGACTGATCATATTAAGCTTGTAACTTTCCGTGTTGTTTTTTTTTCAGTTTCAGCAATGGATGTTACTTTTTTTGTTTTGTTTTTTCTCTTAGGCTATGCCAGTAGTGAACCCCTAGTATCGTCAGTGGAGTTGGGAGCGAGGAGCGACCACTGTGTTTGTGCGGACTATGTTAAAAATGACACCCAAGAGATCGGTATATTTAATAAAGTCGAAGAACATGAGAAGTTTTACAGTGCTGAGAAGGGGTACGATCTAATTGAAGTTTTTGTGATTCCATACCCGCAAAATAGTGAGGAGTGGATGAGCCATGCTAACTTCTGCATTGGAGAATGGCATGTTACAGCGGAGCTGTTTTATCCTTATGGAACAGTAAAAGATTGCAATGCAGTGAAAATATTATATAGGGTGATTGATACAAGTGCGCCATCTATTTTACTTGAAAACCGTAAGTGACATTGAAAAAATTTCTGAATGACATGATTTTTGGTGAGGGAATCTTAATTGATTTTGTTGATATTTGGGCAACACTCACCTGATTTTTATCCCAGTGGTGGTGTATATCCAATCGTCACAAACACATGCACACAGTAACTAAAAAGTTCATGGATATGTAACACACACACTACCGAATCCATGATTCTTAGGTACTGTGTGCTTGTGCATGTGTTTGTGACAATTGGATATACACCACTACTGGGATAAAAATCACGTGAGTGTTGCCCAAAAATCAACAAAATTAAAAAAAGTTAAAGCAAAATGGACTTTTGGTTCTACATTTTATAGTGATTTCATATATATATATATATATATATATATATATATATATATATATATATTTAAAGTCCACCATTTTTCAAATATGGCAGCCAACTTTTTTTAAATATTTTTAATACCAACCATCCATTATTGTGTCATTTTTAAACTGTACATAGTTTTAAGACCTTTTTATTCTTTGGCATTTTTCTCTAAACCTAACCGTTAGAGAGCTAGAGGAAATTAAAATCCATTTTTAGTCCCATAAGAATAACATTGGACAAACTGTAATTGCCTCCAAAACCATTCAGTAAAATAAAAAATAAAAATGACTTAAAATGATGTATCTAAAAATGTAGAGCCAATTTCAGTTGATAGAGGCTCAATTGTGTTGATACCCATAAGTTCTAAAATATATGCCACAAAATGTTAGCATTTAAATGATTTTATACTTTACTTCATTCCAAATAACATTTTATAAAACTTTACCATTTTTGGAACAAACTCTCTGCTGTTGGCACTCTTCAGTTCTCCGATGAACAACAGGTTCTTGGTCGGGGTTCTCTTTGCGAGGCGCTTTTTAATTCCAGCAACTGCCTTCAGATAATCTTCCTTCAGGCTGAAAATCCACATGTTATACACAATTACGAGTCATGTTTTGTATTAGGTAGTTTGTTGTAACAATACTCTCTAAATGTAGAACCAACCAATATGAGTACAGAGTTAAGTCACACTCCCTTGTTCAGTAGGGTTATTTCTTAAATGCACTTCACTTTTTTTTAATGGTCTTGGTAGATAAATTTAGCTTAAAGTTGCAAAGTTTATGGTGAGTATTTTTTGTTTAAACTTATTCATAACAACCCGAGGCACTTCCCAGTTAAATTATTTGTTAAAAGACAAAAAATACATTTTTTGTGAATTACCGTAAGTATTTAGTCTTTACACATTATATATTTCAAGCTATTCGAAATGTACAATAGGAAATTCTATAGCCAATCATAGAGTTGATTTTCTCACGGATTTGCTCGTTTTTGCAAGTCTATCATGCCAGATGATCTCAATTTCTGCGCCTGGATGGATAAGATAGATTATTGAGACAAATTTGATTAAATTACTGATGATACAAGATCAGTTTTGCGGGGCATCCAAGGCTGACCATGGCTTCGGGGTGGGTGGATGATGAGAGGAATTGGGGAAAGGTTAACTCTCCATCTATTTAAATATCTCAGTTTCTAGTAATAACTGGATCAAATGTGAGTATGTTTGTACTTACAACTCGTGTGTTTTTCCTGTCTGGATCCATTGTTTGAGCAGATATTCATAGTAACTGTCTCCTCTAGCACCCAGCTTGATTTCCGTGTTCTCGTGAAAGTTGCCGGTGTTGGGGTTTATGAAGATAGGAACTAAACCGTCAGTCTTCTCCAAAACATGAACATGCTCTGTCACTTGGAATGCTATATCCTGTAAATCACAAGTTGCTTATTGTGGGTAATCAAATATCCCCTTAAAACAATATATCTGCTGTTGTTTTGTTAAAATGGCAGTTTAAAAATATATATAATCTTTTATTTTTACTGGCTTTACTTGTGATTGTACTTAATGTTTAAAACTGATCAATAAACAAATTTACACAAACTGTTTGAAAATAGCTTAAACAAATTTTAAAAATTAAATCGTTTACAGAGTTATAAGGTATTTTCTGTATAATTGATTTCATTTCCTTCTCATCACCACACATCAAATGAAATATACTTCATTTTGAAATAATTAGCCTACGAATTAATTACTGATAACTATAACATGTGATTTAAACATCATCTGCTTTCTGGTAATCCTTAATTTGTTGTTAATACAACTAGTTTCAAATCCTACTAACGAAGCAATCTTCAGACGTCAAGGAGGCTAACAGTTTTGTCACTTAATTTTAAGGTTGTATAAATAAAGACTACGTAAAATTGATTATCGTGAGCTGTATAAATAATAATTCAGTTAATTAATCAAGAGATTAAGATAATGTGACAACTAATTAACTTTGTGACGAAGAAGAATGAGGCTTTGAAAGTGAAAAACAAGTACCCAGGCTGAAATGACTTGTATCAGGCTAATGAGCATGTATAAAATAGGGGTCTGCGGTACAGCAATTTTCAGGTCGATACGGTTCAGTAAGGTACAATTTTTGTGTACCTCGGTTCTCGGTACAAAATCGGTATGGTACGGTACGCGTTATCAATATAGGCCTAGCGGTATTAATAATATCGATGGGTACGGTAACACTTCAAATACCTATTTACCTCATTAACCATATTTTGCTAGGTTACAACTTTAATAGGAACAATATCATAATCACTTATGTTTAAGTCTTTGTACTTCACACTTGTGCATGTATGCTGGTGATATCAGTTTAATGCTATGTAGTAGTGATGGGATTAACCCAGGTGAAAAAACCGATTCACCCGGTTTCTGCTCTACAACCGATTCACCCAGTTCTTTTTCTCTCTGCCGGTTGGGCGAATCACCTGAACAGCGTGAAAACTGTAACCTCTACGGCGCGCCTATAGGAATGAAATAAATTGTGTAAGCGAATTGACACAATACTTTATCTCTCTCTTAAATCATAATAATAGTAATGTTATGTTTAAATTAAAATACCTAGACAAAATGTAATAAAACTGTTAATTCTTTCACACAGTTATTTGGTAGCAGTTTTAGATGAGGAAACCGATTGACGTAGGCTTTTAACCTGAACCGGTAGGTGATTCTGATTCACCTGACACCTGGGCACATCGTCTGCGCCGTATTAACTTTTGGTTTTGAAATGTTAACAATTCATAAATTTTATTAACATCATAAAACATTATGATGTGTTCTATTGGTTGTAAAAATTGGGGTTTGTTTGTGTAAATTACAAACCACTGTGCCAACACAGGTAAAACCCCAACGAACGAACCAGGCTCTTTCACCTAGTAGCCTATACTATAGTTCACAATCACATTAATCTTTCAGGCTAAAACAACTAGCAATTCTCTTCCAGACGCACGCACCGAGATCTTTAGCCCGGTTTTCGTTCAGGCGAATCATTCAGGCTAAAAGAACTGGGTGAATCCTAAAACCACTGAGTGAAAAACCGGTTGCTGAAAGTAGTCGGTTTTCCCATCACTACTATGTAGTAAAAATGAACATGAAGTAAGTAGCAGCATAACAACAATAATTGAAAACAGATTTATTTTTGGCTGATAAAAACTTGCAAACATATATAGAGATTTTCAAACGAAAGCCTATAGCATAGCCTACATGCTGTATCAGTATAGGGAAAAGCAGTGCTCGATTTCTAAAAAAAGAGGTAAGGGAACTGTCGCGTGGGACACGTGTCACGTCGCGGGCATCGTCTGGCACACTGACTCCAGTGTGTAAGCTCCCTTAAGATAACATGAGTTGGTGTTTGGCCTTGATGTCGCCAGCACGAAATATGACGGCGACTCCAGTGTGTAAGCAGCCTTAAGAACCGGCCTACTGCTCAGCCGTCCAGCGCTCACGCCATTTATAAAAGATAGCGACCAGTCGAGGCCTAGAGACGGTACTTTAAACTTTTAGCAATATTATATTCTTGTTAAATAAAAAGTTATTACCATTTCTCAAAATTAATTCACTGTGGCAAAAAATAACATAATAAATTATGTTAAAAAGTTTTTTTAATAGTTTCAAAAACTATTATTTTTTGTAATTTTTTTTTTTTTACGGTACGGGAACGCCGTTCCGCCGCGTTTTCCCCTGAAATCGAGCACTGGGGAAAAGTGTCCCTTTTTGACTGGCGCCATGTTACCCATGATTCCCGCCATTTCCCTGGTAACCATAGTCCTTTGTTTACACTTTCCCTACAGTAATTTACCATTTTATCCACACCTATCCGACGTTTCTATGGTAACCAACTTCAATAGCCTGCTCACAGACCATCAAATCAAACTAATTTAAAAACAAACAACAGATAAACATATGTTTTAAAACTATCATCAGTAATTTTTGAAGCTTGTAGCGACCAATCAGAATAGCTAAAACTAGTAACCAAGGAAACGAGAGTAAAGTGTGGGATGGTTGCCAAGGAAACGGCGGGAATTATGGGTGAAATGGCGCAAATCAAAAAGGGACACAAAATTAACATGTGATGAGCACTCTATATCTATTTAACCTCGTTGTATTCAGCTAATCCGCCAACCCGGGTCACTTAAGAAGAGGTTAGGACAAATCTTTTCAATCGGCAGTCGAAAGTTCTTGTCACTTCTTATCAAACAATTGTCCTTACTGACGCTAGCGTCTCTGGCGGTGGGCATTCATAACGTTGTAGTTTGTTGTAGTTGTCACAAAATAAAGCGCTAATGTAATTGATCAGCCGCTATGAGCGCTGTTGCCAACGAGAACATTATTGTCTAAATGGTGTTGGACCGCGAATTGTAAACTGTATTCCTATCCGTGGACTTGGCAGTCAGCGAACGCAACTACATCGTTCGTCAGTTAACTTTGCTGAGCGACGATGTCAAGCCATTCTTTTTATGTGTTAATCCATAAAAACAAAGAGATAACGACAAAATATTAATTAATTCCATTTTTCTAAAGTCAAATATATGTAGTAGATACATTATTATTTTTGACTTTTGTAATCTGTACCGAACCGGTTTTGTACCAATGCCTTTAACCGTACCAAACCGATGACGGTATTTTGCCTTGTACCGTACCTGTACCGAATTTTCGGTGCACCGCAGACCCCTAGTATTAATCTTCCAAACATGTATATTTGGTAAACTTTCACCACTTTGGCTATTTGGATGATGCCCGGGAAATCCTGTTATTTTATCCAAGACTTAGTGGATAAAATAATGGGATTTCCTGGGCGGCACCCACTTCTAAAAAAATAGGCTACATAGTAATTTAAGGAAAATTATAAACAGTTTTAAGTTAAGTGGTAGGTACCTCAAAGGAGTAGTCATGGCAGGACCTGCTGAGGTCGCGGAACTCCAGCTGCAGCGTGGTCACCTCGGAGGTACTGCTGTCAGGGGACCACTTGGGTGAGTGGGCCATGCGCGACGCCAGGTTCACATCCGAGAACGGGATGGCCGACGGAGACTTGGTGAAGCACGGCATCAGCCTCTCCGCCAGGCCCATCTGTCACATCACATCCCGGGGATTGTTATAATAAACATTCCAAATAAAAACTTTTTAAAAGTTACCATACTTCCTCAAGGGTATTCATCAAATCTTCTTTAAACTTTTACTATAACTAAACCAAATGTAGGATTGAGACCAAATTTGTGCGATATATCTGTCGATATTGTGATGTCAAATATACCATAACAAATAGACAATGAGCATTGACATCAAGCAAATAGACAATAGAAGATTGAAATGCTACGTTCTCAGTAAGTAGTACTGAACTGATTTTCTTGATTAATAGTAACAAATAATTATACTTATAATTATAATTATAACAAATTATACTGTCTAGGGGTGGGCGAGTACTCGAGTTTCGAGTAGTGGCTCGGGTAATTAGTCCTACTCGAACTCGAGTCGGGTAGTTGCAAATACTCGAGAATCGAGTCGAGTAGTTGTCGTCGTCATTCCCGGCGGCGCGCGCCCGCAGCCGTGACAATAGTTGTTTACGGCGGCCGGCGATCTCGCTAACGAGCACAAAAACACGGCCGGCCGCCGAGACGATCTATTGTTCAGCTTATCTATTGTTCGACGCCCGGCAGTAATTTATTCAAGAGGGGTGTTTTTGGCTCCTAGTACCAAATGCTACTTTCTGAACCATTGTCGTAGAAAACTAAGGGATGGCTCGTTTAATTCATCTAATTCTTACAAAATAAAAACAAAACGTCAACCAAAGTTGTGTGACTTTCCAAAAGAAAAGTGGCAAAGTGTTGTTAAATAAATCAATCTTTAATTGAATTACTGTTTTATAATGTTAAAAGTATCTTATTATAATTTAATATAATTTTTAAATAAAAAACTTCTAATCCCATGAAATATATATTTTTTTCATTAAACATTACAAATACATTTATTAGATTTTGAGGTTCATAACTTAAAACCTTCATTGTTTTTTATTGATTTTTGATCATACACTCCTTTTTTAATGTAGCAAAAAATAGCTAAATGAATACATAAAAATAATTAGGTCTAATAGTGTATATTTTCAAAGTTCAATTTTTATGATAATCTCTAAGTAAGAACCTGTCTCAGTTAAATCAATAAGTAAAAAAAGAACATTTCTTGGGGTTATAAATGGCGTTGGTTTGTTGAACCACTTAATTCCTTAGTGTTAATATTTATTATAATTTCAATTTCTTGTTTTTTTTTTGTTTTTTTTTTTTTTTTGTTTTTTTTTAACTGAGCAGGCCTTAGGCCTATTTATGTACAATAATACAGTTTTGTTTTCTTTACAATTTTTCCATTTGTTTTAAACTATATTTTGATGTACATAATTTTTCTGTTAATTCTTTGTACAAAACATTTAATATTCCATTCAACAAAACTTTTATAAAATTTTAATGGACATTTTTATATGTATATTGTTTAGTGATTTGATTTTAATTTTTTTGGTTACAAGAAAATTTGTACTGTATCCTTATTTTATTGTATACTGCAAATATAAAAATTAGATATTTAAAATCTTTTCAACTAAAGGCGGTTCATTGTAACTTATACAAAAACAAGTGGAACAGTTTGGAAACAGAACCAGTTGATATTTAACATTCATTTTTCTTTATACGACATTCAGATAAAAGTCAAAACGAATATTTCTTGATAGCGTCGAGGAGAGCAATCCCGTCCTGAAATTGGACGGGAAATAAAAATTCCCGTCCCGAACAAAAAATCCATTCCCGTCCATCCCTAATTTTGTTGTTGATGAAATTTTTTACTTAGGCCTAATTCTCAGAAATTGATTTGTACTACACATTGTAAGAGAAAAACTGTAAATAAATATACTTACTTTTTTATCAACTTTTATCTAAGTAGTTCTTATTGTCGTACCCTAAATTGATGTTATCTTTCAGTGTTCTCATGCATAAAGATGAATTTAATAATACTTTTACTTTTATTATTTAATATTATTTTTAAAAACTCATTTTAAACTTTTTCACACTACTACTCGACTCGACTCGATACCCGAGTAGTTGATGCAATACTCGACTCGACTCGACTCGAATCGTAAAACCACTACTCGCCCACCCCTAATACTGTCTATTGATTAACACTCATTATAATTAATCACTAAATACTTTTCAATGAGAATGGGGATTTTTTATGGCAGAAGGAATTTACTCAAGAAAACTATATTCATATAGACGGTTTTTGTATGATTAAATAAAAATATTAAAATGTATTGAATCGCATATCCATGTTTGTAGAAAAGTGTTGTTTTATAAGTCCAAGCATTTGAACAAATAACATTTTTGTTTTTGACAAACACAACAGGATCTAATACAGTAGACTCTCACAGACCCGACATATAACACACCAGGGCAGTGCTGGATTGGTTAAAATGTCGGACAAGCCATTAAATGGAAGTCATTATGACACACCTAATCCGATTTTGCTAGATCAGACCATGAGATGACAGCTGATGATGATCAGACCACAGAAAAGCGGAGTTAATGATGTAACTACAATAAAGGGCCTTCAATATGGATCAAAATTTTTTTGTAATATAATATATCAACAATGTTAATACATTAGGCCTAATAAAAAAAAATTTACATGTCGTAATTTGTGAGTATGTTTTACCGGACTATAATGAACAACACTACAATTACCCCTAATTTATGTGAACAACACTCTATGGCTGGTGTTATTAACTTGATAATGAACCCAACAGAGGTTTAAAATCAGTGGTAGTAAACATTGAAAAAAGAATCACTTGGCTGAAAGTCCGGGTAATTTAACCCTTTAGATTTTAATATTGAATGATCCGGAGGCTATTGCAGAACAATTTTTTTTTTTTTGGGAAACTTTTTTCCTTTATAATACTTTCAAGAGAACTATTACACTTGGAATTAATAGTATTTCATAAGTACTGGTCTACTCTAGTAAAAGAGTATTTCAGAGGTAAATTTTACGTTACTGATAACAATTTCCAAGCGGAAATTGTTTTTATCAATACTTGAGCTACTGTAGGCCTACATCGGTGAGAGATAACATGCTACTCAATTATCAGTAAAACAATTGTTATTTGTATTGAGTCTGATTTAATATAATGAAGGAAAATTTTATGAATGAATTAAAGTTCTTATTTATCAAGGTGAACATAAGGGTCATTTCTTACAATTAACCTCTAAAATTATAAATATTAACCTTAAAGTATAATAGAAAATTTGGTTTTAAACAAAACTTAAAAGATAACTGCTGCAAAATACATCCTGTAGAATATTATTTTATTTATATTATTTTCGAAGATTTACTTCTAGAGGAACTGACAGTCACTTGAAAAACAATTTATGCAAGCAATATGCTGACATGAGGAAGCAACTTTCCAAATCAAACAAATTTTTTAATTTGAATCAAAGTATTGAAAAACCCAAATGCTCTACATATCAAAGTTTGCAGTTTGTGTTTCGGCCAAAGTGCACTTTGTACAGTTTAGTCAGTGTTTACTTCCGCTTCATTTTCCAAACTTTAAATCACTATTTTTCCATTTGTTAAAATCTAACTGATTTTTAAAATATCATTCTAAGCTATGTTAAAAAGAAGTTAAAAAATTAATTTTTGGATGAAGGCCTTCAACTCTTTTATAAATTTTTAACCATATCATCTATTCTTTTAAAGTTCATTGTTAATGATGGTGAGTTTATTTTATTATATTTGATGGTGAGTTTTTTATGTTATTTTGTTGTGAAAAGTCGTGAATTTGTTTTTACTAAATCAGTGATAGAAAAAGTACTTAGTAATTATCTAAAAAATAACCTATAATTTAACATTTTTTCTTTACTTTCAACTTATGTTTTTGTATACTACTTTATATGAATGAAAATGCACTTATTACCTCATGTATATTTTCAGATGTAAGGAATGTTTAATGCAAATAATTATAAGCCCTATATTTATTGAATAACATTAGCCACTCACAGCTCGCTCGAGGAAGATTTCATCGCCAGACAAGTGATAAGCACTGAGCAAGCCGCCCAACACTCGTATGGTCACCTCAAACAGGTTGACGTCGTGGAACTCATTGAAGGACACAGACAATCGGCTGGCCACCCAGTCTCTACCCTCCTTGAACTCTGTGACATAAATGGAGATGAGTAAATAAATCATATTTCTTTTGACAAATATACAATATAGATAGATACAGTAGACACCCGCAAACCCAGACTTTGATAATTCTAAAAGCCATCAAGAGCAGTAAAGTGCACTGGGCTTCAAGGTGCTAGGCGCTATGGCATCGGCCAGAGCACGATGTGGTTTTTTGTTTTGTTTATTAAGTTTGTTTTAACGGAGGTTAAAGTTTTTAATTTTCGTATTATATACATTATGCTATGACTAAATGTTTTTTTTAGGAATCATGTAAACTATTTGTATTTTCCTTATGTTTACACCTTTCCACAAAACCCGGGATTTTCACAAACCCCGACACCGTTCAGTCCACATTGGTACAGGTTTGAAAGACTACTACATAAACAATTTTACATATGCTAATTTTTCCATGCTGAGAGATATTTTAACAATAGTTAAAATCTTAACATATTAAGATATCTACAGAGTTATATGCAAATATAAAAATCTAAAAGTTTTGATAAATTTAATATTTTTTGTGTGAAATATTTGAATTAATCAAAATTTTTAGATTTTTATTTTGCAAAACAAATGCAAAAAGCAAAAAAAAACCCCAGTGTGAAACTAACCGTCATGAAGTCCCATAATCCACAAGGTGTCAAGCCCATCGACTATGGTAAGTGCCAGCCCGAACCAGTCATGATACGACTGACTAATGGGTTTCAGGTGGTCGTGACCCCACGCATAACGCTTGTATCCCTTCCATGCGTGTTTCAACATATCAATAATAGCATGCTGCCTCTCAGTGGTGGCTGGAGGGAAGGGTACCGGTTTCAATCTAAACTCATGGATATTGTTCGCATCCGCCACCATTGTAGCTCTTGCTAATTCCCTCCTTGCTTCTTCCTGTTTTCTCCTCTCTTCTGCTCTAATTTGTTCTTGTTTCTTTCTCTCCTCTTCTCTTATCTTTTCTAATTCTCTCTCTAACGCTTCTTGCCTCTTTTTTTCTTCTTCTTGTTTCCGCCTCTCCAATTCCCTTTGACGTTCTTCCTCCCTTCTTCGTAATTCTTCTCTTAATCGTTCTTCTTGCTGTCTGCGTCTTTCTTCTTCTAACCTCGCTGCCTCTTCTTCTTCTCTCTGAAAAATATAGGATATAAATAAACCTATGGATAGTCCTCAAAATAGTTTTGATGTTTGGATAAGATCATGTTTGATCACTTTTTTTTACATTTGTTTTATTGTTGATTCTATTAAGAGTCTATCAGTGTGATTTGCTTAACTTATATGTTCGGTTATCCAAATAGTTTTTTGCAACTCCCCATTTTTTCCAAGTTAGCCTTTATTTAAGATTTTTCTATCACGCTTCTGTATTTCGCTAACATCAAATTGAAATAAACTCCCAGGAAATAAATAGGATCATTATCATCAAAGGTGAATTGATACAATAATTCTACAATAACACTACAAATACTATAATACAATATAACACTACCAATCACCAACATTGAGTTTGAAACTTAGAGTGTAATATTCCACAAGAAAAAAAGTTCACACTCCAAAACACACAGCGCGTGTAAGCATTTATTTACTGTAAAAATTTCTAGGTTTTCTTAAGTTATTTTTTTTTACAGTGGAACCTGGATAGGTAATTCAAACTTTGAGAGACTAGTAAACATTTTCTTATCATCCAAAACATTGAATTAAGCAAAGTTTGTTTACATTTGTTTAATATGCTGAGGAAACAACTAAAGTTAAACAATTAAAAGAAGTTTGAATTAACCATGTTCAACTATACAGTAATTGATTAAAAAATGTTTTGGTATTTGGTTTTTTGAAATTACAAAAAAATTATTTTGATAGGGTTTATTTACAAAATTTTACATTTGATGATGTAACAAAAAATCACAGCAATATCAGAAAAAATTAACTTTCTTCTGTCATTTTCTAGCATTTCATTTCCAAAATCATAAGGTCGCTGAAACTCAGTCAAGCAGTTTATTCTTTCTTGAATGTGGCCATCTCCAATAAATAAATGTCCTCTTCCAGATAACGATCCCACAAAAAACAAGCAGAAAGCAGCACTTAAAACTTGTGATTCTGAACTAGGCCTACTGACTTGTTTTTGTTCTTGAGCCAACCGTTCCACTTCTTCTGGAGACATAGTCGTGGTCAATTCTTCTGGTTCTTCCTCAACATATTCTACAGTTGAAAGATCTAATATCTCTTCCTCATCAACTATTTCCTCTCCTCTCTGCCTTCTTTCCTCTTCCTCTTTCATTCGCCTCAAATCCTCCCTTCTTCGATCCTCCTTCAACTTTTGGACCTCCCTCCATTCCTCCTGATACACTTCATCAGCATTTTTCATTCGTTCTGCTAATCTTACATCCACTAAGTACTCTTCTCTCTTCTTTAAATCCTCCTTTTCTTTTTCCTTAATCTTTTTTCCTTCTTCAGCATGTTTTTCATTTAATTTTCTCTGTAACTCAATTTTCCTTCTTTCAAATTCTATTCTTTTTTCTTCCTTTGTTTGTTCCTTAGTTTTCTTTCTATCTTCTTCCCACTGCCTCCTCTCAGCATTTTTTCTTTCTTCTTCTTCTTTCTCTTTTCGTTCTTTTTCTCGTTGTCTTCGATACTCTTCCCGTTCTTCAGATCTTTCAATTTGCCAATCATTCATGGTTTTCAAATCCTGCCAAATAAATCAAATATTTAATTAATCCAGCCAAATGGTATTTTACCAATCTATGTTTGTAACAAAGAATGGAAAGTCATATACATATACATTATTTACTAATTGCAACAGTATATACTTCATGTTTGTAACTAAATTTACACAATGTTATATCAATAGTTTACTATCCTCAGGTTTTGAAAACATAGTGACACACAAAAGATTTTAATTAAATAATATTCAGACAATAATTATCGCAATCATCCGTCTTATCACATTCATTAATGCATGGTTATTTACACAAAATCAAAGCCAATTATTTTTTGGTTTTGTAAACATGGCTCATTACAAGAAATTTCAGGTATTTGTGATAAATAATGTCATCATGATTATGTCCATAATTTTGAATCCAGTTCTCCTCCCAGAATCTCCTTCACATGGAGTAACATCTCTGCACGGGTAGCAGCAATTTCTTGAATGATTGTGAGCTTCAACCTTTCCAAATTTCGTAGTTTGGCATTATAGGCTCACCTCTTAAGCTAAATCCCCTGAAAGAAATCATCCCATATTGCTTCCTGGACCATCCTTTCTATTGTTTGTTATTTCCAAATCTTTTAATGTTTTGGCAATGTTCCTTGGCCTCTCAGGTCAACTTATCAATGTGTGACCTTTTCCTGTGGGGGTAACTTAAGAGCTGTGTCTAAAACCATGAAATTTTGACTTGTAAGAATGCAATCATCTGATAAATTGCTGTCACCCATGCAGAAACATTAGCCCTTGTGGAGTTTTTTTAGAAGAGACCTGCATTCGAAATGATGGACATCATTTTGACAAAATTATTTCCTACAAATAGCTAAAATGACATGTAATGTTTAGTTAACTAAAATGGCAAATAATTAGCTATGATTTTGTACAAATAAACAAGCATTACAGTAGACTCCCTCTTTACCGGCCACCTCGGGACCAGAAAGCGGCCGGATAATGAATTGGCCGGTTGAACCGATTTACATTTAAAAACGTCAATCTACAATTTCATATAGTCTAAATGCACTTATGACTTGAAAAAACAAATCTAAACATATGCTATACTAGAGACTATACTAGAGATTGCTTCCTAGTCTATGAACAATTCTAAGATTAATATTGAAACTTTAAAAGCCTATAGGACGTAGCCCCAGGGACTGATGGAATTAGAATGTGATTCTGCTCATCTACAGGACGATACTTCTCTAACGGATGCGCGGATTTCTCCTACGATGCACACAAGCTGAGAAAAAAGGAGGAAACGAATCATGCTTGTCTATTAATATATAGATAATTTATAGCTAACCTCCGACCCCCATAAAATCCATGTTTAAACTAAACATTTCTTTATTGTGGTCTTCTGGATTGCAGGTCCAAACGCATTCACTTCCGTCCAGGGTTTAATTGGTTTGAGAGGACATCAATATGATAGAATGTTGAATTGAATGACAGGTATGGAAACATTCCGGCGATAAACGGCCGGTTAAAGCGATGTTGAAATAAAAATCTGCCAGTTAAAAAGATGTTGTTTTTGTGTCAGGTTAGGCCGGTTTAAGCGGACACCAGATAAAAGGTGGCCGGTTATGTGGGAGTCTACTGTAATTTTAAAATTGGCTGAGTATTATATCATTCAAAACCGTTCATCTCCGTGTGTCATCCTTTATCAGATATCCCAAGGTATGATAAAAAGAGTTTTATTTACAGTACAAGTAGATATTTGCTATTGTTTCACAATGCAGTTATTCTGTAGGGAAAACATTTTATTGTAAGTTTGTATGTTTGGTTATGGTTAAGAAGTAGTATTAAGTAGTTAACTATTTCATATTTACCAAAGAATTTATATTTATAGTAGTTATTTATATAAGTTCCTTGGTAATTTTTATCAGTTTTGAATATTAAATCCAAGGTAATCATTAAAGTTCATTTATAGTTTAATGTTAGTGAACTAACCAATCTCTTATAATTCCAAATTAGAGTACTTAATATTTTTTTAAGTCAGGCCTAATATATATGTAAATTATCCGTAAAAAATTTTACTCTGTATAGTTTTTACATTGGATTATATTATAATGCAAAACATTTTATATGATTAACTTTCAGTATAAATGTTAATTTTTAATACAACTTGCTACTCAAACTGTTATAGAGGAAGTTATCACGTATCGGGAGAGTCAACAGTCTGCTCATAAATTGTACACTTCCAGATAAAGTCTGGAATATGAGTAATAAAACGTTGGCTGTTTAGAAATGTATTCCAACGACCTAACTCGTTTAACTAAAATTCTAAGACAATTATATTTACTGAGTTTAGAATAAATGTTAATTTTTCAGTATTAACAAAAAATAACCATAATTAACAGTATTAACAAAAAAATACAACAACAAAACTCTACACACAACAGATACAAAATAAAACAATATTATGCTTGTGTTGTTAGAAGTAACACAGATAGGACTATACTATATTAATATTATTGCCAGCTTATAAAGGACAAAGAAGAAATTGTTAGTTTAAGCCAAACAATAAGAGTGACTAAAGATAAATTTTTGAAACAAAACTTAAAAGAACTAAAGAAGAATTAGGTACAATAATAATTTGATAGATGCAAAAAAAGAGTTCTTAGAAAGTAAAATCAATAATTCTAAAAACATCTGTAAGGATACTTGGAGTTTAATAAATAATGAAATTAAACAGAGACAAGACACTCACAACAATATATCCTTAGTTTTCAATGGTGAAAAGTACTCTGACCCTCATGAAGTATGTAACATTTTTAATAATTATTTTGTAAACATTGTAGATGACTTAGTTTTACCAAGAATAATTAATAGTGATATTGATCTCGCTGACTCAAATCTACCCTCTTGTAAATTTAATGCACAGCCTGTTAATGAGAAGGAAGTAGATAAAATTATTTCCTCTTTTGAAAATAAAAAGTCAGTTGGGTATGATGATATTCCCATGACAGTAATAAAACAATCAAAAATGTACTTATTAAAACCTATAAAACATGTCATAAATTCCTCATTCATATCCGGGATTTTTCCTGAAAAACTCAAGGTATCTAAAATTAAACCAATTCATAAAAAAGGAAGTGACTTGGATTCAGGGAATTATAGGCCAGTATCAATTATACCAACATTTTCTAAAATCTTTGAACGAGCAATGTATAACAGATTGGTAAATTATCTAGAACAAAATGATTTGTACAATGAAGAGCAGCATGGCTTTCGGGCTGGCAAATCAGTCACCACTGCTAGCATAAATTTCATTGAGACAGTAGTAGATGCCATAGACAGAGGTGATAATGTGATCGGTGTTTTTATGGACCTTTGTAAAGCTTTTGATAGTGTTCACCATGGTAAACTGTTTAGTACCCTAGAGAGTATCGGCATAAAAGGTAGGGAACTGAATTGGTTCAAATCTTATATCTCGAATAGAAAACAGTTTGTAGAGCTATCCTATTTAAATAAACCAAATGAACTTTCTAAAACAAGATCTTCCTTTAAAGCAATAGCCCATGGAATTCCTCAAGGTTCAATTCTTGGACCCGTCATGTTTATTTGCTATCTTAAGGGTATGCCTTCATTAGTGTCTGGTTCTCAAAGTAAACTATGTCTATATGAAGATGACTCAAATCTGATTGTTTGTGGTAAAGAGTTATCGGAAACAGAATTAATAATAAATAAGAACCTCTCAGATATTAAGAATTATTTTGATAGTAGGAACCTATTGCTTAGTTTGAAAAAAAACTAATTTTGTACAATTCCGTACAAAACAAAAAAGAAGTAAACAAGTAGCTAAAATAGAAATTTGTAGCAATGAAATAAAACCAGTTAGCGAAACCAAATTTTAGGCCTGTTGGTAGATGAAAATTTGTCTTGGAACAGTCATGTTCAAGAGTTAAAAAACAAAATTTGCTCTGGATTATTTGTTCTAAGAACCATGGCGAAATTCTGCTCAACTAAAACACTAAAAGCTATCTACTATGCTCACATACACTCTCATATATCATTTGGGGTTGTTTTATATGGTGGGACTAGTGACGCAAACCTTAGTAGTATATTAACCCTCCAAAAAAAAAGCAATTAGAATTATTTTAAATCTCAAAAATCAAGATTCAGTAAAAAGCTACTTTTCTGAGTTAGGAATAATGACTGTTTATGGCATGTATGTGCTTGAAACAATAATGACTATTAAAAAAACTGAGAATTTTTTACCTAAATTAGGAGATTTCCACACATACAACACAAGAAATGGAAACAAATTTGCCATTCAATCACATTCCATGAGTTTTTTCAGGAAAAAGCCTACAAGTGCTGGTATTAGGTTCATTGCCCAGTTACCAAAAGATATTTTGGCTATAGTAAATCTAAAATCATTTAAAACTAAGCTAAAACAATATCTGATACAAAAGACACCATACTCATTTGAGGAAATTTTGAGTCAGTAGATCAATCCCATAATTTTTTACTAAAATTTGTATTTTTCTCGTTTTTTTTTTTTTTCATTAGTTGATATATTTTTGTTTTTTGCTTTTGTTTGTTTTTGTTGTTGTTGAGTTAATTATATGCATCATATATTGTGAACAACACAATGATTTCATATAAAAACGCAATTCTGTATTTGTACCAGTGTATGTCAATTTTTACTTGTACAAATCATGAATAAAGAAGTTTTGAATTTGAATATGAATTTGAATAAAAGAAAACTAATGTTTATATTGTTTTTTTCTTGTTAAGATTTATTTATTTTAAATTTATTTATTTAGATTGTTTTTTTTTTTTTTTTCTTAGAATAGCAGGTTTGGGAAAAAACTTAGAAGTAGCCAACTTCAAAATGACAGATTCATAAGAATATCCAGCTAAGTAATGAAAGACTATCTCAAGCATTTAGTTATAGATTACTGATAGAAAAAAAATTACTCTAGCACCATCAAAACTAAAAACTAAATTAAATCATTTTATAATATTTTTATTTTGAAAAGAATATTATCATTGTATTAGATTACATGACTTACCGGGCGATGGAGAATTGCCCAATCAGGAGATTGAACGAAACTAACATAAGAATCATTAAAAAAGTGGATCGGCATGCCATCATCGCCGTACCTTATCTGCAAAAGTACCAGTATTCAAATAACAGTTAAAGACTAACATTTTTTGTAAGTATGATTTTGTAAGGCCATACTAACAAGCCTCAGCAAGATATTTATCTAGTTCTAGCAAAAAATGCAAGTTCATAACCCTAAGTAATTTCCAAACAGAAAATATTCCAGATTGTATCCCTTGCCAACAAAAAGATAACATCATCCAAATCGTAAATTAAAAGCATAGAAAATTCTGCAGTAAGTAAGCAAAATAAGATTTATTACGCATTCAATCAACAATATTCTTTATCATAAAATAATACTGTGTACAAAAGAAGTCAACTTAAACGTAAAATATTTTACATCATTTACTAGGGGTTTATGATGATTACTTATTTTCCATGTTTACCAAATAACAATGAATTTTCCTCCAATGTTGGTAATCCATTTTATGGAAACGTTACCATTTCAGGCATCTGTGCAGAGATGTTTTCGTACTTGTTTGTTAAAGTTATTTATAACTGAGATTTAAAAAAAATAAAAAAAACCATCAAAAGAAAGAAGACTATATAGCGAATATTGTGTGTAAATTTCACGTTTCAAAATTTTATGGTTTTTGAGTTCTGCTCAACAAAAGTCGGCCATGTCTGTGAGGATTGTTTCAATTGCATCTCTGCACCTGTGGCCTTGACACCGGGCTGGCTACACATACCCCATATAAGTATGTCGCATATTAAGTATGTTATTGATATATAAGTCAGAAATACTTTCCGTATCTCAAAACAAATCACCCGGTAGCGATATATCATAAGACCAAAAATGTCTAGTTACCTATAAATAACTCAAGGTCAGTTCGTTAAGGTTCGAAGCACCCTTTCCTCGCCCCATATAGCTATGGTTGATTTGCCTATTGATTAACTATGCATGTTATTTTCCAAGTGAAGAAAGTATTTTTGACATATTTAGCAATAACATCCATAACCTTGCCGCGCTGTACACTTGGCTTAGTATGAGTAACCAACCCAGCATCGTGGTCTCAGGTGGAGATGCGTTCGCTGCGATCATCAGTGATATGGTTCGGTATAATTCGAACCATCGTATAACATCTGTATAATTCAATAACCATTAAATTTAGAAAGTGTAATTTTCACACAATGGTCAGTAAATAGTCTTCTTTAAATTGATAGTTTTTTAAAGATCCTAATTAAAAAAAAAAAAACCTAAGAAATAGTATCTTATATATATATATTATTAAACAAGTGCTTATGTTTTTTTTAATCATATGATAATAAATGTAATTAACCCAAACAAAAATCCGGAGAATTCTTTTAAATGTTTATTGGAAATGGTAATGGTTACATTGATATGGTAATTTTCTTATCCTAAACCTTTATGGTTGGGCGGTTTACAACAACTGATCGATAATTCAATAATACCGGATCGCATTAATACATATTCCTATATAAAACAAATTATAAGCATAGAATCTCTCTTTCAATATGAAAATTTTCAACTATGTAGCAATGAAAAGTCACAAAGTTTATGAAAACACTCACCTTATAATATCTTTAAGCCAGAACGTTGATAAACAAACACATGGACAGGCAGGATACAAAAATATCCTGGCCTAATGGTATTCAACTGTTGAGTAATCCTCTAAAGATACAGTAGACTTGGTACTAAGTGAACTTCCAAAAGAATTCGGAGGAATATTTATTTTTCCACATCACAAGGCTATGTATGCAGGTTTGATGAAATGGGATTGATGAAAGAAATACTATAAAATTCTCACATATTAGGTATGAACCAAATTTTATCAAGGTATGGTAAAAATAAGTAAAAATGTTTTGGCATAAGAATGCCAGGGAAATAATTTGTTTGCATATTCCCAACAATAATGTAAAAACTTAGTCGATAAGTCAAAATCCTAAACAGTTTTTATTATTATTTCATTTTATTTTTTATTGATTCTGTAACAATATACAATTATATGTATCTGAATTAAAGTTGTGCATAGCTATTCAGAGATGTTTGCTACACAAATTTAATCTCTCAATCTATTTATGAAAAAACAAATAAAGTAATAACATAACTAAATAGAGAACGCATTAATCCCATGGGATTAATAGTTTTCCTCTGACATTACTTAACATAGAAGGACAAAACAACTTGCGATATTTGCTATACTAGTATTATTTGTACAAAAATTATTAATGACTTGTTCCTAAACATTTATGTTTAAGATGGTGTGAATAACTTCATTTCACCCGTAAACTTCATATTTTAATGTTTTACTAACAATTATTCGATAAGAATAACATTATTGTATTCTCTTTTGTCTTTTAATTGGTATCCTTTTGGAGTTAGCAAATGTTATATCATTGAAATTATTGATTTTTTAGGATTGGGTAATAAGAAGCTGTTCATTTTTTTAGTAAAGAGTATTTTTGAACGACTTGTTGTCTAGTTTGGACAAATTAGGGTTTTTAAAAAGCAGCAATTTGTAATAAATTATTTGGTTGGCAGTGTTTTTAAATGATAATGGTAGTATAGAAGAGTCCCGCTAATCCACATTATATAATAATGTAAAATATGTTGATTGACTCTAATTAAAAACACAAAACAAAAACAAACATAAACTAGCAACGACTTTGTTTATTGAACATCATAAATGTTGAACTGTTGTCAGCTGGTGTATACAGCACTGTACATAAACACAAATTAAACAAGGAGTAGTTAATTCGTACAGTCAACACTAAAGAAGTAACAATAAATCAGCGCCAACAGTTCATAAAACTAACAAAATTGAACTTTGCAATCCTGGCCTACTCCAAAACACCGATTGTCAACTCAGGGCAAAGTCCAATGATCCAATGCATCATATTTGGAATAAGGAAAAGGGAGAGATGATAGGTAAAAGGTGCGAACGGTCTATTTATATAACTTTGTCTTTGAGTCAGTGGTCGAAGGACAATGAACTTCCTTCCGGCCATCTGTGCACCTCTTCAGAACAATATTGTAGAGCTGAGAATTAGTATTAGTTGATGTCTCCACGAATGATTTTAGATATCGTGAAAATTTCTTGCCAAAATGCACACTGTTTGTACATTTCAAAAAATTCATTAAATAACAACAAAAGTCCGCAAGAAATATCCTCTAAACTCAATCAACATTTAATACCAAATAATTTACACATTATATAATCTTTAAATTATAATATTCATAGTAACCGTTTAATCCAAAAACTCACTAAACCGAACAGAGTCCAGTCCCAATTAGTTCGGATTAGAGGGACTCTACTGTATTTCAATAAATTTGACATCTAAACGGCACGGAAAGCATCAGTATCGGTGCAATAATCATACTATTTAGTGTGATGATCATATTACATCACATCAGTAAACATATAACACATGTCATATAGCACACAGAAGAATTTATAGATTAAACATTTGACAGGAAAAAAACAAAGGCAATAGAGGACTTAAATAAATCTATGCAATTAGTGATGCAACCGTTTGGACAGCTTTGAAACTGTTTATTCGACTCAATGCAATTTCAACTCCAATATAGTCATCTCCTAAACTCAATAATAACTAGTGTATTATGTTTGGCTGTTATTGAGAGCAGTTGGCTAAATCCACTGGCTAATGCTTGAATCAAGTGGGTATAATCCCAAAAACTAAAGTAGTTTTTCCTTTTTTTGTTTTCAACTCACTATAGTTTAAGTTTTCCCCTTCTAAATTCACCCTGATACAGTGATATTTAAGCTACTAATTAATACCTCAGGGTTGATAGTGGTTCATTGCACAAGGGGTTTAAATGTACTTTAGGGTGCAAAAATGGATAAACAGACAGATTTCAAAGTAAGAAAAATTCACATTCCAAGCAACTTTAGTTTCATATTCTTTTATGAAAGTTTTCGATAAGCCTATAATTAATTAATTTGAGGGAAATAAGCATTGCAGATTACAAACATTTTAAATAGTTTATTAAGCGTTGAGATCAAAATAGTTATACAAATAACTTAAAAGTAGTAGCACTACGGATCTACATTTCAAATGTAATACAACAATGTGAAGTAACTAGTTTGCGAGTGAGGTAGCACAGTGGTACGATTGTGGACCACACTCGGGAGGTGCCACGTTCAAAATCCAGGCCAGCCATTAAGAGTTTGTAAGGTTTCTCAGCTCACATAGCCTAGGTACATGATGGAATTGTTAACCAAAGGGTGATAATCTGCCAGATTATACGGTAAAGAAGTCTCCATCGTCTTAACTTGGCCTTGTAAAATAAATGGCCTAAAATAGAAACTATATGGTCTAAATTATAACTGAATTTAACCACATAATTTAATTTAACTAAATATTTTAAGCAATATACTTTATGTAGTAACACTAGTAACCCATAAAGTACGATATAAATTACCCCAGGTGGCAAAATATCATAATGTACCAGCGCAAAATCAGGTAGTCCTAAATACATAGGTATGTGGCGAGTCGGATAAAATCAATTATAAAGAATAACATATTAATTATGTTGTTGTTTAGGTTGAGATTCAAAAGCCGAGTACGTACACCCGGCCCTTGCTCACCTCCTGAGGGGGCTGCGGCGGCTGTGCCATGGGCTGGTGGATCTGTAGGCTCTCTGGCATCTGCTCCAGCGACTGCTTCACCTCCTCCAGCTGTGACTGCTCCCTGAGGCCCCAGTAGTAGACGAGTGTCACCACCACCGCCACCACCACCATTGTCACCAGGTTCCGCTGGAACCTCGACAGCATCTTCCAGTGCTGCCGACATTTGACTGGTAATTAATGTTCTAGTGATGTGCTTATTCAACTACAAATAATCAAGGTGATCGATTTTTTTTAAAAACATCATCTTAGTTGATACAAAGGTAGTAGACTACAGAAGTACTCAACTCCTTTGGTGCCTGAATGGAGTCGGGTAGATGAAACTGTGGGCAGTGATGTGTGAAAAATACAAACTCACATACCAGCACTATCTCATAAATAGATACAAAACAAACAGAAATTTAAATTTAAATGTCAACTAATAGAATGGTAGAAATTTTAGAATTAGGATGCACTCATGAACATATTTTTGTTTTGGAGATGTTGAATAAAGATTGATTACATTTCATTTTATTAGAATGTGAATGTAGTTAGATGTTTTGTAATATATCAAAATATATGAATTATTGAACTTTTATAAATGTAATAAAAACCTCTTTTATTAGTTAAAAATTTTAACATCCATAACATTTCTGTTTGAGATGATAAAATATGAACAACTAGGGGCCTATAAATATTTTAAACACTATTAAATATAACAATGACACAACAGTTTTATAATTCAAATTAAAATATCGTACCTCTTAAAAAAATCGTTGTAAAGTTCAGTTCCAGGTTAACTAATTGGTATTGTAGGTAAATGATAACTAGATTCTATAAACTTTTGACGATTAATACCCAAAATACATTATTTTAAGGCTCAAGAATATTTAGATGATAACTGCACAAAACATGGTTTGGCAAATTTCATTCAGCTGTTCATTATAGAAAAAAATATATAGATATATGCCTATTTTACTACCTTAATATATCCTTTTCAATATTTAAATATTACGGTTTATTAAAAAAAACATATTTCAAATCTCTTTGACTACCCGCTTTAGTTATCAACCATCTCAATTGCATTGTAAGTACGATAACAAAAGATTAACATAATATATTGTAAAGTTATAAGAAGAAAAAATCTCATGAATTAAGTAAGCACATATAGGCACAACAATAGGCCCCAATCAGCAATGTCTATACTAAAAAATTTGACCAATACGGTTGAAATGATAAAGAAAGTTTTACTACTATGGTACTCCACCTAGAGATGGAGTGGCAATATTGACAAACTAAATCGTTTTATCTAAATATATAAAAGGAAAAGCCCTCACTCACTCACTCACTCACTCACTCACTGACTCACTCATCACTAATTCTCCAACTTCCCGACAAGCTAGAATGCTGAAATTTGGTATACTCATTCTTTAGTCTCAAAATAGGAAAGTCTGACTATTTTCATATTAATATTCACAAAGGGCTACGCCCTAGACGTCCTCAAAGTTACCATGTTATTCTTATGGAAGCAACATTTTTGTATTCTAACATATGATTATGGAAATTGAATTAGATTTGTTTACATCTGCCACATGATGATTCATGCAAGAAAATGCTTATAAGCATAGAAGTAACCAGGTGTGAGATATAATGTTTTTTTTTTTTAGCGAATTTCCCATAGGGAATAAGCTATTACCGTAGGTCTCATGGTGAGACCTAAGCCCGGGACCATGTTACTTTTTCGTTTTGAGGTGCCCAGAGACCAAAAATAATAGTCACTAAAATTTATATATATATATATATATATATGTATATATATATGTATATATATATATGTATATATATATGTATATATATATATGTATATATGTGTCCCTAGACACGATAACTCTCGTAAAAATGGTCCGATCGACACCAAATTTGGTAGAGATGTGTAATCCTACGTTTATTCGGATGAGTTCGAAAACCAGACATATCGACCTACCGGAAGGGCTAGTTTTGGGGGGTTTTGTACCCCAAAAATGGGTTTTTTGCATTTTTCATATGTAAATTTAAAACATTTTAAATTTTTATTTTTATCATTGGATTTAGCTCAAAAAAACACACAATTTAGTATTTTGAAGCTTTGCTCTATTTCCACTGGTTACCGAGATATTACAAAGTCTTAAGACAGTACATTGTCTTTTGGGGCTCCAATGTTAATCTTATGGAGGATAAGGATGTGTTAATATTTCACTTATTAACCAATATTTTTGGATGAAACTTGGTATTTAGCTTCATTTGGTTGAGATTCATCCATTTAAGGTAAAAAATCTTGGTTTTTGTACTTACCATGGCAGCAAACCTGCATACTCTTTTCCCATGTTAATCATATGGAGAATAGGGAAACTCTTTTATTTATGGTCAGATATTGATGAAATTTACTATATGGCTTTATATGGTCGAAATAAATTTTTTCTATGCTAGAAACTTACTTTTAGTGTCCCCCATGGCAGCATACCTGCATACTCTTTCCCTATATTTATCTTAAGGAGAATAGACATTTATTTCCCTATTTATGAGCACGTGATGAAATTTTGTTTACAAGTTTAGCTGATCAAAATTAATATTACTAATTTGGAAATTCGCTGAGTACGCAGGTCTGCTGCGACGGGGGGTATTTTATGTTAGACATTGTCAAGATTATAGTGATGTACTATTACTTTTAGTCTGGTGTACTTTGGTTGTATTAAGTGCAGTTTACTTTATTTCTTATTTTATTACTATATACTTTTTGACTGTTCATAGGTACTAACAAACGGTTTTGCAAATAGAGTTTTTGAAGCACTTAAGAGCACCGCCCCACTGAATTTCAGAATTACGTTAGTTCCTTCACGGGGTTGAAATTTGACATGGACATTTCTCTTTGCTCATGGGTGCTTACTATGAAACGGTTTTGCAAATATAGTTTTCGAAGTTCTTTAGGGCTCTGCCCAACAAGACTTCAAAAACAGAACATCAAAATTACCATATATGCTAAAAGATTCAAATCTAACGTGGATGCTCCGTTTTGCAAATAGGTGCTCACTTATAAACAGTTTTGCAAATATAGTTTTCGAAGCTCTTTGGGGCTCCGCTCCATAGGACTTCAAAATTATTCCAGGGGCTTCCCCCCACAAATCCTCAAAATTGCCATAAATTACCTACGGTGTGAAATTTAACGTTTATGTTCCGTTTTGCTAATAGGTGTGTACTAAGAAACAGTTTTAGAAATATAGCTTTTTTTATGTTCTTTAGGGCTCCGCTCTACATGATTTTAAAATGACTGTAGGGACTACGGGGTTGAAATTTGACATGGTTGTTCTTTTTTGCTCAATGGTCCTCATTAAGAAAATGTTTTGCAAAATTCATTCACAGCTCAACACACAGTAATTTGTTGTTTCAATGTTCAATGTCTTAAAAGCATAGAATCCTCTTTGCTCATAGTTGCTCACTAAGAAACAATTTAGCAAATTTACTTTAGGGCTCCACCCCCACAGAATTACCATATATGCTAAGGAAGAAGAAATGGACATGGTCTTCTTCTTAAGGAATAATATGTTGTAGCTCTTTTACAGATTTTATTACCTAAAAAATAAATTCAATCACGGGCGAAGCCATGACGGGAAACAGCTATTATATAAAGACTTTAGTCCAACGGTTCAACAGCACACATACTCTCTCATTCACACATGCACACTCACAAATAATACATAATTGAGCCTTGTACAATCAGCTGTTACAATTACATCTTTTAAATGAATAATCATACAACTTTTTTAACGCCCATGAGGCTTTCATTTCACATTTTGAACGGACCAGAATCTTATTCCCAGAAAAAAACCTGTAATAAAAACCATTAATAACAGCCATTTTCATTAAATAGGCCTAGACAGGCCTAATTATAGTTTTAAAGAGTGAGGGTAGAGTTGAGTTACAATATATTTGAGAAAATTGACTCTATCAAACTATTGTTGTAGCTCAGTTTGAGCCCAGAGTAGCTCATTTAAATATGAACTCATTATCGACGGGGCTTGAGGAAATGTTTTCTGTTGTGAAAGATCTGGACTTGGACCTGCTAGGAGTGACAGAAACTTGGTTAACTGACCAGAAATGTTCTGATGAAGTGAAATTGCCAGGTTACTTACTTATACGAAGAGATCGTAATGGCCTAAATGGGCTTATGAGAGGTGGAGGGGTGGCAATATACATTAAAAATAACATTTCTTTTGTGATGCAAGAAATTAATGTAGAAAATCTTGAGAATATTTGTGGTTTGATTAAAATAAGGGGTGAAACTTTTTTTGTCTGCATTGCATATCGGCATGAAACCTTATCATACACTTGCCTTGAACCATTTCTTTCAGCTTGTTTTTATGATATGTCACAGTTTGCAGAGAATATTATTGTAATGGGAGATCTAAACATCAACCTCTTGGATCATTCTCTAGCTGAAACACGGTTTTTAAACAAACAGTTAAGAGCCCTTGATGCAATACAACTGGTCAGTGAGCCGACACGTGTCACAAAAGCCTCATCCACGTTGATCGATCATATTATTGTGAATAAAAGCCTGAAGACAACTTGTTGTGATGTAGTAGATATGTCTTCAATTTATGACCACAGAGGGATAAGAATTTCTGACCACAAGCTAACATACTGCGATATAACAGTGGAAAAGCCAAGAACCCCAGCTCAGTTTGTTATTTACAGAGATTTTTCCAGATTTAAAATTGATAGCGTTATTGACAGTGTATCCGACATACAATGGGAAGAAGTGTATGATATTTCAGATGTTGATAACATTCTTTCTTTTCTTAACTCGGCAATTTTAAGAGTGTTCAACAAACATGCCCCAGTAGTGAGGAAAAGGGTGACTAAAAATAAAGCTCCTTGGAGAAGTCAAGAGATTAAAGATTTTACAAAACAAAAAAACTATTGGAAGAGAAAAATGTTAGAAACTAGATCAGAAAATTACAAAATGTATTATTGCAATGCTAGAAACACTCTGAATTATGCAATACGAGCAGCTAAACAAAAATATTTTCAAACAGAACTGGCTGGTTGTAAAGATTCGGTTGATTTTTGGGGGAAGATTAAGGCTAGTGGAATAAAGTCATCACAGTTTGAAGACGTCCCTAGTTTTTTAAGGGACCCTGAAGAAATAAATAAATATTTTGTCAATATGGCCACTGGTAATTCAATAGATTATGAATGCTTAAAATTTTATTTTAATAATGAGTCAGATTTTGTTCAAAGCCAGTTTATATTCAGACTAGTTTCTGTCAAAGAAGTAAAAGATGCAATAAATAGTATCAAAAGCGGAGCAGTCGGCACTGATGGAATAACCATTTTCATGATTAAAATGATAGGCCCATTCTGTATTGATGCGATCACCCACCTTATGAACGGTTCCTTGGCGACTGGTGTCTTTCCTGAGGCTTGGAAGGAAGCCATTGTTATTCCATTGCCAAAGGTTAAGACTCCATCTACAGTTGCTGAACTTCGCCCTATTTCTGTGTTGCCGGCCTTGTCTTAGGTCCTTGAAAAGTTAGTGGCCGCCCAATTTGTAGAGTTCCTTGAGAGAGAGCATATTATACCTCCTTATCAGTCGGGCTTCCGTAAGGGGTATAGTACAGCAACTGCCCTACTCCGTGTTTGCGATGATTTGTTGGACGCCAAGGCACAGCGAAAATCATCCATCTTGGCGTTGCTGGACTTCTCTCGAGCTTTTGACTCTATTGATCACAGTCTGTTATTGGCTATAATGAAGTATTATGGAATAGGGCCTGATGCAGTTGCTTGGTTTTCATCTTATTTAAGTGGCAGAAAACAGAAGACCAAAGTTGGTACTGACTTTTCACCCTCTATCAGTACATTATTAGGTGTTCCACAAGGCAGCTGCCTTGGACCCATTTTATTCACATTATTTGCTGCCACTATGGGTAACTCTATCAAGCACTGTAAGATATACTCATATGCTGACGATGCTCAGTTGAGTATTTCTTATTCGACTCTTCAGGTGGACCAAGCTGTTCAGCACTTGAATGCTGATCTGGATACCATTCACAAGTGGCCAGTAAATCATGGGGTGAAACTCAATATCGAGAAATGCGCCTTGCTAAACTTTCCTGGCAGCAATTATTCACCTCAGCCACCAAATAATACGGTATGTGTTGGCGGTACAGGACTACGAAAGTTGGACTCTGCGAAAATACTCGGTGTCACTTTTGACTCCAATCTGAACTTTTCCGACCATGTGAGTTCAGTGTGCAAAAAAGCTATGTCTCGTCTAAGAGTCCTGTACAGACATAGACATCTATTCCCCCAAGCCACGAAGCTTCAACTTATTCAGGCCTTAGTGCTCTCTGCCTTTGAATACTGTCTTCCTGTTTATGGGAATGTCGTGAGTGCAGGTGTAATGGAAAGAATGCAGAGAGTGCAGAATATGTGTGTCAGATTTGTTTGTGGCCTGAGAAAATTTGATCATGTGTCTGGTGCAAGACACAGTTTAGGATTGTTACCTATGTCTGATGTCTGCACCCTTCGTACCTCTACGACTGTCCACAAAATACTTATTTCTGGCAAGCCTGAGTACTTAAGAGAGAGGCTGAAAACTCGCTCTGAGGTACGATCCCGCTGTACGAGACAGGATGCTGTGTTGGAGCTGCCTCGCGTACGTCTGGAGGTTGATAGGAGGCGATTCTCTTATTTTTCCCCCAAACTGTATAATGGAATGCTCCCTGCCTTAAGGGATGACAAAAACGGTCATGTGCCATTTAGAAAGCGTGTCCACAAAATTCTGTTGAATCCCCATTTATTAAATTAAGATTTTTTTTTTTAGTTATGCCATGTAATGTGTTATTTTGTTAGTTTTTAATGTTTTATTATTATTGTTTGACCTGAGTTGTTTTGAAAATCAACTGTTGTTGAAAACCGCTTGAAATAAAGACGATATTTGTTGTTTAATTATTTATTTACTTCCAATGGTACAAATCACCATTTTATAAGAATATATATCTAATTTCAGATGGCTACAATTGAAAAACAATAAAATAATGTCTCTGTATGTGGATTCTCAATTGATAGCAATCACAATCCTGTAAACTAAGCATAGCATGGACAATAACAAGAAAAACAGGATCATAAAAAACAACTATGATTGTGCTACTGGCAGTAGCCTGTACCTTGCTTAGGTCCCCAGTTTCGGTTTTTGTACTCCCAGCATAAAAGACAAAAACAATTTGAACACATTTACTCACAGGCAGGCTTATGAGGACAGATCAATGTTAGAAAAATCCTTTTCTGTGGACTGGGACATCACTAAATGGCCCAATAAATGCTACCGTCAAACGGGGCTAGTTTTTGGGACAATTTTTTTTAAACATTCATTTTTTTCACTTTACAAATTTATGTAGGAGGCCTACCTATTTTTCAAGATATTTTAAAATATATAAGTAGCGTATTTCTTATAACGTATTTATGATACTTAAAACCCCAGGAAGTGGGGCAACTAACCGGTACATATTAAGTTATAGCCCCTGATCACTAAGCTGTGCATATAAAAATTGGAGTGACTTTTATTTTTCCGCAAAAAAAAATGTTTTAATTTTTATTTTTTTATTTTTACATTTTTTCTATTTTTTACATTTTATTTGTATTATCAGAGTGACTATTGCCAAATAGATACACAAATCAGTGACTTTATTGGTGACTTTTGGGGGGTGAAAAATGTTTAAAATCCGTGACTTTTGCTTGGTATATTTAGGTTTTTGGGGAAAAAATGCTAGTCGCAAAAATTTTGCTCAAAATCACATTATTTTCTCAATTTATACAAAAAAATCTGTGACTTTTCAGTGACTTCAGTGTCCACTTACTTAAATCCGTGACTTTCGGTGACTTTTAGTGACTTCAGTGACCAGTAGACAACCTGATTAAGTTTTAGTTTTTTTTTTCTAAAAGAATATGTGTTTACCTTTATTTTAAGATATTACACTCGTAAAAATAATAAAAATTGTGGGGAATATGATTTTTTAAAGCTGTTTTTTGAAAGTTCTGTACAAAGTAGGCCCCAAGTACAAAGTAGCCCAGGTTGACAGTACTGTAGCATTGTCAAATTATGGACCACTACAAAAGTGGCAATCCGCCAATATGGACCAATATTTCACGATCGATTACCTAGTTGTATCGAAAAACTGTCTCAGACATGAGCCAAGAGACTATTTTGAAAAGCCAACATTAGCTCAACATTAGCTGGGCTATATTTTGATACCTTCTTTGAATGCCGACAGCGAATATGTAACATTCTTATTCATTGCCAGATGTTTCTTTTTCTTTGAGAGTTATTTTGCACTTTATAATAAAATATGAAATTTACTACGATTGTTGTAAAGTTGGGGTGTGGAGTGCTTCTTTTATGAACAAAAAATATTCACTCTAAAAAATAAATCATATTTAGCCCATAGAAGTTCTAAGTAATTTTTCAAATTTTGTTAGTATATTTTTTACTTACTCTCCACAGACTTCTCCTTTGCGGTTTTTGTGGTTGTTCTTCTTCATTGTTGACAGCAAGGCGCACATAATCATTCTCCATTTTCAAATTTTCTAACTACTGTAATCTGGGGTACAAATTTGCAATCTTCTTTCGGTCACAAAAGCTTGTTAAGTAATGCTACTAAAGAGCACTTCAGTCTTCAAAATTACAGCCTCTGAAACAATATTTAAAAGAACGCTTTTAACAACTTTCAAAAAGGAAGAAATATTCAATAAAAATATAAGTGCTTAAAAAACTCGTTTTTTTTTTTTTTTTTTTCTTAATGAGTTAGTCTAAAATTGGGTCTGCTAAACTTAAAACATACAGTACTTTTTGCTTTACATAAGTGCTTTTAGGTTGTAGGGTATAATTACAAATTGCATTTTAATCACTAAATCACTATTTTGAGACAGGGACCTCTCATAGGAGTTTAAATTCAAAAGCCCTAACATTGAAAAAAGTAAATGAACTAATTGAGGATAAGCTTTTCGAATGCTGTTTAGCGAAATACAAAAATTAATAAGAGGTCCTTTGTGCTTGAAGGTATTTATAAGAAACCTAAATTACAAGATCTAGAATTTTTAATTAGATTAGACAAATTAATTGAACTTTTGATGACCTTAAAAGATGTTTGTAACTTTGTAATTGCTGGTGACTTTAATTTAAATGTTTTAGATTGTAAAAATGAAATTCAAATCTTTAAAAATATTCCTAAGAGTTATAATTTTGATTATCTAGTAGATTTTCCAACTAGAGTCACCTTAATAACTTTTACAGCTATTGATAATATTTTGACAAACATAGACAAATCTTTGACAAGCATTTCTGGAATTGTAACTACTCTTTCTGACCATGATGGTCAAATCTTAGAACTAAGGTTACCAGCCGGCAATAAATTGGGAAAAAACCATGAATATATTGAATGTAGGGATTTCTCAGAAGAAAACATGAGAGTTTTTAAAAACTGTTTATCATTGGAGAACTGGTTGACTACGGTATGTATTTTGCAAATGTAGAAAATAAGTTTGATGTATTTAACAGTATATTCCAGTACCACTTTAATTTAGTTTTCCAAGGAAAAAAATTGAAAAAGTATGTAAATAGCTTAAATTGGATTAGTGAGGAATTAAAATGGAAGAAAGGGATATTATTGAATTGTTAAAAGAAGCTAAACTCATAGGTGATACCGAAAATTACAATAAATTAATACACAAAGAATTTAAATCTAAATTAATAAAATCAAAGCAATCTTTTTATGATGAAAAAATTAAAAATTCAGTGAATGTGTGTAAGAAAACATGGGAGATTATAAATTACAAGACAAAAGAAAACTCAAATTGTTCAAATCGTACTATTGATTTAATCAAAAGGGGCATCGATGTTGTCTCGGATCCCTTGAGCATCTCAAATTGTTTCAATGATTATTTTATTGGTGTAATAACAGAGATAATTCAAAATTCCCCAAATAACCCACAGTTTTTAAATAATTTGTATTTAGACCAAAATAAAATTGTAAAACCCTTTAGATGTAAACCAGTAGATGAGTCAGAATTGGAAAAAATCATTTCATCCTTTAAAAATAAATTATCTAGTGGTCACGATGAGGTTCCTTTAAAGCTGATTAAGTATGTTGTTAAGCCCTTGTTGAAGCCTTTAATCCACTAAACCAATAAACTGCTCTCATAACTGGAACTTTTCCTAATAGTCTTAAACTTTCAAAAGTAATACCTATTTATAAGAAAGGAGAAAAGTCTGAAATCAGTAATTATCGGCTAGTATCACTGCTCCCCTCCACATCAAAAGTATATGAACAGGTAATGTACAATAGACTAATTGAGCATCTACTAAGTTAGATAACAATAACATAATCTGTTAGATGAACAACAACATGGTTTCTGGAAGGGCAAATCCACTTCGTCAGCTTTGTTAGATTTTATGGAAACTATAATAAATTCAATCGACAACGGTGATAAGGTTGTGGGGATTTTCATGGATCTGTCAAATGCTTTTGACAGCATCTATCACGAAATACTTCTGAGAAAACTAAAAATTTTGGGCTTACCGGACATTACTTTGAATTGGTTTAAGTCGTATCTCTCCAATAGATCTCAGTATGTTGAAATATCTTCAAAAAAGAATAGTCAAATAATTAAAAATAAGTCAAAATATTAACAATCAAATATGGAGTTCCGCAAGGGTCTATTCTTGACCCACTTTTATTTCTCTGTTACGTCCAAGGAATGCCATCTGTTTTAAAACCCATAAATGAAAGTAACAGTAGATTGATCTTGTATGCTGATGATGCGAATCTAATTATGACTGCAAAAGATCATCTAAATCTCAAACTCGCTTGTGAGGAACAATTAAGTCACATTAAGGACTATTTTATAGGCAATAATCTATTTTTAAACAGTCATAAGACCGACCAAATTCTATTCTCAACCAAGCAAAATAAAGATAATCAAGAATTAAAAATTTTAATCGATGATGATATGATCGATCAACTTATTAAAACTAAATTCTTAGGGCTTAATGTAGACAGCAATCTAAGTTGGGACTATCACTTAGAAAGTATGACAAATAAAATTTCTCAAGGCTTATATATTTTAAGACGAATGTCTTTTTTGTGTGGCATTGATGCATTAAAATCTATCTGGGCCATTCTCCAGATAAGTACAGAATCACTGTCACCCGCTTATTAAAAATAATTATGAAATTTTTTAATCATATAAAAGAGTTAAACCATTATTACACATCAATATTTAGCTATTCATCAAGTCTAAATTTGTTAGTTAAAATAATTATCTGTAAATATCTGTCCACAGAATGTGATAAGTCACTTCTGTGGACAGTCACCACTTGTAGTTTGGGCCAGTTAACATTAAAAATTTATTCTAATATTTAATGTAAAATAATGTAATCTGTAAAATTATAGACTGTAGTGGTCAGGAATTAATTCATATGATTTTTATTCTTTTTATTAAATTACATTACAAAAAAATAAAATAAAACTTATGTCTCCATAGTGATACATCACTTCTGTGGACGGACACATCTAAAAAGTTCTATAAATTGCCACCAGACAGCACTGGTGTTCTTTTCTCATATTAGGATGAAGAAGGAGTAGCCATCTCTTTTTGTGAGGTAGCAAGAAGTTGCTACATTGTTGTGAAATTGAGTTATTAAATGTATAATCAGTTATGTAACCGTTCGTCAAGCTACTACCATCACTTCTGTGACCATTTATAAAAGGTCAAGAAAAATTATAATTTATAAATTATTTATTAATTACACAGTTTTTAAGATCTACTACAACTTATGCACACACAGTGTTCATAACCTCAAAACTTTACTCAATAATAGGCTGGCCATGCTGATCCATCACTTCTGTGGACATCACTTCTGTGGACAGCAACTGTCCACAGAAGTGATTCCAGTCCACGGAAGTGATTGTTAACTGTTAGCTGATTATATTTACATAAAATCTGTTATTTTTATGTATTTTTCTACTAACATTCCTGCAGTTAGTTATAACTAATAGGCTTTATTAGTTATTTAATTATCTAAAGATTACCACTCTTTTTCTTTTTTGCACTGAGGCTGTAGGCCTACATTCTCTATGTCACTCTGTAAATTTTTTTTTGTTTCTGAAAATTAAGCCTTTAGACAGCCTTCTAGTAGTACCTTTATCAAATATTTCTAAAGAAAATTTTTTTTATTTACGAATTAAAAAGATTTTATACATTTATTTTAATAAAAATATAATATACAATTAGGACTACCGGTACCTCAAAAATACTTTTGTCAAAAAACCCTACTTTTTTATCTGAATAATGTCATGACAAAAAAAAAGAATTAACTAACTTGCCACTTTATTTTTTTTATCAGAAAGATGTCATGAAAAAATTCAATTATATAATAGACCTATGCCAAACTATTTTACCTGACTGCCTTTGTTTTTTACTAAAGATAATTTTTCGCACGTAGAACATCCGTTTTCTGGCCTGTATTTAGTTCACAAAGTTATGCATTTCTGAAAGTTAGGCGTTTTCTGTAGAGTTTTAAAAGTGCACTGAAAAAACATCTGTTAATTTTTTTTGTGTGATAACCTCAAGAGTTGTTTATTTGTTTAGCAATAGTATATTTTGTCACTAGTCCGGAAAGTGGTCGTTATCGGTGCAAGATCGAGTTTCAAGTACGAGGCAAAGCCGAGTACTTGAATTCGATCGGGCACCGATATACCACTTTCGGACGAGTTACGAACAGTACTTTTCATCATACCACCTTTAATAAATATACAGTTTGGATAAAAATTAATAAATTTTAACCTATATACCCCCTCTTATGTTGTTATTTGTTTATCTTGTCTTTGAACTATCTACAACAAAACAATCAGCTGTTTGACATTTATATATTGGAGTCAACGAGGTTTAAGTTACTGTAAGCAGAATAGCAGCCCTAGTGGTGTCAAACATTGGAAGTTTTTTTCCGGCCTAGTCCCGAAAACCACTGTTTCGAGGACTAGTCCCGAAAACTTTGTTTACCAACACGTTTATCCAACCCACCGGGAATCAACTAGTTTCGATCACAGCTGACCGTTCCGAAAACAACGTTTATCGCAATGGTATGATGAAAACATAATACTTATCCAAAACAAATAAGGCAAATGTAGGCTGAACAAAAAACTACTTACAGACTAAAATTTTAATGCAAGAGTATGACATTTCTTTAATTCAACGTATATATATCAGCTATTTATGAGGAATATTAATACAATTAAGATGGAAGTCAACTAATAAACGTAAACAGATCATGAAATTTAAATTAATTTACTTTAAAATGAGTTATCTATTTTATATTTTGGCAGTATGATGAAAAACGTTGTTCATCACTCGGACGGAAAATGTTTTTTTCTGTGCTTAGTCGCTGTTTCCGAGAAAAAAGCCACTTTCCATCCTAGTGATGAAAACTACTATTCTAAATTTGAAATGGCAAGATCCAAAAAAGAACAAGAGCATTATCTTGAGAGAAGGAGAGAGATGAAAAAGCTAAGCATGAGAAAGGCTAGAGAAAAGAAGCGATCCGATCATTTAAAAAATGAAGAAGTTAAAGCCAAAGATAGAGAAAGATATAAAAGAAAAAGAGGGCGAAACTTCGTTATCCGTCTCCACCGTTATTATCGATGTGGAAATTTCGATATTGCGATAATGTTGCTATTATATCGATGATACAATTACACGATACGATTACGATTTTATCACCTGATTTAGTTCCTCGTTCTAATAAACTTAACTTATAATGAAATAAACCTTTTGACAATAAAACAAATACCGTATATATTCAAACAAGTAACTGAAAATAACAACAAGAGAAAAAGTAAAAATTTTAGCTAATGTAACATGTAACAAAGAACAACACAAAATAAACTGTTAAAGTTTATAAAGTTTGTTGTGTAAGGTAAACTGCCTAAATGCCGTGACCTTAAGCATCCTTCAGCCTGGTTAAGTTTCTTTTCAACCATTAAACACCTTTTTCCACAAGTAAGGTTGTATGTTGTACTATTTTTTTACTCCTCATTATTTCCCCTTCAATATACTGTTTTCAGGTGGTAAGTAGCTTCAAAATGTGATTAACTATAAAATATTTACGAGAGCAAGTCATTTTTGCACCATTTACATAATTCCGTGAGAACGAAACATAACTCCGTGATATGCCAGCCAAATTCCGTGACCATCCTGTTGTACCCATATTATGGTCAGAAACTTTTTTTAAGATGTTACTTTGGCAATATAACTACTTATTATTCCTAAATCAACTTACACCCATATAAGAAATGTCTTTTACAGGCTGACGACAGTTTAGAGCATATGATGTCAAGACTGCATACAGTAAAAAATTTCTTCTCATAGAGGAATAAAATAAAGGAAACCCAAATAAAAAAGTTATATTATATCAAATTCGTTTCATTTTACCAGATTAATAGCCTCTTAAATTAAATCCTAGCTTATTACACAATAGATTAGAACGGCAGTTAAAGTAAGTTACATCAACATTTATTGCAAAAGGAGAGAACTTTTTTTGCTAAATAAACTTAGTTACATCATTGACTATGGATTCTATAGTATCCATAGTCAATGCTTATATCTTTGGTCAAGAAATAACTACATTCTTTTAAAAGAGCATTGACATACAAAATATTTAAGGTCATTAAAATGTTAAGACAATATTTCTACTCCTACATTGCTTTAATGTGTTAAACATCTTGTTAAAAACCTTGTACAACAAACGTGTTTTCAGTAATGTTAACACCAAAATGTTGACCACGGATTTTGGGATTTGTGTATTTTAGTGTTATAATTAACACTTTTTCAACTAAACTTGGATCAAAATGTGGAAAACATTAGATATTTCGTTACTAAAGACCACCTCTTCAAAAGCTTTAATCTGTGACTCCAAGCACGGAATTTGAAAAATGCATTATTTGTCATTCAAATCCCGTGACCATTGATAATTGGAAACAAAAAGGTTAGATCACAGTTTAAACAATTTATTTATTAAAATCCTTATCTGCAAAATGCTCTGAGTAAAAATATATTCACACAATTAAAAATAAGTGAAAAGACAAATAAATAACACCCTCAATAATCAAAGCTTAATAAATGTCTTAGTAGATTCTTTGACAAGAAACAAGTTATTTACTTGAATAAAAGTTAAAATATCAACCACGGAGTTTAGTATTTATATAAATTAGCTCTTTATCTCAAATTTCATACATTATAACTCGTTTGAAACGTAAAAAAAACTATTTTAATGCATTACTGAACAGGCACATATAAAAATCAATTTCCGTGGTCGTTATCACGGGTTTTGAAAACTGAATGATTTACAGTTTAAATCCCGTGTCAGTTATTTTAAAGACATTCAGAAATGAAATCGTCTTAATGAAGCAGTTTTAAGATTGAAAAGATTATAAACAATGTTTAAATCAATGAAAACCCCCATTTATATGAAATATAAAGCGTCAATAACTTATTTGGCTCTCCCGTATCCTTAGTAAAGAAGCTAAGAAAGTAAGCACTTCTGCACCGGGCAACGTTTGACCGCCAACTGACGAAAATTTAGCCGCCGCGTCCCGCCAAGAAACACACAGAGTAGTAAACAAAGAGTTTTTGAGTAAAAATGACGTCGTTATTTCGCCGTCGGTTTGCCGATTTCGTCAGTATTCGCACGTAAAGTGAGGAATCACGGCGTTTGGTATGTTCACGGCATTTAGGCAGTTTACCTTAGCTGTATCTAAATTCAAATTGTGAGAAGACGCAGACTTTGTTAGATCTAAAATGGCGTCACACAAATGCTGCCAAATACAAATCAGAAAGGGGTTTTTTTGCTATTGTATTGAGGGAATATGCATTTTAAATGTTTCCAAACACCATTGATTTTGTTGTTATAAACATCGCTGTAAATTAAAGTGACGGAGGTTTACGGTTCCACTGTTAGGTTAGATTATTATTATGATACATATCTTTTCTCAGTATCGCGTTGTTGATTCGATTGTTTTCATCGCTCAATTTCAATCGCAATATCGAAATTTCCACATCGATAATAACGGTGGAGACGGATAACGAAGTTTCGCCAAAAAGAGAAGGAGAAATAAAATAAACAAAAGATGTGGTTGCAAAACTTAGCCCACTATCTATTAACAACAGGCAACAATAAAAATGTTGTATCCCTGGTGACATTATTAAGTTGTTGTAAAGAAAACCCGAATAGATTATAAGTCAAGTTCAAAGTGTCCCTATGAATATTTTAAAAATAAATAATATATTTCAGTTTAATTCATAACACTCTAATTGTTTTTTTTTTTTTTTTATATTCCTAATTTTTATCCCATTTTGTAGCCTATTTAAAATCTTTAGACATTTATGTAGACACAAAGTCACTTCCGTGGGCAGGCAAATTTGTTTTGCACAGAAAAAACCTAAAAAACTTTTTTTCAAGCTTCAGTTTAACTTAAAATTCAGTTTAACTTAGGATAACTTACTTAAATTTAAAATGGAGAGAGAAGTAAAATAATCATCAAATTATCATAAAAGAAACCAATAATGACGAAATAGGACTATATCATAAGGCGTTAAAACAACCCAGTTTGTGAACAATACAAGCTACGTACAACCTAACTTAGGCTTATAGGCTAGGTCTTAGCTCTAGGCCATATCGAACATACTGCTAATTCAAAATGCATGTCCTATCTCGGCCTACTTATTACTATAGATGAACTAACATTGTATATCTTACCCAAAAGTAAATCACAAGCTTGATTATTTCTCACTAAGCTATTTTAAAAACTGTTTGAAAACAAATAAAAAGTCTAGATGAATGTAGACAATATCACAGTTGAGAGATTACATATTGCTCACACCGGCGCCGGTAGCATAACAAGCTAAAACATATTTTTATTAATTACACTGTTCTGTCTGCATTCAACGTTCAAAAAGATCAAACATTGGGCTTATACATCTTCCTTGCCAACCATAACATTCAGCAACGATGTAATGAAGGAAGATGAAATAATAGAAACAGACAGCTTGATTTCGATAACAGCTGTGTTGTGTTACCAAGGTTTTTTTTCAATTTGTAGCATACTCACTCACTCAAACTCAAACACAAGTTTTTTTAAGGTAAAAAACAAGTAGACATATGATTTGTAAAGTCATGTTAGCCAACATAGGAAATTAAAAGGAAAAGCAAAACATAAAGTTCATACTATTAAATATTTTGGTATAAACCTATTATAATAATTCGTTTATAGCCCAATATGTTTTTCTCATTTTCTATTTTTATCTATGTTACTTTTGGGTAACATCATGCATAGGCAGTCCAAGTCACCACGTCACCACAAACATGACATGTAACTCAAGTGTAACATTATGCAAACTCAGATAATTAATTATTTTTGCAAGTGAAAACTGAACTTTTGATGTGAACTCTACATAAAATTCTTATTCCTATTTTATTTTAACTATTTCCATCACAACTACTAAAAATAGTTCAAACCAATTAAAACACTCTGACTGCCATGAACCCCAAGTGCTGTGGTAAAAGACGAGACCCCGATTACTGGCCCATTTAGGACCACAAAAGAAAACGGTACAAGTTTGTTAACTGCAAGAGAAACATCAAAATGAGAAGACTTCTCAGAGTGTAATTTAATTTGTGTTTTCATGCAACAAATCTGCTTCAAATAATTTCAGGAGTAAGAGAAAACACTCTAAGTCTTGTACACCTCTTGTACATAATATTGTGTAACAAGAGTACTTTTACAACTTACTTTTTCTAACTTTATATTTTTATCTGAGTTTTATACCTTTTGTAAGGAGTAATTTATAACATTTTATATAATCATTATATATTTAATAAATAAATATAATTAGTTTTACCTGAAAGAGATGGTGTTTTTGTTATATGAAGTACATAACTCTCAAGTTACATGTGGTACATATAGTGCCATTTTTGACCGAAACCCCTTAGTGTAACTGTGTAACATTACCCTATGTAGACGTACTATTTTAATAACGACTGGAATATTTACTTAAACCCTTTCAATTTCGCATGCACAGAGCTTGTACAGTACAATTGATCTAAATAACATTCATAAAATAATTATAATAAATAAAAATATTATGTTTTTATTTATTATTACTATTATTATTTTTTCTTTTAGGCGGAACGAATTGCTAAATCAAATAACTGATAGTTTTCATCGTTTGTCACTTGCTGATCGAAAACATCGGTCCTTAGACTGTTTGTGGTTTAAATTAGAAATTTAACTATCATGATGACGTACTTTTGACTATCATGAGTAACTACTGTAATAAAGCTCAATTTTATAGCTCAAATTTTTAAAGCTCAATTCAATATAGGTTTCTCCTCGACTGCAACGGCCTTTATGAAATCATATCTTTCTAATAGAAAACAATCAGTGTTTGTCAATAGACCCCTAACTCTTTTCTAATTTTCATACTGTCAGTAATGGAGTGCCGCAAGGATCTATTTTAGGTCCTCTTTTGTTCATTATTTATGTCAATGACCTGCCCATGACTATTGAAACTAACTCTATAACTTGTTATCTCTATGCTGATGATTTATGTGTTAGCTACTTGTCAAAAGATACTAATCCTGTGTTTTCATCGGTTATTCTAAAGGAATGGTGCAACGCAAATTCTCTCTCTCTTAATTTAGATAAACACAAGAGCTTATTATTTCTTATGGCCATAAAACTGCAAAAATTCTGAGCCAGTTAAATTTTTGGGTATAGTCATTCAGAGTGATTTGGATTGGCGTTCTCATATTGAATATGTCACACCTAAGGTAAATAGTGGTGTATTTCTAGTAAGAAAACTTAGTTGAGCGGAGCGAGCGAAGCGAGCGAAGCTCCTATACTACACTCTGGCTTTTTATTTACAAGTACTCCTCCTGAACGGCTGGAGTGATCCTCACGAAATTTTGCTCGGTCATAGTAACCATCTATGGGAAGGTATAAATCTGAAATGGTCCAAATCGGACATAAGGGTTCTGCCCTACGGCCCTTTAAAGTTACCATGTTATTTTAATAGGAGAAATATTTTATTTGCTTTGTTTACTGTGTGTTGATTATACAGCTGTTATTAGGATAAAATTTAACTGCAGACTGTTACTATCAGCTGTTTCTGAATACAGTATTTAATGTGAAATTGTGGTTTTGTTTATTTTAGTGGTTTATTTATCTTTGTATGTGAATGAAATGCCACGTTTACGGAGAGAAGGTGCAAATCTTGGACGACGCACCATTTAATATCTTGTAAACATATAATACCTCGTCGCAGCAAACTTGCGTAATCAAAAATTATTAGAGTATTGCAGACTTGTGGCGAGTAAGCGCAGCGAACAAACCTAAATCTGGCGACGAGTGTGTGCAGCGAATAAGCCGACCCAACAAAAGGTGAGTGAGCTCAGCGAACGAACTAAATTGGCGGCGATTGAGCGTAGCGAACGAGCTGACCAAAATGGCGAGTGAGCGCAGCGAACGAGCTAAACCCTGATGGCGAGTGAGCGTATCGAACGAGGTCACTTGTATTACATATAAAACATTTGCTATTATTGATTTTAAAAAATAGTCGCTCTGCTCAATATTGCAAGCAGACAACTGCATAGTATACCTAGTAACTTAATATTGTTTCATATGAGGTGTTACTTAATGTTTGCTATGGTTATATGTACATTCGCATCTAGCGTATGGTACTGTTTTATGGGGAAACAGCTCATATGCCAACTGTTTATTTTCATCACAGAAAAGAGCGCTTAGGGCTTTGTTTAAGCTTCCTCCTAGAAGTCATTGTAAGCAATATTTTATTGATTCCAAAATAATGTCACTTCCGTGTATGTATATATTTCAGTGTCTCTTGTTTGTTAAAAAGAACATAAATAATTTTAGGTTAAACTCAGATAATCACCACTATAACTACTAGACATAGGTATGATCTTAGTAAGTCTCAATGTATTCATTCTAAAACATTGAAGAGTTTCCATTGTACTGCCATTAACATTTTTAATCACCTTCCTTTTTCTATTAGAGAATTAAATCTGGCTAAATTTAAAATAGAAGTTAAAAAAACTCTTACTCTTGCCTGTTTTTATGATTTAAAGGAGTATTTCAGCTATAACTTTTTAGTACAGTTAGATTAATATCTTGTATTTCTTACACAATCAACTGTATATTTATTTAATGCATTTTATAGGTGATGTTTATTTACAAACTGTTGTATTTGAATTTTCTATGTTTTAATTTAATGTTTTTAGACCTAAGCAACATGTACCTTATTAACGTGTCCTATGCAATCAATTACTTTGTATATGTATTGTCTATGGAAAATAAAGAATTTGAATTTGAATAATATTGCATTTAGAATATTGAAAAAGATTTGTATTCACTTATATTTGACAAGAATTTTAATAGGAAATTCACTTTTTAGGAAAAAACACTTTCATAAGAATTTAAATTAAGAAATATTAATAAATTCCAATATTATTTATTTATTATTATTATTATTATTATTTTTAGAATATTCTAAAAATAATAATAATAAATACTAAATAATATATTTGTCACTAATATTAGTGACACTAATAAAACACTAATAAGTTATAACTTTGACTTTTATCATATCTGAACTCTAACTCAAGACCGAATCGCAATATAGACTAATAGGCAAGCATGTTTCTTTTCCTCCATGTTTCTCAGATTGTGTAAATCTTAGAAGGAATTCTTGCATACCGTTAGTAAGGCAAAGTCCTGTAGAATCTCATTATAATTCGCATCGGCCTCCAGGGCAATGGCAACGCCTAACCGGCTTCAAAGTTTCGGTGTTTATCATGGAGGAAGGATAATTAATTGGTTGAATAATTAGTCAGCTGTGTTGTAAAAAAAAAACTGCTGGAAAAACAGGAAGAACAGATATGTGTTCATTACCAAATATCTGTACACTTCTTGGGTCCAGATCAACTAAAATTTATCTGTACTATGTTTCCTTTCACTAACACTAAGTTTTATGAAATTGTGTAATTTGAGCTCTAAAATTCAAATTAAACTATATGACAACTATAAATTTTGGCTTTCAACAAAGTCGGGGATTGGGGAACCCCTAAGGGGGCATGGGGGTGGAGCCCCCATCGAGCCGTAGGCGAGTAGACACAATACAAGTCTTATAAAATTATAAAGTCTGAAACATTGCGAGTTCTTATCACAGAGCTCAATGGTTCTTATAATATATTTAATTATTTTACATGCCTTTGAAATAGTTTACGTCTTTCTGTAAAATTTTCTATTCAGCTGAATTATCTTGATTTAATCCAAAGACCGATCAAATAAACGGTATCAGTTAACTGACACATACTTTCTCCCAACAATATAAAAAAGATGTTAAAAGCTTCAAATATTAATGTCTTGATGGCTCAATCAGATAGCTAACATCTGAGCAGCACGAGATTGACCCTACGCGCGTCTGACTTTTAACAACGTACTGCGCGTTTACCGCTAAACGAAAAATTGAATTTTCTCCGCAACCACTTGACGTAGAGCAATAATTTAAAATACTAGATTATTTAGTTTTTTGAGCTTGATTTAATGGTGATAAGTAAAATTTATTTCAAGACAACAGCTATTTTGAAAATCCAAAAAAATGATTTTTGAAACACTTTTACTCTATAACTTTTGAACGCGGATTTTCCCGGAGATGCGGGTGGTGTCATTTTATTCACTATTTTAAGCTTAATAAACCACAAAATTTTAATCAAAATCGTTAGAGCCGTTTTTGAGAAATTTTGATTTTTGACGATTTTTGAGGGTTTTTGGGGGTAAAATACCCTTAAAAATAAAAAATTCAAAAAAATGAAAAAAAACTCCTGGAATTATCGTGGATTTCGACCTATGTACCAAATTTAATTAAAATCGGACCATTAGGGCATTCTCTAGCTCTGTTTACATCCTGACACACACACACACACACACACAGACAGACATCACTCCGAAAACCACTTTTTTGGGCTCAGGGGGAACCAAAATGGATAAATCCACCAACAACTCAAATTCGAAAATTTTGACGAAAACAATACTTTCTCCATATACTATGGTATAGAGGGAGAAAGTAAAAAATCCAACCAATCCGTCACTCCGTCTTGCTCTTGCATCAAAAATATTGCAATCCAAATCCATCCAATCCAGAATCTACGGAAGCCCTGAAGGGCCAAAGAGTAAGCGGTCATTTTTTACACCGCCGTGTTTCAAACACGGCGAGCCGTGTTTGGAAGGCGGCGAGCCGTGTTTGAAAGGCGGCGAGCCGTGTTTGAAAGGCGGCGAGCCGTGTTTGTAAGGCGGCGAGCCGTGTTTGGAAGGCGGCGAGCCGTGTTTGAAAGGCGGCGAGCCGTGTTGTAAAGTCGGCGAGATGTATTTGAAATTCGGCGAGTATTTTGATAAAGTAATTAAGAGTAATAATTAGATATCTGATATTAGATTAGGTATATGACTAGATATAATCTCATTTGCAAACTAATTAAAAAATATTACAACTTTCATGCCAGATTTCTATGAAATCAGAGGTCCCAAAAACAAAGAAAAATGTTTGGTTATGGTCATCATAACAAATGCACAGACTATTTTTGCTCCAGAGATTTGATTGTTTTGGTTATTTTCAATTTTATAAGAGGATGAAAATCCGTTTAAGAGTCAATAAAAAAGCTTTTAATTATTAGTCTTAGTTAATTTATCGAAATGCTCGCCGAATTTCATATACTTCTCGCCGACTTTCAAACACGGCTCGCCGACTTTCTAACACGGCGATCGCCGACTTTCTAACACGGCTCGCCGCCTTTCTAACACGGCTCGCCGCCTTTCAAACACGGCTCGCCGCCTTTCTAACACGGCTCGCCGCCTTTCTAACACGGCTCGCCGCCTTTCTAACACGGCTCGCCGTGTTTGAAACACGGCGGTGTAAAAAATGACCGCTTACTCTTTGGCCCTTCAGGGCTTCCGTAAGAATCCTAATCCAATGAGATGGGTGATAGTGATGGCGGAGGGCGAGACCGAGTGGTGTTAACCAAGTTAATGTGAATAATTCAATGATAATCATAATTTACAAGAACATTTTAATATTATAATTTTTAATCACCCTAAGGATGTAGAGTCTTGTTGAGATATGATTTTAACCTCTGCGAAGTAGCCTGTTTAGTAACAATGTCTTCCTTTTTATTTATTGTGTTCAAGTTGTTTTTGGCATTTAATTTGCAGACGGCAGTAGAAGGTAAGTTGTGACTTACATTTCTCATGATAAACGCATTAATTTATTTCAGATGTGGTACATGTAGAAGGCAATTGATAACATTTTTGAAGGAGCCTACCAAGGAAATTTCTACTAAGAAATATAGGGTGTAGGTTTAGGTGTTAAAAATATTCTTGGATTCTTAGCCCTTTACTTTCATGCTGATTTGATGAGTGAAAAGTTAAAGTTGCACCGACTATTTTGTAAGGATGTTATTACTACATGAAAGGGTTCTAAAATAATGAGCTAGGCCCAACATTACAATCCTTTGGAAAAATTGCTAGCCTATAACCAAGGAAATAGGCTTTGTGCCTAGGCCAATCATTTGGCTTAGATCTAAGTTTAAAGCTAGTCAAACCTCAGCATTAGTGGCCTGACACTTAAGTTTAATCAGTTCGGTCCTTTAACTTTTCGGTTGAGCAACCAATGTGGCTGCAATTCTGTAGACGCCCGGTGGAACTATCAAATGAAAATTATCAGTCAATTCAATCGATATATCGGTCGTATTTAAATAATAAATTATTGTATGCTTTAAAAAACTTCTGTTACTCCTAACTCCATGTACTGTATCATATTTGAGTAAATAAAGTAGCCTAGCCTAAAAATATTTTAGCAAAGATTTTATAATATTGTAGGGCCTAACTAAGTTAATTAATAGGCCTATAAACACCAAATATGATTGTGATCTACAATCAAAATTGTAACAAATAACAAAATATCCAACCTTCAAAACAACATCATTTAATATGCCTATGAAGCAAACATCCCTCTTTTTCAATTACCGAGATACGGTATACACTTTTTGTGGCATTTGGGTCATTCCATATCAAGTGATCAAATGCAAATTACCTCACTATTTTTTATGGGGTTGATATTTTTTTATTAGATACATATATGCAAAATAAACCTAAATCTGAAAAAAGAATTTTTTTTCTCTTTTAGTTTTTTCAAAATTTTATTTCAAAGTTTCAAAAAAATTGTGTTTTTGCGCATTCACTGATTTACATTTCATGTAATATCTCTGGCTAGAATCAAGATAGAAAGGTAAAATTAAAGCCATTCTATTCAGAATCAAATTGGCTTTAATTTGATATAACTTACAACATGAAGGTATTTGAAAAATTTAAAATTTTGATCCCTCAAACTCAAAATTTTGAAAGCGAATTCCAAAAAATTAATATAATTGAAAATTTTCAAAAAAATACCATAAATTCCTAATGTTACTACTAAGTTGTGTACAAAATTTCAGTTTGGGATCTCAATGGGATCATATTGAAATTAATTTTTATACATAAGCGTGTAATGGAAATGGACACCACATAGCCTTTAATACACAAATTAATTTTGTCAAAACATTTTTATTAAGTTTATAACCAATTAAAAGTTAATTTGTTAAAAAATACCTTCACATTTTCATTATTAAGAGTGATGGCTACTGACCAGTATCTAGGCCTACTCTTTAAACTAATCAAACTCTACTTCATAATAAAGGTCGATCACAGTCTATAAGTTCAGCTTTTTGTTGCTGCTATAATTTCATTTGGGACATCAAATATGTTCTTCCAGTAGCTGTGGTAGGGTTCACTTTAGTTAATATTTGACTTATATTTAGGACTACTTTTAAGATGACAGGTTTGTGTCAGTCGTGGTCAGACGCTCGGCTCTTTTGAAGAAAGTTAAAAACCCTTGCTGACGGGAAACGTTTTATATGGTTTTTCCAAAACGTTGGAATTAAAAAAAAATTAATACCTCCACTGCCCGTAATTATTGGCCAATAGGCCTGTGCAGTGATCTAAAGACAGCAAGGTACGGTCTTGGCATTATAGGCTAGGTAGAGGTGACCGCTCATGTTTTTGCGTGTAATGTCGCCCAGGATCGAACCGAGGACTGCTGGCTTGTAATGCCAGAGCTCTACCACTGAGCTGCCGCTCCCGTATTAGTTGGTAATATTTTATAGACTATTTGTACTTCGGTGTCCAAGTAAATGTTTATACGGTAGCAAAGTTTTGCCGATGCATAGGCTATGTAGTAACACCATATTATATGTATTTTTAAAGACCTATCAAATTCTTCAAACTATATCAAAATATGGCTTATGACCTGAGTGATTAGCCTGTATGAGTCTCCGGTTTAAAGCTCTGTGTCGGTGAACAGATGCCAAGGCGCCACGCCGCCATTTATTTAACAGCTACACTGCTGCGCCTGCGCCCCTCGCCACCAGTCCACCTGTAGACACGATTTTGTGGTGCGCCCTTATCAGTGCATGAAGTATAATAGTACATCTAAAAACAAGTTGTCAGGTCCCGAATATTTCTGACTTTGATTGAAATAAGAGTGGTTTCTTCAAATTACTTCATTAGATGTTTAATACAGTTGTAAACTAAACAAGGTAATTAATAAACCACTTTTAAGTAAATCGCATTGAAAATTTTCTTTATAAGCTTCTAGCCATTTCAAAATGCTTTTAAAAGCCTAGTACCGAGTGGTAGCTCTCCAATAAGGCGATGGTGGCTGGCAAGTGTGTCATGTCAAAACACGATAAAAATGAAGATGTAGAGTTAACATTTCTACATCCTTCTGGTCCTGCGTCCTGGTTTGTTTTCCTAACATAATATCTTAAAAGTATATAAACCAAATATTAACTAAAGTGAACCCTACCACAGCTACAGGAAGAACATGTAATGTCCCAAAATAAAATCAAAGCAGCAACAAAAAGCTGAACTTTAAGACTTCGATCGACCTTCATTAAGTACAGTGTAATCAGTTTATAAAATACTACCGGTAGTCATCACTCTAGAAAAGAAGACCTTCTTAGTGAACAAATCTAAAATTTACATTTCTCTTAATATGGAAAATGTGTAGGTATTTTTTAACTAATTAACTTTTAATTGATTGTAAACTTAATAAAAATTTTTGACAAAATTAATTTGTGTATTAAAGGCTATGTGGTGTCCATTTCCATTACAAGCTTATGTATAAAAATTAATTTCAATATGATCCCATTGAGATCCCAAACTGAAATTTTGTACACAACTTAGTAGTAACATTAGGAATTTATGGTATTTTTTTGAAAATTTTCAATTATATTAATTTTTTGGAATTCGCTTTCAAAATTTTGAGTTTGAGGGATCAAAAATTTAAATTTTTCAAATACCTTCATGTTGTAGGCCTATATCAAATTAAAGCTAATTTGATTCTGAACAGAATGGCTTTTATTTCACTTTTCTATCTTGATTCTAGCCAGAGATATTAAATGAAATGTAAATCAGTGAATGCGCAAAAACACAATTTTTTTGAAACTTTGAAAATTTTTTTTGAAAAAACTGAATGAGATAAAAAATTTTATTTTCTTCCTTTTGATTGTGTTTGTTCTAATGATTCATTAGGCTAAACAAAAAACTATTAAAAAAGAGAAACATGAGGGAAAATTTTATTTTTTATTTGGATCACTTGATATGGAATGACCCTTTAATTAAGCTTAAAAAATGCAAAAATGGATCAGCTCTCGTTATTTGAACGTTTCTTTTAGGCATTCAGCTAGGCCTAGATGGTCGTCTTGTTAGATGATTTGAGTCCTGTTTTCATGGCACTCCATGACGACTCTATGGTTTGAGTGTTGGTGGATGTTATTGGATCTTTTCAGTAGCCTACCCGATATTTTTATTCATGAATTATAGATAGATTTGATTGTATGCCCCATGTCGATAATTTTCAGTCGATAAGTTATAAGTTAGTGATCGAATTGATTGCAAATTTTCATTCGATAGTTCTACCACGTCTGCGGAAGTTCAGCCTTTAATGTTCCTAAATCCTCAATACCGGACCTGTGCACTCACCGAATTTACAATAAAATTTTGTAGCCTACCGTATTTTTTACTTTCTCCATGCACAAAATGGGAATGAGGATAAAGGTTTGCTGGTATTATTTAACTTAATATTTTATCCATCTGTTAAAACTGCTACGGTACGTGCATTTCACTTTGCAGTTGTCTCCTAACTTTGTAACAAATACAATGTAGGCCTAGTTAACTTAGTTATTTTTATTTTATTTTTTTTATTTGATAGGACTAAAAAATTTAAAACTAGCCTAATTAAGTTAATTGATGGCGATGGAGTCGACTAGCAACATTTTTGCCGATTTACTTCATTTTAAGAAGTGTTTACTATTGAGTAGGTGATATTTCATTTTCCTGGATGGTTTCGGAGATACCATGAATGAATGTTTACAAAGTAGCCTACATTTTATAGTATTTTAGGTCTTTTTTAATAAATAATGATGGATAAAAGCAAATCTCTTTATTCTCACATTCTAATACACAAATCAAAACATAAACATACAAATCATAATAGGCCTATAACATATAACAGTTGTAAATATATAACAGCTGTATACAGATTACTGTCCATACTACACTTCTCCCCCCTCAGATAATGCTCCGCTTTTTCCCCGAAGTTGGTCAGCATGTTTCCGTTTCAAAACTCCTCCAGTTTTCACTTCGTATGACAGCTCCCCGTTCCTTAAGGTAACCACTCCGGGAGTCTAACACCTGAAGCCCCATTTTGTACCCAGACCTCTTCCCCTTCCGTAAATTCCCTTGGCTGTGCTTTCACATTATGTTTTCTTTTCTTTTTTTTTTGCTTTGAAATAGATTCTGCAATGGAATCCTTAACTGTGGGTTTTAAGTTATCCAATGGGGACGGTAGTCCCTTTCCAAGGAATAGTTCTGAAGGAGGTTTTCCTGTGGTTTGTGGGGAGTGTTCCTACAAACTAACAAAAGTTTTAGCATTCTTTGTACCTAGTGCATTTTCCTTTTCGCCTTTACTGGCTAAATACTTAGATTTAAAAGTCTTAATAAATCGTTCGACTTGACCATTTGTTTAGGGGTGGTAGGGTGTGCTGCATACTTACATGTTTTATCCTGCTGTTCTTACAAAATTTTTTGGAAGACTTCTGCTGTGAACTGCGTCCCTTATATGTATTTAATATCAAAATCATAGTTGTTCAAGCCCATCAAACTAATCTGTTGTTCAATGTCTTACTTAAATCTCTGTGCTGTCCGAAAATTCTCTCTAGCGGCCTATGGTCACTAGTCAATGTAAAATGTCTCCATATAAATACTGGTGAAATTTCACAACCCCAAACAGGCAGACAAGCACCTCCCGGTCAATAGATGAGTACTGCTTTTCAGCTTCCTGCAACGTTCGTGAAGCAAAAGCGACTGGCTTTGCGGTTCCATCAGGATAAGTCTGTAGCAAAACTGCTGCCAAACCCACCTCTGAAGCGTTACAAGATAGTGTTACAGGTAAGTCATCTCGATATGGAGCAACCGAAGCTTATTCAGCGATCAAGTTACGTGCTATTTCAAACGCCTTTTGATCTCCTTTGTCCAAATCCATGTACTTCAGGACTTGTTAAGCGATGTAACCTCGAACCACGTCCATATGAGGAATGAACTTCTCATAAAAGTTAATAGCCCCTAAAAACGCTCTGAGTTCTTTCTTATTTGTTGGTTTCTTAGATTCCTTTATAGCACGCACCTTGTCTTCTGTGGGGTGTACTCCATTTTCATCAATCTTATGTCCCAAGTAATACACACACTGTTCTTGAAAAATTGGCATTTTTCCCTCTTTGCTTTTATGCCAGAAGCTTCAAGTGGCCTTAATACAATCTTAACATTGTTGAGATGTTCTTCCTTTGTTCTGCCACTAACTATTATGTCATAGGACTTGTTAAGCGATGTAACCTCGAACCACGTCCATATGAGGAATGAACTTCTCATAAAAGTTAATAGCCCCTAAAAACGCTCTGAGTTCTTTCTTATTTGTTGGTGTCTTAGATTCCTTTATAGCACGCACCTTGTCTTCTGTGGGGTGTACTCCATTTTCATCAATCTTATGTCCCAAGTAATACACATACTGTTCTTGAAAAATTGGCATTTTTCCCTCTTTGCTTTTATGCCAGAAGCTTCAAGTGGCCTTAATACAATCTTAACATTGTTGAGATGTTCTTCCTTTGTTCTGCCACTAACTATTATGTCATCTAGATTCACCCCTACCAACGGAATATCTTTGAGAAGATTCTCCATAAATCTCTGACATTTCGCAGGGGCATCTGATGAACCAAATGCAAGACGTCTGTAACGGAAATAGCCCATGTGTGTTGCCATTATCAGGTAATTACGATCTTCCTCTGCAACTTCTAACGGTAAATACGCATCTTTCAAATCAATAACAGTAAACCATTTACCCCCCGCTATTCTGTTTGTTAAATCTGCAAAAGTAGGCATTTGATGAATTTCAGGCACTATTGCTTTGTTTAGAGTGAACCTGAAATCCCCACATATTCTAACTTTTCCTTCGCCTTTGTTTACATTTACAGATGGGGTTGACCAAAGAATTGGAGTTTCACTGGGATCGACTTTTTCAAGCACACCATTTGCAACAAGTCTATTTAGTTCACTCTCCACTGACTTCCGTAAAGGAAACGGTACTCTTCTAGCCTTCATCGCAATAATTGTAAAATCTTTCCTGATATTTATTCTAGATTTTACTTCTTCAATCTTACCTAAACCGTCTGAAAACATTCTCAAAATTTTTACAAGACCCTTGATTTATTCTACCGACACTTCAACTTCTCGTTGTGATAAATTGTTTGTCTTAACTGACACCTCCGGTGGAAGATGCAGCCCATACAATGCCATCCATGGTAGTCCAAAAAATAGGATATCATCTTGTTCCATGACAGCAACTCGTAGTTTCTTTGTGTTGCCGTTTAGTGTTACTGAAACATAGCACCTACCCAGGCAAGCCAAAGGTGTTTTTCCATAACCTGTCACACCAATTAGAGGAGTCAACTTGCCCTTCCCAAGTTTGTGCCATAAAGTTTGAAATATTGTTGATATTCATGCTTCCAAATCAAATTCCATGAGAGTGGGAAATCCATTAATAATCACTCTGATTGAAGCCCTTGGATTTTTGTTTACGGTTTTACTTACCGCATTAATATGAGAGCCATGCTCATCCGTACTATCCTCAACATCATCATTGTTGTCCTCAACCTTCTTGACATACTTATTTTTGCAAACCCTTGCAAAATGACCAAATTTATGACAAATTCTACATTCTTGACCCTTAGCAGGACATTTATCCTTTGCACAGTTAAATCTTCCGCAGTTTTCACATTTACTTTTGTTCCATGGCCCATTAGGTTTCTTTACTGGACACACTGTTGAGGTAGTTGACATCGCTGTTACTTCATTTTTAGCTCGGTCCATGGATCTCGCCATCTGAAAAATCCTCTTTGCAGTTACTAAGCTGCCATCTTTCTCCAAACCATCTGGCCAGCGATGTCTGACTTCAACTTCGAAATGTTAGTTCTGGACACCCTTGACGAAACGATCCCTAATCCGTTTGTCCAAGCCTACGCCATATCGACAACATTTGCTCATTTTCTTCAATCTAGTATAAAGAGCCGTAAATGACTGATCGAATCGCTCTTTCAAATTCTTATCGAGTTGAAAATATTGTTTGAGGTGAGCCATAAAGAGTACAGAAAGCTTTCTTCACCTCTTCATATGAACAGGAGTCTAATGACTTTGGGATAAAGTAGGTAGTTTTGGAGTTTCTGGAGTGGTTCACTTCCTACAAATGCCAGCAGTAAGTCCTTCTTTGCCCCTGACTGCATATATCAGAATCTCCCAGCCCTTTTACCCGACAGATAGGTTGAAACTGTTCAATGTATCTTCAGGTAAAGCTTGATCCTTCATATATGCTTCAAAAGAGAATCTTTCCATCTTCCTCTCTAAGTTATCTTCTGTAACAAAATCAAAATCGTTATCACTTCTTTGGTTCCTTTGTGACATCCTCGTCCCCAATATAGTATTTTAGGTCTGTTTTTAATAAATAACCATAGATAATAGCAAATCTCTATATTCTCACATTCTAATACACAAATCATAACATAAAACATCTGTAAAACATCATAAAACATCTGTAAATATAAAAAAGCTGTTCGGATTACTGTTGATACTACACATGTTATTCTTATGGGTCTAAAAATGAACTTCAATCTTTCCCAGTTCCCAAACTGTTAAGGCTGATTTACACGCTGCTAGTGGCTGGCACGCCAGTTGAGATTTGACTGGAAAGGCACTGGCAAGCGGTGACTGGAATGTTAGCGAAATGGCGCTTCAACAATGTGTCTATTTACACGTTGCCAGCTACTGGAATATTATGGGTGTTTATTTTGTATATATTAATATAACAATCAGCTGTTAAAATACGTTTTGTCTGTTTACACAATTCCAGTCAATTGGCACCAGTCTCAAAATTTTTGTTCTGCTGGCGCTTCCAGCTACTGGCGCGACAGTGGCTAACTGGCCTCTCCAGTGACTATCGACGCCTGTTTACACGACACTAGCATAGATTAAGCATACAACTTGCGGAGAATGCTCAATCAATGACGCTAGTCACTGTCATCCAGTGACTGGAAACCTCCACTGGAATGCCAGCTGGCAGCGTGTAAATCAGCCTTTAGGTTTAGAGAGACATTTCAAGGAATAAAAATGTCATAAAATTGCTTAGGAAATAAAAAAATTAAATAAAAGTTGGTGGTCCATATAAAAAAATTTATGGCCATCTTATTAGAAAAATTGCAGGAAATTTCAAAAATTGAAATACATACTTGAAAGCATCATAATAAAATAAAGTTGGTAAGAGTAAAGTGCTCTAAGAAGTAGGTCTATACTATCTGATATAGGAAAAAAAAGTTTGCTATTGAATCACTTAGGACACACACCCTGTATTACTCTGGAAATATATCACTAACAGGATATATAATTAGTCTGGCCTATGTATTATATACACTATATAGTCGATTGAAAATTAATGTGCGGTCCAATTTGGGATTTTTGTTCCCTCAATATCTCTTGTTCCTTCTGCTGCCAAGAATCCAACCAACCAGAACCAACCATGGACCATTTTACAGCTGTTTAATATCTCACAACATTTCACACAATTCTTATGCTTTTTCGGAAACAAATATGCTCATTTTGACACTGGGGATGTAAAAAGAAACAATTTAAACTCGTCAATGTGGAGAAGTTACATGATCATTCAGCGCTATTATACTCAAAACTTCTAGGGATAAATTAAAATAACAGCTGAACATGAAAAAAAAAAAAAAATAGAGAAATTCAGAATGGTAGGGAATGTCCCTTGGTGTGAAATATAATTCTGTCTCTTGACCCTACATTAATTTTGAATGGGATATAATGTGATTTGCGATAGTTTATTGACTCTTCTCATCTTTTGTATGAAACCAATATCTTTACAGAATTACTGTATGCCATCATAGTTATTGTTAGTAGGCTATTTCTTTTGAGCCGTAGTCATTTTTCTGGCATTGCTTGATATAATTTCATTCCAGAGTAAAAACAAATTTTTTTTCAAAAGTGGCTAATTTAGATGAACTGGGTTTAAGTCATTTTCTATCTATCAACAAACATTATTGCAATAGCTTTTGTCACATCCAGTAATACCATATTTGGCAAAATTTAATTTGATTAAAGAATGCTGGACAAAATGGCTGGTTACTAGTTTACAAAATTTCCAATAATTTTAAGTCCAAGAATCATTATTATAAGAGTGAACTTTGAGGATTAAATATTCAAACTACTTTTAAAAAAATCACCAAATTTTCACATATAGACCAGGCATGCCCAAATTCCTAAGTGTAACCAAATTCCTAAGTGTAACAAGTATTTAATAAAAAATGGGCTTCATTATCACCTTTTTCCGAGAGTTGTGTATGCGGTTCGTGGTGGTCTTTTTTGTAGTTGGACATAAAAAAAAAACAGATAAAAAACTTTAAAGAGAAGGAACCGTAGAAAGGCAAGACAAGAAAGACATGTCAGAAAATATTTTGGCAACTATTCTGGTGACATACCCTGATATTGATCGAACTATTTCTTTGCAGACATAAATGTGATGTTTCTCAAGGTTTCACAAGGTTTCTCTGTATAGCCCCCCCATAAGGGTGATATTTCAGCACCGATGTTTAAAATTTCATGTTACACTCTATGTTAATTTACAGGACTGTTGTGTCATTGTGACATTTGTGGGGCGGAGACAAACCACACTTGCGAGACGGATGGTTATTGCTTCACCTCGACCTCGCTCACCAAGGAAACTGGAGTCATCGAGCATGCCTTCAGGTACGTTACCGGTAATGTTTCATTGAAATATATTCACACACATAGCTTGCTGAATAGGCTTTCCATGAAGTGAATGTTCTCAAGACTACAGTGTATGTTATTAAATTAGTTCAAAATTCATATAAATCCCAAATAGTGTTGTTTCAATATTCGATTTGGTTATTACTATTTCACTAAGTGGCATTAAGTATTTTTCTAAAAATCAGATAAGAACAAGATTGTGGTTTGCAGGGCCTATATCAAGTTTGTTCAAGTTAAAATAAGTTACAAAGACTAATATTAGGAAAGTAATCTCTGTTTGCTAATAGCATATAGAGGGTATAGAGAGGCACCTTGATTTTTTGCATCTGGGTATCGGTACAGAGGTTGGCGTGTATCCAACTATGATGCAACTCATTTATATAAAAATTTTCATGTTTTTCAGTTTTAGTTGTGTTACTGCTATTAACTTAATCTGGTAATAAACTGTTTAAAAAGGTTTGATTTTATTTTTACAGAGGTTCTTGAGTTTGTAGTTTTGTTGCAGGCTCAGACTATAGTTATGCAACATTTATATAAAATATTAAAAATAAATCTTTTGTGTAAAAAAGGTTTATGTACTGTAATAAACAAATTACATAAATAAATGAGCTGAGGGCTTTATTCTCCTTTGTATTAGTTTTGTAACACAAATATTGTCTCTATTTTGGCTTTTCTAATTTTTTATGGTTATATTACAAGATTACTGCATTTCTTTGCTCTAATTCAAGAACTTCAGTTCTAAGGTTTGAAGCACACCAGTTTAGATACCATACCGGTAGCCTATAAAATTCTTGCTAAAACCTGGTATTCATTATTTTAGACGAACATATGCTTCTTTCTGTTTATTTTGTTGTTTGATGTTGTCTGTGAATGGGATAGAATTTGAGTATTAGATATGCCCCAAGGCGAGGTTGCCTGGACAAGAGTCAATTTTTCCCACCGGAGTACCACAAAAACTGCAACTATCGCGGGAAAACGTCGGATAGAGTGATGTTAGATTGCTGTCTGCTCGACTATTGCAACACTGGGGTGCGTCCTTCCCTAAGCCCCCGTACAGGTAAAGGCGGTGTGAGTAGGCTAACCTAATTTGAGTGTGTGTGTTGTGTGTCTAAACTAGGTGCCTGGAACGAACGCTAATCTACCCTCCCGAGAACCCTTTCTTCTGTCATTACACGAATGCGAATAACGACACGTTTGTCATTCAGTGTTGCAAAGACTCAGACATGTGTAACAAAGAACTGAAGCCAGCTCTTCATGTTCGGAGGGTTGAAGGTAGGTGGCATGTTTATATATTACTAACTCTGTCTCAGAAATTCGGTTCTAGTTTTAATTTCAAAGTTAGCCTACAAATAGTAGGTATTAAAACTGTTTCACACAAGTCATAAATTGTGTATAATTAGGCCCAAAAGCAATCATGTTCTATTTTTTTTTTTTTTTTTTTTTTTTTTTTTTTTTTTTTTTTTTTTTTTTTGAGGGAGAGGCGGAAAAATGCATTACGCACACAGGTGGCCAGCCTGTAGTGTGGGGCTCCCCTAAAAACGAGTTTACCCACTAAAAAACCTCCTCTACTCTTTAGGAATCTAACCTGGAATTGTTTGTCACATTACGTCAGGCTAGGCCTAAATTTGGCTTACGCCCGTGGGGCTCGCTCCTTATCCAGCCGCTCGATCAAGGGATCTGGGCCACTTCACGGTCCAGATCGGTTTTCTTTTCCAGGAGGATGCCCCGGACGAACTGTGACAAACAATCCCAGTTGCCCTCATCCTCCAAAATCGTTTGGCAGACCGAGTCCACCGAAAATGCACCAAAGATTTGTGTGGCCTCCAGGCGGGGCCCTTCCCAACGGGGACAGCGGAAGAATGTGTGTTCCGCATCGTCGGGAACACCCGGGCAATAAATGCAGTCCGGTGAACCGGTCTTTCCCATACGGTTCAGGTACGACCGAAAATAGCCGTGACCTGTCAAAAATTGGGTCAGGTAGTAGTCCACCTCCCCATGCCGCCGTTCCACCCATGGTTGGACCTGCTTGATAAGTCGCGCAGTCCATCGTCCTCGGGTGTCGTGCTCCCAGCTGTGTTGCCACTGCTGGTAGGTTCGGGAGCGCTCTTCTGTTCTTGCCGTGTCCTTGCCGATCTCGCCTTGTCTCTGATAAATCGCTTTCCTCTCCCCTGCCAAGAGCTTGACAGGGATGACTCCGGCGACCACCAGGACGGCAGGCTCGGACACTGTCCGGTAGGCGGAACACACCCGGAGCGCAGCTTGACGCTGAACCCGGGCGAGTCGCAACCTGTAGCACTCCTTATCTAGAGCGCCTGCCCACACCTCTGCCCCGTAAAGAAGCACGGACTGGACCGCGGACATCAACAGACGTCTTCTGCTGGATCGGGGACCCCCGACATTGGCCATCAGCCTACTAAGGTAAGTCACTACCTTAGCGGCCTTGTCCGCCGTACGGAAGATCTGATCCCTCCAGCTTAACTTGGTGTCCACCATAACCCCGAGGTATTTGGCGGCACGAGTTGATGTGACCACCTCCCTTCCCACTCGAAACGGGACGACGGTGTCGATCCTCTTCTTCGTAAGAATCACGATCTCCGTCTTACTGAGAGCAAGTGAGAGACCGTGATCGGACATCCAGTTGTTGACCACCCGCATAACTCGGTTCAACTTCAGTTGGGCCAGCTCAACGTTGCGTGCAGCAATGAGAGCTGCGACGTCATCGGCGTACCCAACCAAAGTGGTTTCCTCAGGCATCTCGGACCTCAGGAGGCTGTCATAGGCAACGTTCCAGAGATCCGGGCCGAGTATTGAACCTTGTGCGGCACCAGAAGTGACTTCCATCGTCCGCGTTCCGTCCCTCGTGTCATAAATCAGGCTTCGAGAGCGTAGATAATCCTCGACGAGCCGCAACAGATATGCAGGAATACGAAAGGTGTTGCGAAGCGCATCCAACATATCGACCCACCTCGCCGAGTTGAAGGCATTCTTGACATCAAGCGTAACAAGAAGCACTACTCGGCGGGAGAAATGGTTGTGGCTCTCGGCTCTCTCCACAGCTCTCTGAACTTCGGTGACAGCGTCGATCGTTGACCGTCCCTTTCTGAAGCCGTACTGACGGGGGCATAAGTCCCCGGCAGCTTCCACGGCAGAAGTCAGGCGGGAACGGATCAGCTTCTCGAACAGCTTCCCAGCCGTGTCCAACATGCAGAGAGGCCTGTGGGACGACGGCAGCTCGGGATCACCTTTGCCCTTGCTGATCAGTACAAGCCTGGCTGTTTTCCAGGGAGCCGGAAACACCCCTTCTACCAAACAGGCATTGTACATTCTCAACAACAAGTCAGCGTTGATTAAAAATACTTTCTTTAAAGCCTCACTGGGAATCCCATCCGGGCCAGGAGCCTTGTTGCTCTTCAGGGAGAGAACGGAGGTTTCCAGCTCCTCGAAAGTGAAAAGTGGAACGTCCTCTACCCGTCCGAAGTCAACCGGCGGTCGCTGTGGATGTTCAGGAAACAACGCAGCGACGATCCTCCCCATGGTGGCGCCCTCCATGATGGAAGGTGGAGAGCGGGCGCCGAGTTTCTGTGTTACAAGTTTGTAACCCAGGCCCCACGGGTCGGAATCAACGTCGTCACGAAGTCTCCTCCAGCTATTCGCCTTGCTCCTGTTGATCGCCTGGCGGAGAGATTTTCTCGCAGCTTTATAGGCCTCCGACTTACGAACTCTGTCTGCGGGAATTCTCGCTCTAGTGGCGGCTCGTCTAGTTCTTAAACATGTTCTTCTGAGTTCCGCAATCTCTTCAGTCCACCAGTAAACGGGTTGTTTGTCGCGTCGGGGTTTCCTTCGCGGCATAGACTGGTCGCAGGCCGAGACGATAAGTTCCATCGTGGATGTTACTAGTGCCTCGGCTCCAGCCTCACCAGGATTCCCCTGCGCTCCCCGAGAGATGACTTCGGTGAACTTGACCACGTCCAGTTTGTTGGTGTTCCACCGGCGTGGCCCTTCCCGAGATGCGGAAACTCGACGATTTGCCTGATCATGCAGGTCAAACACGATGTATTGGTGGTCGCTACCCGTGTAGTCCTCGACAACCCTCCAGCCAGAGATCCTCGGAAGGAGCGACTCAGACGCAAAGGTGACGTCAGGGATCGTGCCTCTCTGCCCGGGGCGCCGAAAAGTAGGTGTGTCGCCCTGGTTGAGGACGACAAGACCGGCCCTGGCGATGAAATCCAGGATGTATTTCCCCCGGGAGCTGGTAGAGGGCATTCCCCACTCGACGGCCCTGGCGTTGAAATCGCCACCAACGACGACATGCCCGGTGGTGCCGAGAACGCACTCCTCTAGGCTATCTATCTTGTCGCGAAAGTCCTGGACGGCCTCGTTGGGTGTGAGGTAGCAACTGAAGATAGTCACGTCCCTACACCGAACCCAGACGAATCCTCGGCCGCGCCCGTGACTCCGCACCAAGACATCCTGTGTATTACGCGCCCAAAATGCAGCAGTACCGAGGCTGTCGGAGATCCAAATGTTTGGGTCTCTGTCCCGATACTGTTCGCTGATAAGGAGCGCGTCAGCACCAAGTTCTCGGGCGAGCTGATCTAGAAGGTTATCAGCTCCCCAGGATCTATGAAGATTGGCCTGGAGGATGCGAATTACCGGCCGCTGCCTTTTGCCTGTTCAAGTGCGGCTCTGAAGGCACCGCACTGACCAGACCCGGGTAAGTGACCGAGGGCACTGGAGCCTGAATCCTTGCAGAGGAAGCAGGATGGGCTCGAGGAACATTCCTTGCGTTTGTGGCCCTGGCCTCCACACTGGAAGCAGTTGGCACTCCTGTCGGGCCCGTTACAGTTTCGGGAGGAGTGGCCGAAACCGAGACAGCGGAAGCATCTCGAAACTACCACCCTCCGTTTGAGCCTGCAACTGACCCAACCGACTCTGAGGTGCTGAAGGCTAAGCAGCTTATTGGCGTGCTTTTCGCCCATCTCAGCAACAGCCATCCTGAGTTGACTTCGGTTAGGCTTTGTCAGCCATACCCTCACTCCATCAGCCGGTATCTCCGGGAGTGCCACCTGGATCGCACGGGTCACCTCATCTTCGGTGGAGAGGGCATCAAGGTCCCGAATCTCGACCGAACATTTCGGTTCTAGGGCCTTGATGGAGCCTTTGTCCCCAAGTGCAGTCTTGAGGGAAGCGGCAAAACCGATCTTGTCACTCGACTTCCCCAGTTCGAGGAGGACATCCCCGTTCTGGGTTCGCCGAATAGACTTGATAACGGTGTCGGTCTCTTCCGGTTTGGCCTGCGATCTAATCTGACCCAGAACATCAGCAAAAGATCGCCCCCCTAAGGGCTTGATCAAGATTGCCTCCGTCCTGGGCTTCTTAGGCCTGGGTTGTTTAGGCTTTCTGACAGACTTGCCAGAGGCCTCCCCCACCGGGTTTGAGACTTGCGTCCGCTCCACCCTCGACGCACTTTTCGAAGCTGCCTCCACTTGCTTCTGCCTCCTCCTTTCTTTCTTAGACAGGCGCGTCTTCCAGCCCCCCAAAGGTGTTGAGGCAGAGTTTGCTGCCAAGGCAGGATTAGCCGCCGGAGCAGGAACCTCTGCAGGAGTAGCCGCTGGAATCGCGACAGCGCCCGGGGCGGATTGAGTAGCCTGGACAGGAGATGTCTGCGATGCCGCAGTGACAAAAACCGGTCTCGGCACTGAGTCCACCTCAACAAGCTCAGGGCTTTCCGGCGAAGAACCGCTCTGCCTCTTCTTTCGCTTTCTGGCTTGAGTCTGGGACTCAGCCAGATGAGCTTGAGGCGAAGCAGACATAACTCGGTTCATAACGTCGCGCTCCTGCTTCACTGCCTTCAGCCTGATCTTCCGGCATTCCTCGATTTCGCCAAGGAAATCCTCGAGTTTTGGAATTCCGTCCTTAATCGCCTTGTTGACGTTCTTCTGAATAAGGAGAGCCTTGGCCATCTCCTTCAAAAGATCGTTCATTTTCTTCAGACATGAGTCTTCCTCCTCGTTGGCATCGTCCTGCTGCTGCCGAAGCATTTGCATCTCGAATGCCGGACGAAGAGGACTCTTCCTGGGAGGAATTCCTTGCACCCCGGCTAGAGGTGTTACCGGCTCAGTCACCCCCATACCCAGCTTAACCTCATCCTTCTCCTTTCCGGTTACGGCCGACGATCCGGCGACACCAGCAGCCTTGAACGGGATCGGCGGAGGGGAGGCTTTAATTCCCCCCGTCGGCGTCCCAGTCTTCGAGGTCGGAGACCTCTGCAGTTTTGAGCTGCGCTTAAAGGCGGCCTGCTCATTCTCCTTTAATTTCGTGTTTTGGTTTTGAAAATCCATACTTTTGTTTCACCAGCGCATCGTGCGGCAAGAGGCGGCCCTTCATTGGCCGGGAGCGGGTACACCCTCGGAGGTCTACCCCCCGTAGGAGATAAGACACCCCTACCCCAGGACTCTGGGGCCCGAAACCTCCGTTTGCCCAGCACCGATACACAAAATGTGCCGGACGTGCTGGGGGTCGCACCGTGGCAATGCAGAGTCCGATCTCTGCATCCATGCCGCACTTCCTGACTAAGGTCCGAAGCGGCTGGCTTCTGACGACACACTGGAGGAGACCATCGGCAGTGCGAGGCACACATCAGTCCCTGCAACACAACAGGGACACTCCCAGGACCCCCCAGCGTGCGCCGGTCGAAAGAAGGTGGAAAGACACCCTTGATTCGGGGTCGAAAACAAGAAGGTGAGCAAGGTTAGCTCAGGAAAGAATAAAGACGGTGAGCTAAGACCTGAAAGATGAGAAGAAAGGCCCTAGCTCGGGAAGAACTGTGAGGAGGGTCTCACAGCTTGGCTCAGGTACCCCGGGGTCGCCAAGAAACACCCGTACAGTGGAAAGCCCACTGCCCCTGAGGGAAAATCATGTTCTATGGTGCAATAATAAAATTGATTAATAACTTGTAGAAACAGAATACTCCAAGTTTACATTTAAAGAGTCTACTAGTTTAGTTAGATCTGGACAGAAAAGTTATATTTTAAAACAGATTTAATTAAAGAAAGTTTAAAGTATTTTATTGTTGAAGATTTTGATGAAGTAAGATGTGATTAAAGAAATAATGACGCATATATTAGTTCATTGCTAAATTAGGGAAGAAGTGTTTTCTGTTATCAGGCCTGACACCGCAAATTTGATGTTTTTCCACAATATAACTTCTTCACTGACCATAACAGGGTCAGATCCTTTGATGGATAGTAAAAAAGACCAATAAAAATAATAAACATACATGCTTCAACAACTTCTCTATGCTATTCTGATTAATATCACTATTTCAACTTTTACAGAAATTTCACTGTAAATAACACACCTATTGTTTAAAATGTTTTTAAAGTATTCTATTTTATTCAAAACTTTGAGCATAGCAGTAGAAAATTAGTGAAATAATTCATGTAGGCAGTTAAACTAATCAATTTTGAATCATCGTTAGAAATGAATAAATTGAGAGAAGAGTTAAACAAAATGTCTGTTACAGGGCCGAATAATTAAGATTTTTAGAATGTAATATGTTGCTTGTATGTTTATTTAAAATACTACACTTTGTTGTGAAATGGAATTAAATAATAGGCTATTTAGTCTAGATAAATTACACTGCCTGAACATAATTTCCATTTCACGAATGCTGAAGTTAAAGTTCCTTTTGGTGGTAACATTATTTATCTATTATTTCAAATTATTCTGCTTGAAAATAAATCTTTTTCTCAAAAAGATTGCTTTAGTTTTATTTAATATTTACCTGAACCTAATACTTAGTAGGCTATCTAAAAGTAAAAATTTATGATTCAATAGTCCTGTACTCTTTGTTTCTATTTTTTTGCAAATTAATTCAGCAAAATTATAATGTTTGACAAAAATTACTCAAACTACTTAATAATGTTAACAATCTATATAAAAATCAATAAATTATTAATTTTTGTAACAAAAATAGTTTCCATGAAAAAATTTTGTTTGAAATAACCACTATAGTCCGCCTCCTGATCCAAATTTAATGGAAATTTCAATTAACGTAAACTGTCTGAATCCAATTAGTTAAAAAAAAAATATAACTAAAATATGTTCTTTCTGGTTGTATTTGTGCTAACATTACAACAGCGGTTTAATAATTCAATCAACTACTCTTCTTCCATAAGATTAACATTGAAACTTTAAAATCCTGTAAGGTGTAACCCTGGAGGCCGATTCCCATGAATTTTTGGCAGAAAAAACTACAGACCAAGCGATATCCTTCAAAACAAAAAACTTGAAAATCGTTTTAATACTGTAGGAGGAGTTATAGTTACAAAAAAATATTAAAACGCATATTTAATAAGTATGGATACAAAAGAAATAAATATCACCAACAAAAGTATTTTAATTTTGTCTAATGATTTAGATAGGTTTATGTGTTGACCGTTCTACTGACCTAGCAATAACCCTACTATATTATGTCTGTAAGTTTTGATAAAATAGTTATTTGTGATGGCTAGCTGTTGTTCTATTCACGTACCCTATCATGCTAAATTAATTTTAACTAAGAATTTTTACATTGGTAAGTTTAATGAACTATATGAAAGGTAATTTTAGTACTTATGATAATAAATTGAACCCTATCGCTGGGTTGTATGACATAACGCACTATGGAGAACCTTTCCCCATCTTGCTTCTTGTAGTTAACTAACAATTTGAAGATATTTGTTTTGAGATTAACACAAATCTTTGGCTGAGCTCTATGGTAAGTTTAAGTTATAAGATTATAAAAAAAAACTTAAAATATCTTTTAAATCTCAATAAATTGCTTTATAAATTATTGATGACAGTTATTTTTCATGACATCAAGTGTAGTATTTTTATGTGGTACTTGTTTGTTTTATGAATTTCTCGAATTTATAGCGCTCTGAAGCGTTTTTATTAGATATTTTATTGCTCAATTCGTCTTAAATACTTAAACAAATCAACATGTAAAAACATTGTGATAAAACATATTTGTGGACAGCTATGAATAGTCTAAGGCCAGGTCGTTCGTTGATACGAGCATCCTTTTGCCGCTCCCTAGTCATGGTTGATTTAGTTTTACTGTGAATAACTTTTGGAATTGTTTTTAATGTGTTTAGCATTTAACTAATCAACCTAATCTCCACAGCACAACGTAAATTTGGTAGAGTTCATGCAGCGGGCCAATGTCCCTGCCACAGCTGGAGATGCAGTTGCTAGGAAATTTCTGCCTTTTGAGAATCAGAACTCCAAAACCGTTCAACATTTATTTATTTATTTATTTCTCACAAGCAGCATAACATCAGTAAGCCTCACTAAGCAAAACGCTTAACAGTGAGGTCAAAATGAACAAAATAATAATACATTGGTAATAATTGTCCAAAATAATTTCTAGTAGGCACGGACGGGCGTCACTCCTATCACAGTAATAATAATCAAACATTTTCTTAATACATATTTAAAAATACAGCCACTGATGATTCCATCGACACATCACAATCTTATGAAAGAAGGTTGGCAGCACTGCTGTCTCGCAAACTAGATGCAGACGCAGTCAGCTGTTTCCCTCCCCCCCCCCCCCCCCCCCCCGGCAGGCCGGGCCGGCACACACAATGTAACCAGTTCATACCAGATTCTTTAAACTATCTGCCACCGGTTCTTTCAATAGCTTTCATCTATATTCATTTTTGAAGTTCTCAACATTGAATCATGTAATTTAAAAAAAAAATTTGAAACATTGAAAAAACATTGAATTCTCTTCTTCCGCTGCATACATTATTTTTAAGGTTTAAGTAAAAATAACCTCAGAAAATTAATGGCAACCTTAAAGCAAACAAGTACCTTTTAAGTTAAACCCAAGATAAATTCACTTACAAAAACAGGCCTTTGGTATTAGTGGGTGGCAAATTTACATGCAAATTTTCATGCTTTCAAGTCACCCAACCAAACAAACCAATGTATTAAAAGTTATTAAAATTGGCCTTCTTTCAAATAAAAACTTGAGTTATGTTTTTCGTTCATTGACTATCTGAAGGTTGTTCCAATTTATGCCTGTGCTGTGGCATAATCCTTGTTATGTTACACCACAAAGAACTAATATCCAGTGGTGTAATGACTGGCAGATGGCCCTAGCACTGGGTTTATTCTTCTGAACTTGGTATGATTCTCTCTGTAGGATCAGAAGAGAAGACCCACTCCCAAGTTACAGGGTGACCGGTGATACAGTAGACCCTCTAACTGGCACCTTTGACTAAAAGAAATTTTGTACCAACTTAGCGAAATAAATTTTTTAAGTTTATTTTTTCCAAGCACATTTATATTAACGGATAACGATTAAAACCAGTTCTCGTTTAAACATGAATTATTTTAACCTCAAGATTTACCTTGAACTATTTAAAGTTACTAGACATGCTACGCAGAAACACCAACATGAGGGAAATTTATTTGGTCATGTCCACATAGAATTTTAAGTTTATCACTTAAAACATTGGACCAAAAGCTGTGTATTCGTTCGGTATAGCCCCTTGAGCAATCTGTCAAAATAAATTGGGTCGTGTAAAACTGTTCTTGTGTAGATAGTCCAAATTACTCGTATTGATTAGTCCTGAAATTGAGTCTTTTTTTTAGAAAGAAACAACAGCTATTTCCCCATTACCTTTTTTTCTCTCAATTCTTAGAAGTTTGTTAATTTGAAAACTGTTTAAATTAAATTAGGCCTACTAAAAATTAAAAATAACTTTCTTTTTGTTGTTTACGTATTTAGTTGAAACATTTGTCAACTTTATTGTTTTCAACTTTATTTGTAAAATCTGCAGCTTGCAGTTTTTTGTTTCAAACATAAAATTTAATTTACTTTTATTATTATTATTTTAATATATAACCTCATTAATATTTTGATAGCTCTTAACTATAAAGTTCATTCTAGATTTATGTTTATTCAATTAACATAGAATATTTTTAAAAGTTGTAAATTTGTTTTTCAATTTTATACACACCTTCATAGCAATTTAAGTTGAATTAATCCAAATAGTGATGGCAGAATATATTAAAAAGAAAACAATATCCTAGACTGGCCTTATCTCATAGGGCTGCTGGGTCGGATGGGGGTTGGTATGTGTTTGGGAGGTAGGCCAAAAGTTGAGAAAGCATCAGGTGGTACATGGGTACAAAAAGGCAGGGAAAACTGACATTGGAAACTTTCAATATAGTATTGTGGACATGACTTATCACTGTTGATCTTAAGTTTCTCGATTTGTTCGCCTCAAGTGTTTAATAGAGTCTATTTTTATAATTGACCGGTTAATATTGTTTTATGGTATGCTAGCTGACTTACCCGTGCTTTGCAAAAGTACTCAAATTGCAATGCCAACCCGAGGAATTTCCTTCATGTGAGCTCGTTTGCTACGATCACTCGGCGTCAGGTTTAGTTTGTTCGCTACGCTCATTCACTTCAAGTATATAAATCATTCTGTTTTTTATTACCAATCCTCCCTCAATACTTTAAATGAGAACAGCTGTTTATAAATTAACATATCATATAAAATGTTGCATCCATAAGAATGAACGTGGTAACTTTGAAGAAGTGTGGAGCAGAGCCTTATAGAGGTTGGGAGAATTCTATTGTCAATCTTTCTTTCAAGTCAAGAGATTTCAATCAACTAGATGATTGTAGAGGTTTTGACTTCTGGGAGTGTTTAAACAAATTGTGTTACATTCTGCATTCAAAATCCAACTTCCATTTATACACAGGGTGCCCAGGGTGTTCATAAAAAAATGTCACAAACTTTGGTCGCTGAGAGTACTGGGCAATTTGAACAAAAAATATCAAAAAAATCCTTCGTTTAGCTGTTAGCTGCCATTTTGTTTTTTACACTAAATAATTTTTATTTCTGTAGCGAATCATTATATAAAGTTCATATGTGGCATGCACCTTTATCACACGAATGTTCATTTTCAGGACAAAACTACTTTTTTCCGATGTGTATTTTTAAAATGGCGGCCATTTTAAAAATTTTAACCCAAATATCACAAAAAAATTTTTTTTTAATGCAAGAGTCAAATAGTTGACAGATTAAATTTTGTAAAGTTTTTAAAGATCTGATAACAAATGACGGAGTTATTGTCATTTTTCTATAGAAAAACATTGATTTTGTATTAAAACTCATGTTAATTTAGGTTATTTTCAGTAAAAAATCTCAACAACTCCATTATTTGTTGTCAGATCTTAAACTTGGTATCATCGGTTAAATAATTTAATTTGACAACTTTTTGTCTCTTGTAATTTTTTATAAAATTTACCTTTTTTGAGGTATTTGAATTTTAAAATTTTAAAAGGCCACCATTTTGTAAATGCATATCGGATAAAATATTTTTTTCCTGAAAATGGAGATTGATGTGATAAAGGTTCATGGCAAATATAAACTTTCTATAATGGTCTGTTACGGAAATTAAAATATTTTGTGTAAAAAAAAATGGCTGCTAGCATTTTGATTGTTTGACATGTGTCAAGAGGAAATTTTTTGTTAAAATTGATTAGTGCTGTCAGTCTCCGAAGTTTGTGACATTTTTTATGATCACAATTTATACAGGATGTCTGTAAAGTACGTCACCAAAATTCCTAACACATGATTAATTGAGTAAAAATAAGGAAAAATAGGTTATTTGAAGGTATAGCCTAAAATGCATATCATCGCCTAAGAAACAACATTGCGTAAGTGATAAAATGCAAACTTTTAAGGAGAGCCAAAAAACTCGCGAGGGATATAGGCATTAGTATTACATAAAGAGTACGATATAACTCAAAAAAACAAAATGGCGGATATCTGGGTGGATAAGAAATTTTAGGATATATACCCCCAAACAATCTCTTTTTCTTATTTTGACCCAATAAACCATATTATGAAGTTTGGTGACGTACTTTACAGTCATCCTATTTAGATAATACAATATTATATTTTGATGTATACTACGTGTTTATGTAGTTGCTTGCCGACCATTTATCTTTTTCTACCTAGACAAAAAATGTTTCAAAATATTGTCTGGTCCCTTGAGGGGCGACTAAGAAAGGGTCTACTGTAAGTGTTAATACCCCCGTCGCAGCACACCTGCGTACTCAGCGAATTTCCAAAGAAAATATTGTTTCAACTTCAAAGAACTTTGTGGCTATTTAAAATAATTAATAATCTTTACAAGGAAACATAATATATTTAATGGCATTATATTTCTGAGTAAATTTATATTGCAATAAATGATTTTTTAACAGTGATAAAAGTGCATATCCATAGCTTATATGCAAAAGGAATGATCTGTTTATAAATAACAAAACATAAACATTCCAAATTTGACAAATATGCAGAAGCAGCTGATCAGCTGATTAGATCACCTGATCAGCTGATCGGATACCTTATTATCTCCATCTCTCTTGCTCTCATTATACACTTATTTTCCATGAGAATACCATGGGATTTAGCATTTAGGTTTGCTGCCATGTGGAATTTTTATCAAATATTAATTACTCACCACCTACTGAAGGTTTATAAAAATTTTTATTAAGATATGTTGATAAATAAGCGATATATAACTTTTTAAAGATTTACCCATAAGAATAACATGGGAAACTTGTTTGAATTTTCTCTATAACCAGTTAAGCTATTTTGAAGATTCAAAATACTAAATTGTTTGTTTTTTTAAGCTCTTTTAAATGGTTTTAGTTAAAATTGATGAATTTAGGAAATTTAGGTCAAAAAATGCCAAAAACCCATTTTTGACCTCTTTGAAACCCCATAAAACCCCATTCCTATAACCCGACAATGCTGGTTCGCGAACTCATGAAAATAGACCTGGTCGTACACCTTCATACCAAATTTGATAAAAATCGGAGGTCCGCTTCAAAAGTTATCGGTACCACGGACACACACACATATATACAGGGTGATTGATATAAGTGTGCCAGCTGTTTTACATGGAAACTGTAAGAGCTATCGAAATCGAAAAAAGTTAAATGGTAACCCCCCTGTAAATTAAGTCTAGTTTATTATAATTATAATGATAATGAATTTTTTTTAAAGTCGGCCATTTTTCCAATATGGCGGCCAACTTTAAAATTTCTTATGAAACACCCTACATTTTATGGTGTTTATGACATTTTCATAGAATTTTAAGACTTTTTTATTCTTTGCAATTTTTCTCTAAACCTAACGGTTAGGGAGCTAGAGTCAATTAAAATTCATTTTTAGTTCCATAAGAATAACATGGGGCAAAATTTATGTGCCCATATCTCTGAAACCATTTATTAAAATAAAAAATACTCAAGAATAAAAGTGTCTTAAATTGATGTTTTAAGAACATTTCACTCATAAAAATTATAATTTACGCATTAATTAAATTCTTTCCAATATGGCGGTCAAAAACTTAAATTTTCAAAATTATTTTAGTTATTATGAAAAAAATGTTCTTAAAACATCTATTTAAGACACTTTTATTCTTGAGTATTTTTTATTTTAATCAATGGTTTCGGATATGGGCAGATAAAGTTTGCCCCATGTTATTCTTATGGAACTAAAAATGAACTTTAATTGCCTCTAACTCCCTAACCGTTAGGTTTAGAGAAAAATTGCAAAGAATAAAAAAGTCTTAAAATCACATGAAGATTTAAAAAAATATATTGCGTTCCATAAGAAATTTTAAAGTTGGCCGCCATATTGGAAAAATGGCCGACTTTAAAAAAAATCATTATCATTATAAAAAAACAAGACTTAATTTACAGGGGGGTTACCATTTAACTTTTTTCGATAGCTCTTACAGTTTCCATGTAAAACAGCTGGCACACTTATATCAATCACCCTGTATATATATACAGGGTTAGGCAAAAGTCTGGATACCCCCAGTTAACTTTTTAACGCGTTGCAGTAGGAAAACCAAACTCGGCACATGTTTACAACATCAAAAACTGCACTTTTTCATCAGCTACACAACTTTGCCCCTGCCCCCAAAATGGGGTATTTTGGGGGCAGCCCCAAATTTTCAAATGTAAACCCCTATCGAGTGACCCCTCATTTTAAACGGTTTATCAAGAGAAATTAAATGGCGCAAACCGGAGGTCGATATCTCACCCTAACCAAAATGGCAGCCATTTCAAAATTTGACATGGGCAAGCAAGTATAAGTATGGACACCCCCAATTAATTTTTTAACACGTTGCAGTAGGAAAACCAAACTCGGCACATGTTTACAACATCAATAACTGCACTTTTTCATCAACTACACAACTTTGCCCCTGCCCCCAAAATGGGGTATTTTGGGGGCAGCCCCAAATTTTCAAATGTAAACCCCTATTGAGTGACCCCTCATTTTAAACGGTTTATCAAGAGAAATTGAATGGCACAAACCGGATGTCGATATCTCATCTCTAACCAAAATGGCAGCCATTTTAAAATTCGAGAAAGGTAAATTGACTTTACATTAAATCAGAAAATAGCTTTTTTAGAATCGAGAATATCTGGAATTATTTTAGAATTGAACCTACTAGTTCATTTCTGCTATTAGGTTCAATTCTAAAATAATTCAAGAAATTATAAATTCCAAAAAGCTATTTTCCGATTTAATTTTAACAAATGTAAATTTACCCTTCTCGAATTTTAAAATGGCTGCCATTTTGGTTAGAGATGAGATATCGACATCCGATTTGTGCCATTCAATTTCTCTTGATAAACCGTTTAAAATGAGGGGTCACTCGATAGGGGTTTACATTTGAAAATTTGGGGCTGCCCCCAAAATACCCCATTTTGGGGGCAGGGGCAAAGTTGTGTAGTTGATGAAAAAGTGCAGTTTTTGATGTTGTAAACATGTGCCGAGTTTGGTTTTCCTACTGCAACGTGTTAAAAAATTAATTGGGGGTGTCCATACTTATACTTGCTTGCCCATGTCAAATTTTGAAATGGCTGCCATTTTGGTTAGGGGTGAGATATCGACCTCCGGTTTGCGCCATTTAATTTCTCTTGATAAACCGTTTAAAATGAGGGGTCACTCGATAGGGGTTTACATTTGAAAATTTGGGGCTGCCCCAAAATACCCCATTTTGGGGGCAGGGGCAAAATTGTGTAGTTGATGAAAAAGTGCCGTTTTTGATTTTGTAAACATGTGCCGAGTTTGGTTTTCTACTGCAACGCGTTAAAAAGTTAACTGGGGGTATCCAGACTTTTGCCTAACCCTGTATATGCATATATATGTGAAAACGAACGAATGGTGTTTTTGGCTTCTGGGGACCTCAAAATGAAAAAATAAAGTGGTCCCGGGCTTAGGTCTTACCATGGCTACTACCGTAATAGCGTATTTCCTATAGGGAAATTCGCTAAAAATGTGAGTTAAACAACTTCAGATGGGTATAAAACAATGTACTTGTAAAATGTTTTACTCGGCCAATAAGGAGAAAAAATACATCTAAATTTTTTAAATAACTGTGATCTACTCATAGTGTTTATTTGATTTTTAACCCAGCATTGCTAATTGGTAGGTAGTAAAAGACAAAAATAACATCAAACAAAATTTGTTGAAATATTTCGTAAAAAACTAGTATTAAAAATAAAAGTTTAAGTTTGCAGTATTTTAAAACTTGAACTCGTTGTTTGTGTACATGTTATAATTTTATAAATAAATATTTGCTTTAAATATTTGTAATATTAAATGTTTGACTCATTTTAATCCAAAAATTACTATTCTCACACCTTTACTTCAAACAATTTAAAATATAAGGTTTCCTAAGGCAACAATAAATAATTGCATTAAGTAGTTGGAGAATAATATAAAATAAAATGCAATATCAGGTCTATGATGTCATCACCTTGTTATGAAACACAGCCAGTTTAAGTGATACCATGGAATAAAATAACTGATCAAAGTTTTCTGACAGAATAGGCCATTTAAACCAGTGGCTGTTAAGAGGAGTCCACTGCAGTTCAGTTAAGTGTACTGGCAGTTGACAAAGAGCTCTAGTGGAGAGTCTGTTTACCTCATGCCAGCTGGCATTGCATACCCTAGGCCTATCTTTTTTTATTTGCCTCAATGTGAACTTACAGGGTAGTCGCTTGTTACATTTTAGAACTTCTTACTCTTGGGACATCTGCTTAGAAATTTTGATTGTAGTTGAACTCTTGTGGCAAGACTTTAGCCAATGTAAGCGTGTATGTGGCAGAGCGGAAGTCGTGGATTGGCATGGGCGGGGGTTCGCTGGGCACGTGGGAGCTGGCACTGATGATCGCCGGACCCATCTGCATGCTGTGTCTCGCCGTCATGCTGGGCCTCAGCCTGTGGTCGCAGCACCGTAAGCAGCGTGACGCCTACCCGTACCCGCCTGACGCTGACGGCCCCGACCAGCCGATACTGGGCGCCGTGTCCCTGCGTGACATGATCGAGATGACCACCAGCGGCTCGGGCTCAGGTAACAGACCTTGAGCTTGGATGTTGAATGCTGTGCGTTGTTTCGCTGTGCATCCAGTTCAGCAGACTTATAAACATATAAAACTTGATTTTCAATAAAGTTTGTAGTTAAAAATATTTGTAAGGATTTTTGCTCAATCAACAAAATGAAAAGCAGGTAGGCAACTTGAGGCCACATCTTAAAGTTGGGTCTTGGCCTTGTTTAGTGTAGGAATATAAAAATCAATCAATTGAACAACAATTCAACTATTTTTTAACTTTACAACAAAGTAAATTTATAATTTGTCATGATCAACTTAAATATAAATATGGGCTTAACGTAAATATGGAAGGCCTAAATGAATATGTCAACATTATTTTGAACTAATTTGGGTTCTAACTAAAGAGAGTTGCAATGGGCCAAAACAACACACCAGGCAAACATCTCAGTGTACTATATAAAAAAATAAGGACTTTTAACAAAAATATCATTTTACTTACAACCAAAATCAAAATCTTTATTTTCCTTTAGGCATGTACATGCAATTGGCATTGTCACAAACATAAGAATAACTTATGTAAAACCAGAATGATAGCATAAAACATAACCTAGCTTCAGCTTGCATACTGAGTATTCTTTCAGTTTTTGTGAAAGGCTTCCTAATAACACTCTTTTTCTTTTTCCCGTCATTTAGTCATCAATTACTAAGAGACGGTAAAAATGTAAATCAGTTTAGAATACGATCAGAGGTATACATAAGTCATAACCTGGTATCAACATCAAAAAGCAAATAAATACAGACAACAACAGAAAGTATGAACCAACCACGATGCATCCATTGCCTTCACATCCCAACTTCATTGTTAAACGCAATTGTAATCTTAATAACATTAAATCTTATATTGAGCCAGGAAACTATAGTTTCACCTACTACTAGGTCTCCACATCAGTTGTTAACAAAAAACTCCAGTAAACTAGTGATTCAAACGGGTAGAATAAAAACTAGAGCGTCTAGAGTTGCCCTGATTGGCCGAGCCTTGAACCATTTTGTATCTTTACTGCTAGCGTTCAGAGCGGAGGTTTCAGAATTTACGCTCAACTGAATGGTAAACACTTAACCTAGGTGGCTGGGTGTTGTGAATATTCCCCATTAGTTTATGATCTGACTTGAGCAGCTTCAGTACTTTGGTCATCGTTTTAGATATGACCAAATATCCGATCCGATATTCCTGATATCTAATATATCCTGATATCCGATCTGATCCAAAACTGAACCAACTTTTCAGACATCCTCATAACTCTAAAAATTATTCTCTTGACTTCCTTTTTAATCATTGTACCAGGAAACAGTTTTTAATATCCACCACAAAATTTATTACACTTTCTTAATGATGAGGGAAACTTTTTTGATTGGTAAGGTGAGTTAAAAACCAATAATAAAATATTTGTAACCATGAAGCTTGTATTAATTTCAGTAAATAATCAGAATATTTCCTTGTAAGGTCCTTGGGTCTTAGGTCAGGTTAGACTTGCATGTATCTAGTATCGTTCGTGAACTACTTACTATCCCATTTGCAGGGCTCCCGTTGCTGGTACAACGTAGCATCGCTCGGCAGATCCAACTGGTCGAGACCATTGGCAAGGGCAGGTTTGGCGAGGTGTGGAGGGGAAGGTGGCGGGGGGAGAATGTCGCCGTCAAAATCTTCTCGTCTCGCGAAGAAAGGTCTTGGTTTCGTGAGGCAGAGATCTACCAGACGGTCATGCTCAGGCATGACAACATTCTCGGTTTTATTGCAGCTGACAATAAAGGTGAACAATTGTGGTTTTATTCTTATTTTAACAATAGTTGAGTTGACAAGTGATAACAAATCTATGTATCAGGCAGACAAAGATGTTTGTTTACTCTTATTGTGTGATCCTTTAATACCTTTAATACCTTTATTGAAATGGCGACCTAACTCAAAAGGTAGTTTAAAGCCAAGTATGAATGAAGGATGAGTGTAGGATGATTGTGGCGCGATCTTGTAGTCTTTTTAATCCATTTTCAACATCCTTATATCCTTAGCAAACTTGGAATGTAGTTGTAATGAAACAGTAGTTCACTCACATACATGTAGGCTGCACACACTCAAACACGGGGTTCGGACCAACCCTGGGGCCGACTGTGTTTACAAACAGCTTCCCGTGATAATAAACAATAGACAATACTTTATTTCTGTTAAGCAAATAACAACATATGCAATAGGACACAACAATAATGAGATCAGTGTAATACATTGTTAAAGAAACAAAAAACAAAAAGTGGCTTACCATTACAAGGCTATAGGCCTTTATTCAGGTATTCTTGCAAAGATTAAAAAACTTAATTTTTAGCCCACTCTGGAACCACTTTCATGAAGCCATTAAATGGCAAATTTATTATTTCTAATGGTAACTTATTGTACAGTTTAAATTGTTGATATATATGGCTATTTAAATCCTATACTCTTATACGAGCAATGTTTGCTTGTTTGCTTGCTTGCACAATTATCTCAAAAACGGCTCCGACGATTTCCTTCAAATTTTGGAATAAACTTAGTTTTACCTTAAAAATACGATTGGAGCTGGTCCCATGTCTGGGAAAAATCCGGTTTTCGCGCTAGAGCCCTTCAAAGTTTCCATGCTATCCTTATGGAGATTTTATTAAATGAACAAAAATCAGCTGATAACTGTAGATATAAACCAATGTGTTACATCTTTAACCTGTAGTTTAAGAAAATTATACCAAAGTGCAGCACCCGTCGGCTTGGCGAGTGAGCGAAGCGAACGAGCTCGTCTTTAAAATGGAAGAAGGCGAGTGAGCGGAGCGAACGAGCTTTGTGTGAGAACGAAAGTAATAATTTTACCGAGCTTAAGCTCGGTCCCCCTGGTACTTTTTTGTAAGTCTAGCATGAGAAGTTAATAAATTAAATCTATGTCTGTTTTCTTTTTTACATGAAATAAATGACTTAAAATGTACAGAGACGGTATGGTTAAAATTTTCATTTTCTTAAAGCTAGGTTTACAAGATTGGCAACAAGTGAGGTTGTCTAACACTCTAAGTGTTACCATAAAAAAACCTTTGAACCATGGCAAGAATTTTCCCACTTACGTATTCCATAGTTGATAAGTGGAAAGCCAGAAGTTAGGGATGGATGGGACCCGAAATTTCGGGAGCAAATTTTCCCGATCATCGGGCGGGATTTTTTTTTACTCGGGAATTTATCGGGACGGGAACTGCCGAACGGCGCGGCGGCCGCGATCGCGGCCGGCAATCTCGGCCGGCGTTCTCGGCCAGCGATCTCGGTCGGCGATCGCGGCCGGCGGTCTCGCTAACAAGGAACGGCACAAATACACGCGGCCACATTCCTCAGACGATCTATTGTTCAGATTAAATCTATTGTTCGACCTCTGGCAGTAATTTATTCAAGAGGGGTGTTTTTTGCTCCTGGTACCAAATGCTACTTTCAGAACCAATTTTTTTTTTTTTTTTTTTTTTTTTTAAAGAGGTTGGCGGACCTCTTTTTGCCTTACTTTGCCCCGTCCACATAGACTATTTGATCTGTGCGTGGATCGTATTAGACAAAGTAAGGGGGTGAGCCGCTACAGTACAAGGTGAAAGGTACTGATAAAAGTCACTGGCAGAACGCGGATTCGAACCCACGACATCGCTGCCATGGTCCCGAAGTCCGGCGCGCTAACCACTACGCCACCGACTCACCCAAATTGTCGTAGAAAACTAAGGGATGGCTCGTTTGATTCGTCTAATTCTTACAAATTAAACAAAATGTCAACCAAAGTTGTGTGACTTTCCAATCAAAGGCAAAATGACAAAGTATTGTTAAATAAATTAATCTTTAATTGAATTACTGTTTTATAATGTTAAAAACATCTTATTATAATTTAATGTAGTTATTAAATGAAAAACTTCAAATCCCATTAAATATATTTTTTAAAATTAAACATTACAAATACATGTATTAGATTTTGAGGTTCATAACTTTAAACTTTTATTGTTTTTAGCGAATTTCCCTATAGGGAATACGCTATTACGGTAGTAGTCATGGTAAGACCTAAGCCCGGGACCATGATATTTTTTTGTTTTGAGGTCCCTAGAAGCCAAAAACACCGTTCGTTCAAATTGATATATATGTGTATATATATATATATATATATATATATCTATCTATGTGTCCGTTAACACGATAACTTTTGAACGGAACCTCCGATTTTGATGAAATTTGGTACAGGGATGTAAGCCAGCGTCTACTAGGTTGAGTTCGCGAACCAGAATGATCGGACCATGGGAACAGGGTTTTATGGGGTTTCAAAAGGGTTAAAAATGGGTTTTTGGCTTTTTTTACTTTTATTTAGAAAATTCAACAATTTTAACTTAAACCATTTAAAAGAGCTTAAAAAAACAAACAATCTAGTATTTTGAATTTTTTACCCAGCTTAAATGGTTATGGAGAAAATCCAAAAAGTATGTTTTTCATGTTATTCTTATGGGAAATCAACAAAACCTTCCAACTTGCTTATTTATTGACATATCTTGATAAAATTTGGTATGTACATTCATTAGGAAGCGTTTAACTTATATTTGCTTAGAAAACCCATTTGGCGGCAAACCTACGTACTCACCCCTATGGGGTTTATGGGGAAAATAAAAAGAACACCATAGCCTTATAAAATTTGGTATGTACAATCACTAGGTAGGGTTTAACTTATATTTACCAACAAAACCCATATGGCGGCAAACCTACATACTCTCATCCCCATGGATTTTATGGGGAAATAGAAAATATACCAAAATTCCATTGGAAATTCGCTGAGTACGCAGGTCTGCTGCGACGGGGGTATTTATTGATTTTTTCATCAGACACTCCTTTTTTTAATAGCAAAAAATAGCTAAATGAGTATAGAAATAAAATAAAAATAGGTCTAATAGTGTATTTTTTTCAAGTTCAATTTTTATGATAATCTCTAAATAAGAAACTGTCTCAGTTAAATCAATAAGTATAAAATAAATAAAAATAAACATTTCTTGGGTTTATAAATGGCTTTGGTTTGTTGAACCACTTCATTCCTTAGGGTGAATATTTATTATAATTTCAATTTGTTGTTTTTTTTCAACTGAGCAGGCCTTAGACTGCCTTAAACTGTATTTATGTAATACAGTTTTATTTTCTTGACAATTTTTCAAATAGTTTTAATCTATATTTTTATGTACTTAATTTTTCTTACCATTCTTTAAAGAAAACGTTTAATATTTCATTCAACAAAACTTTTATAAAATGTTAAATGGACTTTTTTTTATATGTATATTGTTTAGTGATTTGATTGAAATTTTTTTGGTTACAAGAAAATTTATACTTTATCCTTAATTGTATACTGCAAATATAAAAATTAGATATTTTTAATCTTTTCAACAAAAGGAGGTTCATTGTAACTTATACAAAAACAAGTGGAAATATTTGGAAAGAGAACCAGTTGATATTTAACATTAATTTCATTAATTTGTCTTTATACAACATTCAGATAAAAGTCAAAACGAATATTTCCCGATAGCGTTGAGAAGAGCAATCTCGTCCCGATCCCGTCCCGAAATTGGACAGGAAATAAAAATTCCCGTCCCGTCCCGAACTAAAAATCCATTCCCGTCCATCCCTACCAGAAATTAATACATGTTATTTACAAAAATTAGGTAGAGAAAAGGTCCGAGAGAGGAACCCCAGAATACACATCCAGAATCAAAACTAACATTATTTACAATGTTTAACTACTAACAATTAAAATGTTAAATCTATTAAATTAGAAGCTACAATGCGCTTGTTTTCAAAACTATTTAAATAAAATCTACATTGTATCTATCGCTAAGACTGTATTGTGTTTTAGACTAAAACCATAGCGTTAATCATCTAGTAAACATTCTCACTCTAACTGTTATAATTTTAAAATTGTTTTTTGATCTCGAATTTGTTAAGAAATTTATATTCTACTAAAAAATACAAGAAAAATGTTACAAAACAGTGAATACTTTTTTTGTTAAATAATACGTATTCTACACTCTAAAAGTTAGGATCTGAGCAGTTACCCATTAATGAAAAAAGATCTATTAAGGGGATTCTCTACCCGTAATTTTTTATTTTATTTTTATCTTTACCTGTGACTTATTGGCAGTTACTCAACCATAAAACCTAACATTGATAAAAATTTCATTTTTTATATTTTTAAATTTTGCTTTACTACAAAACCCTATTTTATAAATTGGTAATTTTTGAAATTGATAGTTTTAAAACCTACTTTCTACAGATTGATGGTCTTAATCTAAAATTAAAGGTGTTTATACAGATACACTACAAATTCATGCATTTTCACCAATTTACCTAATTAATATCCATAAATAATTGCACACTAAAATAGTTCTTTTAAAAAATAAAAACATAATTTTTTTTATGTTCATGGGCGGTAATTGTGCAATGTGCCACTTGTACACAATTATATTGCATATAATCGTTGGTATTACTGTATACATAATTTTGGTTGAAGAGGACATCTTGAGGAATAAAAAAATAATAATAACAAAAATTGAAAAGAAAAAATGTTTTTCACCTTTTTACGGGTAGTGAATCCCCTTAAAGCAATCGACATAATGTTTAGTATTATTTTTCTCATAATTTTGAGTAGAATACAAATTTTTTAATAAATTCAAGATCGGTACTAATCGCCAGCGTTTGTGCATGTGAGTGAACTACCTGTTATCCAGCTTTCTTCCAATTGTCTTTAGTGTGTGATATTTCAAAACAGTTTTTAGTTTTTCAATTTTAACCGGTTTTCTTATTTCAATCTTGGTTCATTTTGCTCCAAAAGGATTGATGATTAATTAGTTGTTAATTTTTTTCCAAATTAAAATTAAGAGTTCAGTTTATTAGTGTACTCTTTAAGTATTAGTGTACTCTTTGAGTATTAGTGTACTCTTTGATTATTAGTGTACTCTTTGAGTATTGTGGTCTGATAAAATTTGTATTCAGCAACAGTCACTTATAACAAGACTTCTGTCAAAATCATTATTATATGAAGAAAAAATGTTAGACATGAATGTTGGAAATTTTTTTAATTCTGGCTTATTAAGAATAAAAAGAGTGACTCACAGTGAGCATTATTCCCACCAACTGCCTTTGATTCATCAGTGTTCAATATTTCATTCCAGATAACGGAACGTGGACTCAGCTGTGGTTGATCACCGACTACCACGAGAACGGATCACTGTTTGACTACCTGAACCGCAGCACGGTGGACGTGCCGGGCATGATACGGATGGCACTGTCCATCGCCACCGGGCTGGCCCACCTGCACATGGAGATAGTCGGCACTCAGGGTAGGCCTACGCTCTTTTGACTGTAGGCTAATAGAATCAACAAAGTTAGCAACCCTTCACGCCTACCCCATAGTCTCCTGGAATCTGGAGACTGTGTTTCTTTAATTACTTGCCTATACCTTTTGCTTTACCTTTCGCTCATATTGTTTGAAACTATTTTCAATTTAATGAGGTAAGGAAAACTTGCTTTTTTCAAGTGGTCCATATTTACAGGATATCAAATTACTGCCCTCAAGACCTCAAGCAAGGTTGGTGTGATATCAACAAGGTGATTATTGGTCAAACATAGTAATGAAGAAATTGCTTTTCCCTTTGTTATGTTAATGCACTTGAAATTTCAGAAGTTCCTTCTCTTTCAAAATACTGTAGTTTTTAACACCACAGGTGAAGTCTGACCAATTTTAAAAACAAATACATCCCAGCCATAAAATTTAAGGCTTAAGAATGCTTGTTTTTTTGACCGATGATGACAAACTACTAAAGCCTCTTTTAGACCTTATAATTTTGAATGACTACTAAAGCTGCCCCACCACTCTTTTTTCCCTACACTTGGAGTACATTCTTCTTAGCCTGTACAGTAATTCTATCGCTACTTAGCTTTTCCCATCAATCACATCTTTTAATTTACAGGAAAACCAGCTATAGCGCATCGAGATCTGAAGTCCAAGAACATTCTTGTGAAGCTGAATGGTACTTGCGCCATCGGTGATCTCGGATTGGCCGTCCGCCACGATGTGACCACTGACACGGTCGACATTCCGTTGAACAACAGAGTCGGAACCAAGCGGTACATGGCTCCAGAGGCAAGTTGTCAATATTTGGAAAGCACTTACTAAATCTTGATCCAAACTCTTGTGTAACTACTTGTTTTGAACCCAATTAGGCTATTCAGGTTGTGTGGGTTAGGAAGCTCTTTTTTTTTTGTTTTATGAGGTTAACCTGCATTTTCACATTTTCTGCATTAGAAATATTCGTTTTCTATATTCATAAGTACAGTGGAACCTTGAGATATCGAACCTCATTAAATCGAAGATTTCGATTTATTGAAGTTTTCTCCTTTCTTTTGAACCTACCTATCAGTCTAATGGTACTTCTACCTCAATATATTGACAGATTAGCCGGGACAACCTCAATATTACAAACTTTTGTTGCACCGATGCAAGGCCAAACATATCAACAGTATCTACATATCAAAGTCTTGACTGAAAGTCTTTGACTGACGTCTTGACTGAAGTCTTGTCTTGACTGAAAAACCTCAACCATAGAAAAACCAACCCATCTTATCAAAGTTAAAAAGAACAACAAATTGAATCATTGAACTAATCAATTTTATTTTGTGTTGCACCCGCCGCTCTACAGAGGTTGCCTTTTTCCGTACCTTGTGTTCACACTTCTGTTCTTGTTACCCGCGATTACAGTTAACTTATTGTGTTAGTGTTGTCACATTAATTACACAAAAGTTTTGGTTAAGCGTTCGTTAGCATTTTGTTACAATGCATTTTACATTATACCCGTGATTACTAACTCTACAACCCAGTGTTTAATGCATGTGTAAGAGTACAGACGTCTTCTAGTCCCGATCGATGCTTATTTGAGTGTTAGCAGCACCGTTTGGTTTTCTGCATCACCATTTATAGTCTTTGTCCTGATCAGCCTGTGATAAAAATTTCATAAAAGGGTTTATAAGCAACTTATAATGTTTTATTTATTTATTTATTTATTATAAGACTTTCAAAACCATCTTACTTCAAAATGAATATAGATGAAAGCTATTTTAAGAACCGGTGACAGATAGTTAAAGTATCTGGTATGACTATAAAGGTTTAAGTTTACCTGAGTCTGCCGACGTGATTCTCTGTCTCCTTTCTAGGTGACGCGTTTCGAGTATTAAATACTCATTGTCGAACCTTACCTACAAGAACACTTAAATCATCACTCGTACGAGGTCGTCAAAGTTTTTAAAATCACAAACATACAAAACATTTAGGACTCGACACGGCCGGCTCGCGTGCGCGCACTTGAACGGGATTGTCATAAACTTTGCCTATTCCAAAATCTTGATACTCCAAACAGGGCCCGATCTCAAATACTCTCTTAGTAGCTACACTTCTAGTGTCAACATATGAAATATTGTTTTTTTTTTTTTTTTTTTTTTTTTTTAATTAGAGCCTTATGTCTTCAAATTTTATAGCCAATAAGCCTATAGTAAATTTAACAAAAAGTACCGAATAGATTTTGGGTCTACTCTTATTATACAATTTTATTATGGTACTTTTATAAATGAAAATAAATGGAAAAAATCTTTATCTATACAGACAAAGCTAGGGCCACATGGCCTTTTCTTACCCTTAACCATACTTTATCCCTTGTCAAACTATTTCTGTATGTCATCCAAATCTTTTGAAATGTAGTAATTGAAATTCCATTTGTTCTGCATTTCAGGTTTTAGAGGATTCTATGAACATGAATCACTTTGACTCGTTCAAGAGAGCCGACGTGTATGCGCTCGGCCTGATACTGTGGGAGATCGCGAGGAGATGCAACGTGGGCGGAATTTACGATGAGTACCAGTTGCCGTTCTTTGACGCCGTACCCTCAGACCCGACGATCGACGAGATGCGCAGAGTCGTCTGTGTGGACCGTCAGCGACCCTCCATCCCCAACCGATGGCAGGCGTGCCCGGTGAGTGACTACATTAGTTGGCTAGGAGAAGAGTTATGATTATACTCACTATTACCATTGACTATGTACACCAACGTCAGTAGACTTCTCATAGCATAGGCGTGTTTGAGACCAATAGGCTACTGTATATGATTGCTCGATCTTCAGTGCCGTACATGGAAGTACAGGAGTCATATGATAGACAAATCAGTACTACCACTCTTCTCAATCAAGGATTAAACATTTAGTAATTTAGTTTTTTGTTTATGTTGTGATGAAATATTTTTGTAGCACTGTAAATCCAGCTGAATAATAACAACATCTATGGCTGCGACTTTGGCGCCGCGTACACGAAACTTCCAAATTTTTGCCTCAATCCAATTGCATTGGATGAGAGGTCTATTCACGTTAGTGTACATAGTAAACGCTATTACTATTATTGGATTTTTAGCGACTTTCCTTATATGGCATACACTATTACATTAGTAGTTACAGTAAGACCTAAGCCCGAGACCATGATGCTTTTTGGTTTTGAGGTCCCTAGAAGCCAAAAACACCGTTTCTTCAAATTTATATATGTGTATATATAGTGTCCTGAACACAATAACTTTTGAACGGAACCTCCGATTTTGATGATATTTGGTACGGTAAAGTCGTGTAAGCCAGCATCTACTTGAACGAGTTCGCGAACCAGAATGATCGGACCATGGGAACAGGGTTATGAGGTTTCAAAATAGTAAAAAAAGGGTTTTTGGCTTTTTTTACTTTAATTTATAAAATTCAACAAGTTTAACTTAAACCATTTAAAAGAGCTTAAAAAAACAAACAAATCTAGTATTTTGAATTTTTTACTTAGCTTAAATGGTGATGGAGAAAATCCAAAAACTATGTTTTCCATGATGTTATTCTTATGGGAAATCAACAAAACCTTCTATCTTGCTTATTTATTGACATATCTTGTTAAAATTTGGTATGTACATTCATTAGGAAGTGTTTAACAAATGTGTTAAACACTGCGGCTAATAGTGAGAGAAAATCGAAACCTCATGCTAAAAAATTTTATTGTATCAAAACATGCCTTTATATGAATTAATTAAGGAACAGAGGTAAAAAATGTTATCCGTTGTGTTTATGACGTCATATTGTGACGTCATATTTATGGCCCAGTACTGTGCCATGAGCAAGTAGAGGAGATCCCAAGCTGGCTCCCAAGTAGGTGCCGGTCAAGCCACACCTACCAACCACGCTAACATGGTATACAAAGGAGCCAGGAGCTAACCTAACAAAATACAAAAGATGGGTGCATTGTAGCATGTCACAGTACTGTGCCATCAGCGTGAGCGTTCAAATTTTCATGGCACAGTACTGTGCCATTAGCAATGAATGTGTCAACTTATATTTGCTTACAAAACCCATATGGCGGCAAACCTATGTACTCACTCCCATGGGGTTTATGGGGAAAATAAAAAGAACACCATAACTTGATAAAATTTGGTATGTACATTCACTAGGTAGGGTTTAACTTATATTTACCAACAAAACCCATTTGGCAACAAACCTAAATACTCTCATCTCCATAGGTTTTATGGGGAAATAGAAAATATACCAAAATTCCATTGGAAATTCGCCGAGTACGCAGGTTTGTTGCAACGGGGGTATTAGCTATTGCAAAAGATCTTTTGAAAATGAGATGTAAAAACTTCTAATGTATAAAAAAACGTAAAATTGCAGCAAATAAAGTTTGAAATTATTAAGTAAAACAAATAAAATACACTGTATGTACGAAAACAAGAACTTACTGTAGCTACAGTATTAATGTCTACTACCTGTCCCAACTATTATTCCTGTGTCATATTCAGTCATATTGTGAAACACAGAGTATGAAGAAGTGCCTGGTGTTGCAAAATGCAATAAATTCATTTATATACTCCAGGCATAACGGATAATAATTTGAAAGCATTGAATTGCAAGTATGATTTTTTAATTAAAATCCAGATCATCAGTTCTGATGAAGCAGATTTTGGGTGTCACCAAGGTGGATGAACAAGAGTGTGATTGGCTTCATAGAATGTCAGTTGTAATAAATAATGGTTACAAGTTCTATAGTCGTGGTCAGGCTTATTGGCGGGTGGGTGACCAACTGTTGCAACCTATTACCTTAGTAAACTGTTTCCAGAAGGTAACAGTAACTGTTTTTATTGGAATCATAATGTAACTGTTTGTAACTATACACTTTTACCGTTATTTTCTTGCACATATTTTTTCCTAGTGATCGATTAATTTGATAAATTATTTCTTGTTTATCGTGTGAACAGATAGAACGATTATATAGGGGCATAATTATTATCTTACCGCAAACAAACGGTTGAGAGAAACATTAATGTAGGCTATAGGAAACGTAAAATCGTAAGGAAACGTGTTATAAGTTGTATAAATGAAGGTAACATATAAAACCGTTTAAAATATCCTAACCTAAAACCTCCTAACCTATAAAAAATGTTGTAATTTTAATTTTTCGCCTAAACTGATAACATTAGACCACAACAAAAACATGAATATCCTATATAGTTTAAGTGTGTGGTGTGAAGGAGATCTATACACTATAAGGATTTACATTGTAGGCTATAACTGTAAAAACGTTTTCCCAAATCACTATCCAAACTCAACTCTGGTTTTCAAACAGTATATTTCTTGTCAGTGTAATTTTTAGTAACTATTCAATTAATCATAATATATATTGTTCATAGGTAAAATGTAAATAGAATAGAAAATTATGAGGCTTTTTCACAATTCTCGTCGTGCCTTCTTCTTTCATCTACGCATGATGTGTACGTAAGGTACAGCATTAAAGATGAACTAACTAAAATACGTTAGTAATGTTAAATGTTTTTGATAAACTATATATATTTAAAAGATATTGCTTGTATGTAACATGTTTAATGGTTTAACGACACGATTGAAAGAAGCTTGAATTTTCATACATGACAGCTGACATTAAATTTCAATGATATGTTTGTAACTGTTACTTTTTTATTCTGGTTGAAGCAGCTACTGTTACCTTCTAGAAACAGATTACAAAGGAAATAGGTTGTAACAGCTGATCGGCCACCCGCCAATAAGCCTGTCCAGGACTTTAGTTGCTGCAGGCCTATACATGGTTACAAGACCATATTTTTTAAACTATTAAAAATCAGTTTATAACACGTTCGCGGCGGCGAGGTTTTTGTTCGAACCTCATCACCATCCTGAATGTAAAAATTGTAAAACCCATCGTAGCAGCAGCACTGCCCAGTAAAAACCCACGTGGTCCCGAAATACATTGTACTATTGAGCAGCGCTGTGCAAAGCTTCAGATTTCTAGCTCAGATCCTGGCTTAAAAATAAACGGTATCAGTTAACTGACACATACTTTCTCCCAACAATATAAAAAAGGTGTTAAAAGCTCCAAACATTAATATCTTGATGACTCAGTCGGATAGCTACCAGCTGAGCAGCGCTCGTTTGACCCCACGCGCGTCTGTGACTTTTAACAACGTACTGCGTTTACCGCTAAACGAAAAATTGAATTTTCTCCGCAACCACTTGACGTAGAGCAATAATTCAAAATACTGGATTATTTAGTTTTTTGAGCTTGATTTAATGGTTATAAGTAAAATTTATTTCGAGGCAACAGCTATTTTGAAAATTCAAAAAATTGATTTTTGAAACACTTTTTACTCCATAACTTTTGAACGCGCATTTTCTCGGAGATGCGGGTGGTGTCATTTTATTCACCATTTTAAGCTTAATAAACTACAAAATTTTAATCAAAATCGTTAGAGCCGTTTTTGAGAAATTTTGATTTTTGACGATTTTTGAGGGTTTTTGGGGGTAAACTACCCTTAAAAATCAAAAATTCAAAAAAATGAAAAAAACGCCTGGAATTATCGTGGGTTTGGACCTACGTACCAAATTTCACCAAAATCGGACCATTGGGGCATTCTCTAGCTCTGTATACATCCTGACACACACACACACACACACACACACACACACAGACATCACTCCGAAAACCACTTTTTTGGACTCAGGGGGAACCAAAATGGATAAATCCACCAACAACTCAAATTCGAAAATTTTGACGAAAACAATACTTTCTCCATATACTATGGTATAGGGGGAGAAAGTAATAAATCATATTGTAAAGCAGTGCAGCTTGGGAGCGATCGCACCCATCAGGATGACATTAGGGTTCCGCGTGGGAGCAATCGTTCCCATGCCACCGCGAACGTGATAAAGTAGTTTAAACTCATGAACAGTACCTTTACTCATGTTTATCTTAAAACAATAAGCACATGGATGTGTGGTTACCAAAGTTTGTTGTGTCTGTGGCAGGCGCTGGTGGTGATGTCCAAGGTGATGAAGGAGTGCTGGTACCACAACGCGGCCGCCCGACTCACCGCCCTCAGGATAAAGAAGACTCTGGCCAACCTCGGCGCCTCCGAGGACCTCAAGATGTAAATAACTAACTCGCTGTGCATTCAACAGACTTTTGTTTAGAACCGACCTTCTCCGTTACAGCTGACTTTTACTTTGGTACATCCGTTGATACAAAATTGATAGATACGTTTAGATTTTGTTTTTGTTTAGTAGACATGTGATTATCGACATACTTTTATAAGATTAAAGTAGGCTCTAGTGTTAATTGTAAGTTATACATCACATTATGGATATTTAACTCGTTAACTTGATTGAAATTCATAATTCACTGATGTGTTTCTTCCTATTCTAAGAGTTAACTTGCAGAAGTCTAAACTGATAAAGCTGGTTAGTTGTTATATATTTTTATTATAAAACGATAAAGAATATGTGCTAACAGATTGCTAATCACGTCCTAGCCGTATTAATTTTAATTTTGACATTTTTTTCTAATCTCTTTGACCACCGTGTAAAACGTGCAGTCTTTCGTCGAAAAGTGTTTGTTAATGTGTAATCATCTCATTTTTTTATAAAAAATATTTATTGCTAGTTTTCAATGTATTTGTTACATTTATATACGTATAAAAAGATTTACTTTGATGTTACTATGTATTTATATTCTTCTGATCGCTTTAACATGGTAAATTTTTAGAAATCTAATATTTAACTTGTTTAATTTTTGTTGTAAATGAATACAAACCTTTTAACATTAGACATCAATTTTGGGCTTTCTTCAACAGATAGCTAATGCAATTGGTTGTTTGGCAAGTAGATACAAAGAAGTGGAAGCTTGTTGGCCTGCGATCGTCAGTGACCAAGCAGACCGTAAAAAGTTACATTTTGCTTTTACGTTCACCTTTAGTGCCAGCTTGTTTCTGGTTTAACTTTTCCTATAAAAGATTCTGTTTGATGTTTTAAATGTAAGCTGTGAGATAAAATTTTGTTTAAAGGGTTTGTATACATCATAGACTTTAAGAAAAGCTGTTTAAACTTTTGTTGTATTGAATTTGTTGTAGTTGGGCAGAAAATGTTATCGCGGATTTTTGGTTTGTTTTTGCTGATTAGACATCAAATTATAATTAATATTTCATTGTGAAAACATGCAATATAAAACCAGAGTTTATAGCTCTTAATGTTTGAGATAAAATATAATATGTAAGGCCTGATGTTAATAACAAAGTAATTGAAAAAAAATCAGCTTTAGGTTATATTAACTGAGTAATTCATAATTAGAACAGCCTGCAGGCATCTAGTACTGAAATTCTCTGATAGAGGACTGGAAGGCCCCAGCACTTTTTAGTTTGTTTTGCACTACCTCTGGTAAATATCCATTAAGCAACTTGTGATAAGCAGCATTTGTTTAGATTTTATCCTATCTAAATGAAGTTGAAAATTAAAACAACACCTTTTCACGTGGAAATTATGGCAGAAAATGTGTTTGCCACCCTCCTGTCCTCTTGCTATAAAATTACTGTCATCTACCATAACAGCACATGTCCAGAATTGTATCAGAAGTAAGCAATCAATTTATAATTACTACAACAATTTGATCGCATCCATTGAATTGCCATTGCCATTTGTTAATTGTAGAGTTATAAGGGTAACCCCTTTATACCAGAGGGCAGTTAAAAGGGTTATGACTCAAAGAGGATGAGGTTTATTTTAGCTGTACAAAGTTAAAACTAAGAAATTAAGATACTACTTCATTTCTTGACTGTATTCTTTGGGATGGATTTAGCAAAGATTGTGCCTTAGATGTAAACTTTATGCCAATGAAAATGTTCACAAGTTTTATACTTTTTAGCCTTTTCGCAATAATAGTTAGTTATGATTGTTACAAACTATTTCGTAAAACTCCAGGTTGCTAATAGAAATATGTCCTTTCTCCCTCTTTAATACAAAAATGTTTTTATAAACATGTCTTCTAATGTAATCAAAGGTGTTAAGATGAGTTTATGGTTAGTATAACACATTTTATTATTCTACACAATTTTCTCGGTAAAAAATTTTTAGTTGGTTTTTGCATTGTTTTGTAGTTAATTTTCTAAAATATGATTTTATTTGCATAAGGAATAGTTATCAAAAAGCTAAATTTTGTTGTATGTTCTGATTTTTTTTTTTTTTTTTAACTAATGTTTTAACATAGTTTAAATCTTTAATTGGATATGAAATTGTCTAAAAAATTTCTTCTCAAACATAGTTCTGATTATAATGTTAATTTCATCCAGGAATAGCTTTGTTGTGCTAGTGGTGTAATTGTATCAAACAACACTAACAGAAAATAACTTCTTTTAATAGCAAGTACCGGGTTAATCTAGCCTTGCTCGTTGGTTTTAATTCCATTTTTTGTATAGTATCTTGGTAATCAGGCTATTAAGTTTACTGGCAACAAGCATCTATACCTCTTTACAGTTAACAGCTGTTTAAAAGAGAATGCTTAATGTTGTGTTCTTTTGTTTTTGTTGACCTTTCGTTGTTATTTCCATAACAAAAATGGCAACCCATAACACCAATGTTAAAAATTGCAATTTTAAAACTTAATTTTAGAAAACAATTGATTTTTCTAGGGGTTGAGGCTGGTTCTAAACTTTTTTGGGCCAAAATACTCTTAAATGCAAAATTTAAGCAAAATCTACCCGCTAGATTTCAAAATCGTGGAAAATACATCGCCACAGACACTCCTCTTATTGTAGCCTTGAAATAGAGGACATTAACATGGCCCATTGGATTAAACAACTTTCAAATTGTTTCCTCCAAATTCAAGTATAAAACTTATTACATATTGCATGAAGATTTTTACTAATCCATATTGGCAACATTGAAGAAATTAAGTTTGTTATGGAAATCTCTTTATAAATTTGTATTTATTATTTGAACCAGGTTATTAATTTTGTACTTAAGACCCAAACTTTTGTATCAACAATCGCTATATTTTTAAATCTGATAATATATTTTGCTAATGTGGACTCATAGATATATCTATTTTACGTAGAAGATGGAGGAATCCTCGCAAGGATCAAGTCAGCAAATTGAGCTTTCGATGTAGGCAGATGGCTGTTTGTCTCTAGTAGTTATGTACAAATAGTATATTGTCCTTCATATAATTTTTGTCTAGTGTAGTGAAATATTTTAATTTGTTTAGTTGGATTCGGCCTGTACCAATATACTTTGCTCAATGAATGAGTACCGAGACGATAGATGTATATAATAGTTAGCTTAAAATAATGTTCAGAATCTTATGTATATAAGATGCACATATTCCAGTTCTTTTTACGTAGGCGTTATACTTAAAGGCAAAGTTTGTGACATTTTCCATTTGTTCTCATTAAATTAAATTTGACCATTAATTCAAATCTCTTTTTAAAACACAACTAGTATACACTAAATTACATATGTACAGTATGGCAAACAAGAAAGAAGGTACAAAATGAACCTTATATGTCAGGATATAATACACCTACAAAGTATTTATTGTTGTATTTTATTTTCCTTTCTATGTACAGTATTTTCCTTGATGTTTATTTTCCTAGACATTTTCCTTGTATGTCAGTTTTTTATTTCAAGTATCAAACTTAAAAGAATGTAGACTTTCAAAGCTATGCTCATAAATTTATGTGGTGTCTTTATCTTCAAAATTGACTTATTTTAGGAAGTTTTCTTTATACAAAACTGGTTTACAAACCTGTTCCGCCACAGTTCAGTAAACCGAACAGGTTTGTAAACAACTTTTGTATATTCTACAGTTCTGGAAGCTTATTCACAATGAATAAGTTTTTTATGTTGTCTGGGAAGTGTCACAAACTGTGTCTATCGTGGTACTGTAACAATTCCATTAGAGACCCATTACCTCAGATCGTTGACCTCAAGGTGTCCATTTCATGGCCCCTCCACCTCATTTTATACAAGACAGATTACTGCCAGGATTCAGGAACATGAAACCTCAAGTTTTGTGTATAGTTTTTTATCAGTTTGCGTTGATATTCAGTTATTTACATGTAATTAACGAGCTGTTCTCACTCGTTAACCTGATTTGTTCCTATTATTGTTTGGTGTTGTTTGTTGAGTTGTGTTTATTAAAAATTAAAAGTTTTGTGCTTGTTGATAATGCATCATTAATTTTAAAGAATGTGGCCTACCGAATCATTTCAAGACATGTTAACACTCTACAATTGATTTGAAGTGATTCAGGAAATTTTTCAATAGAATGTCATTGCTAAATGGAAGTAGCTAGGTTAAAAGAAAACATTTAACCAATAACTGGTCTCTTATTTCAAGCAATTGTGAAAAAAAGAAATAGCAAAGTCGTAGTAGTGCAAGACACAATTGTTGTTTTTCAAAAGAATACTATTTTTTATATAGGTTGTACATAAAGTCCCGCACAGGTTTAATATTTTCTTAACAATAACGTATAAATCAATAAGATTTAGTACATCAACACTACACCTAAATATCAACTACTTAAGGAACCATCAGTTTCGGTCATACCATGGGGACGTCCCGCCAGGAGTCAGAAGAAAATCTTAAATGTATATTTCATGTGTATTCATAGATTCAAGGTTTTTCATACATTCATAAATAATATAGATTGCTGGAATAACTAATACTACACAGCTGATAGGCCTATAATGAGTAAATGTTTAATCTCGATCCTACATGAGAAATTTTTGTACATCTTTTCTATTTTTTCATATTTTAAGTGTTAAACCTCCACTGCCCGTCACCATGAGCCAATAGGCCTGTGCGGTAATCTAAAGATAGCAAGGTACGGTCACGGCATTGTCACATAGGCTAGCCAGAGGTGACCGCTCATGTTTGTGCATGTAATGTCGTCGCCCGGGATCAAACAGGGGACCGCTGGCTTGTGAGGCCGGAGCTCTACCACTGAGCTGCCGCTCCCGTAATGATCAGATTGAGAGAGCAGAGGGTAAATTTGATTTGAATTATAAACAAAAAATTAAACTTGTTATAAGATTTTTTATGTAAGTTTCATTAAATAACAATATCCATTTAATGTGAAAGCCAAATTACTGTACTAAACAAATGTGATAAGGATATTATTAAATAATTTTACAATACTTTGAGACTATTAAATTATTAGCTGAGACGCAACAGACTTTAGATATGTAAAATTATGATTATTGATGCAACAGCGAATGAAGATAGGCTTTTCAAGTTGTGAATTTGTTTGGAAAATTTAACCTATCTCATCACACTACTCTTTCCAATTTTTTACAAAAGAATCAAGTTTTAAAAATCTATCCTCTGATACATTTATTTATTTTTTACATCCCACTCAAATTGAAGACACAATAAATCAACAAGCACAAAAATGTTGTTTAGTTTTTGATTGGTTTCATTAAAAATGTTTAATATAACTTCTCGCTGGTAGTTTGCCATTTGTAATTCATTTGTATAGTTGTAATACAAGTTATTAATACTATTTTTATGGAAGTTATTAAGATTATTAATTTTGTGTTGTTATGTAATCTAATTGTAATTATTTTATAAATAAAATATTTCCATATAAGCTCTAAAGTAAAATATTGTTTAATCATGCTGCCTAACTTAATATAATGAATACTTCAATATGGTAGAATCAATCCTATTTATCCACTTAGTCAATCAAAACCCCAGTATATTGTTATAAGTACCCTGTCATATACCGGGTGTCCCATAATAGTCCCCCCCCCCTGGTTAATTTTTGAACGGCTGTATATATTCAAACGAAGTTCAATTCACGTTACTTTAGTAATGTAAAGTACTTTTTGGTGGTATTTTGAAATTCACCCCCCCACCCCCAAATAGGGGTTGCTGCGGGTAACTCAAAGTTTTTAAATACGAACCCCCAATTTTTATGTTATTTTTGGATTGTACACGTGTTTTTAGAGACTCTTTTATCCGTTGACATTTTTCTCTAAACTTAATGGTTAGGGAGCTAGAGCCAATTGAAGGTCATTTTTAGTCCCGTAAGAATAACATGGGAAACACTTTAATGGCATATATCTCCTGAACCATTCAGTCAAATAAAAAATACTCAGGTATAAAAATGTCTTAAAATTATGTTTTAAGAACATTTAACTCATAAAATCTTCTATATATTAATAGGCAAGCATGTTTTGTTTCCTCCTTTTTTCTCAGCTTGTGTGCATCGTAGGAGAAATCTGCCGTTAGAAAGGTATGGTCCTGTAGATGAGCAGAGTCCCATTCGAATTCACATCGGACTCCAGGGCTACGCCCCACAGGCTTTCAAAGTTTCAATGTTAATTTTATGGTAGATTGAATCATTAAACAGCTGTTGTAATAAAAAATGCTAGCAAATCAGTAAGAACATATGTTTCAGTTATAAAAGATTTTAAATCTAATTGGCGCAAGATTAACTGAGTTTTTGGTTGAATTTCGACCAGTGGGCGATTCCTAGTTGTCATTAATATTGAAATAACTAATATTATTTCCAATATGGCGGACAAATAATAAAATTTGTAAAAATTTGATGTTTGTATTGTGAAAAAATGCCTTAAACATAATTTTAAGACATTTTTATACTTGAGTATTTTTTATTTGACTGAATGGTTCAGGAGATATGGGCAATTAAAGTTTGTCCTATGTTATTCTTATGGGACTAAAAATGACCTTCAATTGGCTCTAGCTCCCTAACCATTAAGTTTAGAGAAAAATGTCAAAGAATAAAAGAGTCTCTAAAACACATGTAAAATTAAAAAAAAAAAAAAAAAAAAAAAAAAAAAAACATAAAAATTGGAGATTTATATTTAAAGTTTTTGAGTTACCCCCAGCAACCCCTATTTGGGGGTGAGGGGTGAATTTCAAAATACCACCAAAAAGTACTTTACATTACCATAGTAACGTGTATCAAAGTTCGTTTAAATATATAAAGCCGTTCAAAAATTAACGGGGGCTATTATGGGACACCCGGTATGTAGTTTTTCATTGATCCTCCTTTAGTAATTTGAAGCAAATAATCCGTCTTTTGCCATTGGTGGTTCATAGACTATATGATATTTGTAATAGTTTAACAATATCAAACAAGCTTAAGAAAGCCTGGATCATGTGGTCTCAATTACTGTACTCAGATAAAATATAGAATTGCTTTGATGAATTACACACTTCAGCCCAGGTCATGGCTGGGGACGGTTAAAATTGTAATAAATCCTGGTTTTTAATTTGGGTACCAATTCAGAACCAGGAGATTTATCCCACATTATACCTCGTTCAAAATAAATGTGCGGTTGAAAGACAGAATTTTATTTCTCACAAGGAATATTCCCCCAATACCTTCCTGAATTCCTCCATTCTTTATTCACAATCAGAGTTATTTTAATTTCGCCCTTAAAATTCAGAGTAGAGAATAGCGCTGATGATTGTGTTATTTCCCTTAATTGCCAATGAAAGCGCATCTTGTTACATCTCAAACGTCAAAATTAGAATATTTGTTTTCAAAAAAGCAAAACATTGGCTTAAAGTGACATGAGATATTAAACAGCTGTAGCAATTTTCAGTGACTGTGATTGGTTGGATTCTTGGCAACGGGAAAAATGGGAGAATTGAAATCTGCGTTTCGACTGCACATTTATTTGAATGGGGTATAGTATTTATGATTTTTGACACTATAGTAAATTGCACTAAAATAGTCCAATAGAAATTTAATTAGCTTGCCCTCCCAAGCCCTCTTGCTCTGCAATGTTTATCTACACAATCTGGAAAAACGAACTGGATAGAGGTTTGGCAACAGTGCATCAATTCTCATCAGACTACTTTCTTGGAATTTACTTTAGTAGCAATTATAGCAAAAGTAGCATTAGTAGCACTAAGATTATGTTTATTCAGCTGTTTTGAATGATCGATAACATGTTAATGATATTGGTAAAATCGATTGAGCCACCAACTGGTCATTACTATCAATAATAATTTTTAATAAAGATAATATTTTGATGAAAACAAATTAGAGAATATTGAAGTGGTAGGAGTTATGACTGAAGCCAGGGACACAATAACAAAACGAACAAAGAAGATTTTAAAAGAGTTATGATAAAGTGCACTGAAGGACTCTATAAAATTTTTAAGAAACCGTCTGTGAGCTAACAAAACTACCTGAAAATCCCAATCTTACTTAATTTTTGAAATAATTACCGTACTCTTTTATTTGTAGTTGAATTTTACTCATTCTCTCACTTGGCAACCTCTAAAACAAAGAAATGTTACTGTAATTTTATTTCAACAGTGATCAATATACGACCAAACGAGGAAGAATTTGGGTAAATCGGAAGAGTAATGATTTAGAGACTTCGGGACCATGGCAGCGATATCATGAGTTCGACTCCATGTTCTAACAGAAAGTTTTCATCAGTACCATTTAACTTGTACTGTAGCAGGCTCACCCTCTTACTTTGTCTAATACAATCCACACACAGATCAATAGCGTATGTGAACAGGGCAAATTAAGGGAAAAAATTTCATAAAGGGATAAAAAAGAGTAAAATATTAAATAATTTATTTTATGAACAAAAATTACAACACAAGCTAGTGGTGGTGCTCAGTTAGTCTAGGTGCTGGGGGGTGCAGATGTTTGCGGTGGCTCTTTTTGCGGCAGAGGGTCGCTGCCTGCCGCATGTCGAACGGAAGCCTCAAAGTCCGCGGGGTCCATCAGATTCTTGACTCCGTGGGGGGGAGGCCCGATCAGTGCTTCTACTTCGGGATAGTTTAGCGTCTCCTTTTTCAACAGAGTCTCTGCCAGCTGAAAAGTTTCATATTACACATCTCAAATTCATCTACTTGGAACACAGCAATGGATCCATTTTAAGGGATGTAAAATTAGGCCTGTCCTACACTATAATTATTTTGATTGAATCATAGTGGATTGGTTTGGTTATGAATTTACATAACCTGTCTTAAATTATAAAAAATTGATAGGAATTCAATATTCTGTATATTCATTAGGCAACATTGCTCTGAAATACAAAGTGTAAAAAAATTCGTAATTCTTGTTAATTATTATGATTCAGATAACGGCAGGGAAGTAGATAAAACAAAGGATATGTGTAATGAGATAAACAACCACTTTATAAATATTGAGCAAATTGCCTCTTCTGAACCAATTACAATAACGTATAATAATAAAAGTTTGGACAGATCTTTTTTTTTACCAGTATGTAAGCATGAAATTGTAAAGACTATAAATGGTTTAAAGAACAAAAAGTCCAATGGAATAGATAATTTATCGGTAGCTTTAATTAAAAATATTGCAGAGTAATATCTGATGTTCTAGAATATATTTATAATCTAAGTTTCAAAACAGGAATTTTTCCCCATAGTTTAAAAAAAAGTTAAGTTGTTCCTCTCCAAAAAAAAACCAAATTCTGAACAAATTGACGATCTGAGACCAATAAGCTTACTGCCAGCTTTAGCAAAGTACTAGAAAAACTTATGAAAACACGGATTATAGATTATTTAAAAAGAAATGCCGTTATAAGCCCCAATCAATATGGTTTTACCAAAGGCAAATCTACGGAAAGTGCACTCTCTGATTTCGTAGAAAATTTATATGAATCTCTTGAATATAAAAAAAGCTTTAGAAAAATAAATCCAAAGCGATGTGGAAAGTTGTAAAGGAGGAATTAGGAGTAGGCGGGAAAAATGAAATTGTTAAACCTTCCATTAAACTTAAGGTAAACAATGAGATTATTGATGATACATCAGCCGTGGCTGAACTGTTCAATTACCAGTTCTCCAATATTGTAAAAATTCTCAAAATCCCAAACACCACACATGCAAATAATATGAATTCAAATGTTAATCCTGCAGTTCAGATGACAAAACTAGGTTGTTTTGCTAGGTTGTTTTCTACCAACGAAGTAGAAATAAAAAATACTATTTTAAGTTTAAGTAATAGTAATGCCTGTGGCTGGGATGGCATACCCATAAAGTTATTGAAATGGTCAGCAGATGAAATATCAAATTCCTTGGCTATATTGATCAATCAATCATTTACTGAAGGCGTCTTCCCCCAATTGCTAAAACTCTCAGAAATAGTGCCCATCCATAAAAAGGGATGTGTAAATGAAGTACAAAACTACAGGCCAATTTCTTTGCTAAGTAACATTTCCAAAATTTATGAAAGAATTATTAGCTAACTTTTTGGAGTGCAATTTCAAGTTTTGCAGGGAACAATTTGGTTTTCGAAAAAATCTAAGTACACAATCGGCATTAATCAACTTTGTAAACTGCACATTGAAGGCTTTGGACGAGTCGCGGCGCACAGCTGGTGTGTTCTGTGACTTGTCCAAGGCTTTTGACTGTGTTAATCATAAAGTTCTTCTATATAAACTTACAGAACTTGGTTTCCATGATCAAGTAATTGAACTTTTAAAATCCTACTTAAGCGATCGTAAACAAAGAACAGTGATTAAAACAGATTCTGGGAACAAATACTCTTCTTGGGCATATAACAACTACGGAGTACCGCAAGGTTCAATCCTAGGTCCCCTCTTATTCCTCACATATATTAATGATTTACCTTCACATTTTTCTCATCAAATTTGTATGTAATTTTACCCTTTATGCAGATGACACAACAGCTCTCATCAAACGAGATACTGTTCAAATCCTACACAAAGATGTTGAAAAAACAATAGCAGAAATAGGAAATTGGTTTTTAAATAATGGCTTACTTTTAAATGAAGACAAAACAAATGTTTTATTTTTTTAATTAAGAAATTCGACTGCCAATAAAGGAATTACTGACTCAGCCTCAGAAGTAGTAAAATTTTTAGGTTTACATCTGGACAACAAACTACGGTGGACAGAGCATATAAATTATTTAAACAAAAAACTCAGTTCAACAAGATATGCCTTAAGTATTTTAACTCAAATTGCCTTCCAGGATGTGTGTAAACATGTCTATTATGCTTATGTGTACTCAATTTTAAGCTATGGTATTGCATTGTGGGGGGCAGCTTCGGATGTAGATAAAGTTTTCAAAAACAAAAATCAATTATTAGAATTCTTGCGAATTGTCACAAAACAACACCATGTAGACAACTATTTCAAAATTTTAACATTAACTTCAATATTTATCTTAGAAATTCTAAAAATGGTCCACAATAATCCCGATATGTTTAAAAATTATTTAATCGATCATTCATATAACACACGAAAACAAGAAATTTTTCAATATCCTGCTCACAGTTTGAAAAAATATGAAACAAGTCCTCTTTATATGGGGTTAAAAATTTACAACAAGATCCCGAATTCCTTTAAAAAATTAAACATAGTAAAATTTGCAGGCAGTATCAAAGAAATTTTAATAAAAAAAGCCTATTATAATCTTGAGGAATTTTTCAATGATTCTTGGTAACAGGCATATTTTTAATATCCAATATTTTTTATCTCTTTTATTATGTAAATTAGTTTTAATTGGTTGGGTTCCAATTAGGGATGTGTCGATTTTCGATACCGATTCTCGATACCACCGATACTTGGCCATTGGTATCGGTATCGAGAATCGATTGTCTAAAGTCGATACCGATACTTTCGATACCGGTCGGTTCAGTTGTCTGGTAAATGGAAATTTGATTTCAAGTTATGCGTCATTGCGTCACATTAAAACATACTAAAAGCCACTTTTACAGACGGTGGAACAATCCAATAAGTCTAATAAAGTCAAAATGATTTTCTTTCGGTTGATCGAAAGAAAATAAAGCTAACAACATCAACAACAATCTCGCGTACGCAAGTGGCGACTGCTGGTAACTGCGCAAACAAGCGCCAGAAAAGTAGTCCCATATTCAGATTAGATCTTGACGATATTACCATAATTTAATTACAATTTTAACTTTAAGGTATTTCATTTAATTTCACTATCTTAAAATAAAAGACAGATGTCAAGATAGTGAAATACTTCCAAGCCTTGGACTGGACTCGACTCTTGACTGGCATTGGCATTAAGGCATTGTGGCAACATGGCGACGGATGCAACTGCACCGATTGTTAGGGGTAGTGAGTCATAGCTACTGATTTAAATAATATTAATTTGTATGGTACATTTTTAAAACATTTAGAAAACTTTAAAACTAATAATCAATCATAATTTGACATTTAATTGCATCAAAACAATTATTTAAATCTGATTTATATAACTTAAGACAAAACAAAGAGCTGTGTTGACATTAGCAGAATAGTAGTAATGCCGGAAGATGAACAAACAGGTTTACCAATGGCTAACCTCAAATAGCCCCCGTAATACAGTTTTTTATCATTCTGCACGAAATCAGCCAGTTTTTTGTTCTCTCAATAGTACCAAAACTGATTCTTTTCTGTCCTAGGACTGAAAAATCAGATGGAGAATTTTTTAGGTCCTAGTACTGAAAAGTCAGCTGTTTGCCAAGTATATTACTATTGATTTATTTATGTTGATGAGCAGAATTTTGAAATTCAAACGTTATGAAAAGCATTGTTTGTAAATAACAGAAATGTAAACACTGCATATTACTTACTTTGTAAATATAACCTCAAAAATACAACTTTATAGTTAATATTTTTAATGATCAAAAGTCTAATTTTCGCATTATGATAAAAAACATTGTTCATCACTCGGAGCAAAAGTGTCTTTTTGATGCTTAATCGTTTTTAAAAACTCGGCTGCGCCTCGTTTTTAAAACACGATTGCGCACCAAAAAGACCCACTTTTTCTCCTAGTGATGAAAACTACTATTATTGTTGTATTTTATTTTTCTAATAATTCAGCATTCACAAAAATATATCATGTTTATTAATTGATAATCAATGTATTTTTCTCTCAAATGGCTTTGATTATAAGACAGACATTGGATTTATTATTCTTTGTGATCTTTTAAGTCCTAACAAACAGGTTTCATGGCTGTTCACTAAAGCTAGCCTTTACTCAGTTAAGGGACCTTCTACCAATAGCAGATGGCAAATGGAGGGAATTATGTGAATTCCAAAACAGTGAAAATTATGTGTACATAGCTTGAATATTTCGGAGAAGTGACAATGATTCCTAAACAAAATGAGTTGTGAAGATTTTCTTATGAACAAAGACAAAGGAAGTAGATAGAGTTAAAAATCTAGTGATTCAGCTGTAGCATCCTGGCATTCTAGGCTTGTGACACAAAGTAGAATCTTTACATTTCTTGTAATATTAATTATTTTGTATGATAATTGAAAATGGAATATTCCGTGTATAAATAAATAAAGTAGGCCTTTTATGCCTAATAAAAAAACTGTGAATAGGGAAAAGCTTTTATTTGGAAACAATTCAAAGAAGCCTAAGTGAAATATGAAAGTGAAAAGTTAAGTAAGTAACTAACTGTAACAGAGGATTTTCTTTTTTTCATTTAATGGTGGTTATTGGCTAACTTTTCAATCTTTTTATTCCGTACATTTCTTGAATCCCTATTGTTACTAAACCAAGTTTTTAACTTAAGTTTTTTTTAATAATCAGCAATTTAAAAATCCATATTTTTTCCTTCACATAGTTTTTAAGCAAATTAAACTTAAAGTGATCTTTAGTAGGCCTAGTAGGATAGGTTAGTTATTTTAGTATACTAGGCTAGTATATTTTTATATTTTAGTATAGGCTAGTTAATTTAAGGCAATTTTCAATATTTTTATGTTCACGTATTACTTGACTCGACTCTTGACTCGTTCCAAAAATATGATATTCGCCCACCCCTATTAAATATTCATGTGATATTCGCCCACCCCTATTAAATATTCATGTTACCTACTTAATAGTTAACTGTTAACTTGCTTATTTGAGTACATCGTTTTCATTTCTTAACATTGAAAGTTAATTAGTTAATTTTGTGTGTTCTTAAACCGTATTTAGTGTTTGTGATTTGACTATTTCTATCGTGAATTGATTTTTAGGTTATCTATTCATTCAAGTTAAATAATTATTACTGTTTTTTTATAGTTATCTTGCTTAGGAATTAATTATTTTCATTTTTGAGCATTGAAAATAAATTATGTGAGTGTTTATTGTAGTGCTTGCAAATATATTTTACAAAAAGGTTTAAGATAATGAATCTAAAATTTTTTATTTTTTTAAGAGGCAGACCAGAGTCTGAAATATATAACCGAGGATAAATTTTACTACTTACAGCTAAGCTAGGTTTTTATGTCGATGGTATCAAAAGTATCGGTATCGAGAATCGGGAATCGATTTTTAAAGAATCGGTATCGGTATCGAGAATCGAAAAATTTTGGTATCGACACATCCCTAGTTCTAATGTCTATGTTTGTCTTGGTTTTTTTTTTTTTTTTTTTTTTGTAGCCTTTAAGTATTGACAATGTACCTGTCTGAATATTACCTTTGTAATAACAAAAAAAACAGATGTGATGTACAATAAAGAATTGTCATTGTCATTATCATTGTCATTGAACATGAATAGTAAAGCTACGTCCTTATTCATAGACTTTGGAAAAGCATTTGATATGATAGATCATAATATACTACTGGAGAAAATGGAGAGGTATGGGATAAGAGGGAACGCACTTAAATAAAATGGTTCAAAACTTATTTGACAGGGAGAGTTCAGATTGTTTAAATTAGAAATGTGTATAGTAACCCAGAAAAAAATTACAAAAGGAGCCCCCCAAGGAACAGTTTTATCTGCAAATTTATTTTTAATTTTTGTCAATGATCTTTTAACACAACCATTTTTGGAAAGTATAAAAGCCTTTGCAGATGACATCGCCTTTATTTACAAGCACAAAGATAAGGAGGTGATATGGGATCAAATTAAACAAGATTTGAGGGTGTTAAGAAATTGGTGCATTGTGAATAGAATGGAAGTAAATGTTTCTAAAACTAAATTTATAAATTTTGGTTTCAGTAGTTTTGAGTTTGAACATCCAATAAAATTTCATAGAAAGGACTGCATCAATATTTATGTATGTAACTGTCAAACCATTGAAAAAGTCAAGTATTTTAAATACCTAGGAATGTACATAGATGAAAAAGTAGACTGGAAACAACATATAATGCAGTTGAACAGTAAATGTAGACTAAAGACAAGGCTATTTTATTTTCTAAGACACTTATTCAACACTGAATTGATGAGATCTATATATTGTGCTATTATACATTCAAGGCTACAAAGCGGTATACACTGTTGGGGGGGGAACATATAAGACATTTATAGAAAGAATTCTAAGGAGAACACAAAACTATGTGCTACGCATAATGCTGTTCAAATAGAAGCGCAAAACATCATTTTTTCCTCATTTTAAAACACAAAAAATTCTTCCAATTCGTTACTTGTATATGAGAATGTTTTATATTAAAAGTGGACAGAATGGCAATGGAAACTTGATGCAACGCATAACAGGACACACAACCAGAGGTTTCTTTAGAAAAATAAAAGTTAAAAAATCATTGTTTAAATTATCATTTAACTTTCTGGCACCTAAGTTGTTACATTTTTTACCTTTAGAAGAAGTGAAAGAAAAGAAAAACATTTATATTTAAGCTTAAAGAGTGGTTATTGGCTCCAGAAAGTGTTGATTTATGTTTGAAGTTTTAAGATAATTTTTTAATTAATTTTAGCTTTGTAAGCACAGTTTCTAAGTTTCTAGTTTAATTAAAATTAAAAGGGAGAAATATATTTGTGATCTTAATATGGTTATAAGTTCTTATTAAGTTATAAAGGAGAAATATATAAAAATTTTCTTTTAATTGATTTATCTGTATGAAGTTAAGGATTTTAGAATTAAGTTAAGTTAAGGAGGAAACACTCATTTGTGAATAGAATTAAAAGTAGGTTCGCACAAATGTTACAGTAAGCCACACTATCAGCAATGATCAGTGCAACTGATTACTTGGCAAGATAGTGGACAATCGCCACCGCAATTGGTTTTGGTGGTAAACAATTTCCAAATAATTTGTAAACTGATAATTTGTAATGGCCTGAGGAAATAAATTCATTTATTCATTTATTCAATAGCGAGGACAGCTATCTAATTATGTGTCAAATTCGGTTCAAGAGCGAAGACTCAACGAATTTATTAGATACATTTTATTAAAAAATGTTTTTAATAGCATTGATTTATAAAACAGCTTACAGTAAACTCCCAACCCACTCCAACCACTGTATTGTTATTGTTTTTTCAATTTTCTGAAATATACAATAGCCAAAACATTTTTGTTTGTTTTTTTGTCAAATTTTAATTTTATTTATTGAAATGGTTTGACGATTGCTTTTTGAGAACTTTAAGATGCAATAGAAGACCATTAATATAGTACAATAAACATGAAATATTTATGTATTTTTCTGCACTGGCTAATTTGTCTACTTAAAAAGAATAAATGTGTAAAAGGCAGAAAATAGGGTTCAGCCTGATTTTAAGTGGTAAACTTGAGTTGTTTCAGCATTACTATTTAAAATAAACCAAAAAAATGAAAAAAAAAACCAACAACCAATGCCAGTAAAAAACCAAACTGAAACCGAATAAATTTTGCAACCAACCCATCACTACACAAAATACAATTTACTGTCGAATTCTAGCATCACTATTTGGAACAGAAGTGAAAATAGACAAAAACTCTACAAGAAATGAACATAGCCTCATCAAGATGTACATCTAATAATTATATTTTTTCTACCACTGCATGGAAATAATCACATTGCCACACCTGTAACCCCTATGCAAAACAGTTCATTTCCGGTTTCCGTTTCGTTCACGCTCAAGAGCGGCAATGTTCTTTACCGCACGCTAGATCAAACAGAAATTTTAATTCAGGTGTTATTAAAAACCATGCCACAGAAGTTGTTCAATTTTGTCGTTTAGAAATTGCTTCTATTTTAGTTTGAGGTTATGTTTGATAGTTAACAGTGTGTTCGAACAGAAACAAATAAAAAATAATCTAAATGACATTTTGTATGCAATAAAACATGTAATCTGTAGCAATTATGTTGGTAGGAAAAATCTTGGGTATATTGTATTACGAGCGCAAATAGTAATTGCCGCTCTCAAAATGTTTGGCCGCACTCAGTTCGAGTGGCAATGACGTACTTTACGCTCTTCATACACAAAAAGCTATTTTCAATCTGTGTAATTATTAGTCAAGAGTGAAAAATATCTACGTACCAACTCTAACTTATCCTTATTCTCTGTGAGAACTTTTTCTGTGTTTTTATAAGCTTTAGCGACAATCTTGCGTGCTTCATCATCAAATAGGGCTGCCATCTTCTTGCTGTATGGTTTTATGCCCCCTTTTTCATCATCAAAGGACACAAGACCAGTTGTTTGACTCATGCCATACTGCCTTACCTGAAAAAACATGTTTTAGTTCAAGTTTATTGATTATGAAAACTTAATTCTTAGGAAACTCCCTCTTTAAACTCTAAGGAAGAAATTCCTTCCTCCTTAATAAAAAAAATCTAGTATAAAGATTGAATAAAAAACCTGCAATCTTGACCTATTTTAAACATTTTTTTAAGAATTACTCAAATTTGATTAATTGATGGTTAGTTTATTTCATTTTAACATTAAATATGAGGAATCTTTCAGTGCGCTAGCCTAAAATATATTCATAATTTAATTTTAGGATTAATTTTCATTCTGTTGTTTTATTTTGGCCTATTGTATTATGATGGCTTTATTTTATTCAGAATTGATGAACATTATTACCATTACCGTTACCATTGTAGGAAACATTGTACAACCTTCTAAGATTAGAAACGTTTTACAGTATTTAGTCTGTATATTTTTCAAACGATCATTTTTGTAAAGTGTAATGAAAGGGACAATTTAAAATTATTTAAGATATAAGTTCTTAACTTAAAACACACAAAATAGAAATAGGCACAAAATTTTTTTTGAGCCTCACAGAATGAGTTTGTTTACTAAACATCCCAATTATGTAGGAATAACATTTTATAACAGCTTGCCACAACTAATAAAAAATATAAATGACCAAAAACTTTTTTGATGAACTTAAATAACTTTCTAATCAATAATCCTATTTATTCCTTTGAAGAATTGTTTTTGTTTTCTACTCAATAAATAGATATTTATATGCCATTCTCAAACATGTTTTACTTTTAGAATTTGAAATTTTTATAAACAAAGATTGTTTGAATTAACTATTACAATAAGCTACTTATAACTAAATTTCATTGTAGACCTACTTAGCAAAACTATGTACTACATGATGCCATTCATGTACAAACATAATGTATGTACTTTAAAGTATTTTGAATATGAATATGACCCTTGGATGGACATCTTCCAAAATCAAATTATCATACAAACTTTCATTTTTATTATTATATCGAGTGTACACAAGGTTCGGTCCAGTAGTCAAGAATTTTTATTTTATTTTGGTAGGTGTTCTTTTTTGCCCATAGGTGCTCACTAAGAAACGATGTTGCAAAATTCCATCAGGGCTCCGCCACACAGGACGTCAAAAATTTTTATCTAATGTTATTCTAATGGTCAATTTTTAATATAGTAGAGTCAAAATTTTTGGGTTTACATCTTGACAATCAATTAACTTGGAATTCCCATATAGACAATCTCACTTCAAAGCTATCACGCGTAATTTATCTTTTAAGGCGTCTCATTGATTTGATTCCAAGAAGTTATGTAAGGACAGCCTATTTTGCTTATTTTCAGTCAGTAATTAGATATGGTCTAATATTTTGGGGTGGTTGCTCGAGAATTTAAGAAGTTTTAATCCTTCAAAAGAAGGCTTTAATTGCTATGAGTAGGTCAAATCCAAGGGAGCATTGCAAACCTATTTTTATTAATTGGCAGATTCAAACAGTAATAAATTTGTTTATTAATGACATCATAATATATGTTTTGAAAAATCCTGATTTGTTAAATTTTAATAATCACAACCATAATACGCGTTACAAAAGTAGTGCTCTTATAGAGTCCCACCGTCTCAGTAAAACAGCAAACAGTCATATTATTTTATCAATCAAAATTTACAATGTTTTAAAAAATTCAATAAGTGCACATCCTTTCAAAACATTTAAAAATTTGCTTTACAGCTGGCTACTGGAAAACCCTTCCTATAGCTTGGACGATTTCCTTAATTTAAAAGATGTAATATTTTAGAAAAGTGAGGTAATAATATATTGCAATCATAATTTGATTGTATAATTGTACAATGTTGTATATTTATGTGTATATTAGTTTTTAGATTATTAACAAAAGCTTGTGACTTGGTTTTCTACTGTAAATCTGACATTGTCAATGATACTGTAATTGTGTCCAAACGACAAATAAAGAGATTATTATTATGAATCTAGGAAAGGAGTCTGGAAAACCACATGACCTAAGGTTCTGAAATTTGGAGTGGAAGATCCATTTTGGCCGTAGGTGCTCACTAAGAACAACCACTACAGTAAAAACCGGTTTTGCAAAACTCCTTTAACGCTCCGGCCCACAGGTCTTCATTCCAATATAATGTTATCCTTATGACCAATTTCAATATGAATTAAGGAAGCAACAAATCTAAAAAAAACTAAAGGGCCTGTGGGATTGAAATTTGGAGTGATATCTTTGCTCATAGACTCCGCCCCCCATCTCAAAACTGCTATAGAGCCTATGGGGTTTAAATTCGACATGGATGTTCCTCTTTGCTAATAGGTGCCCACTAAGAAAAGGTTTGGCAAATATAGCATTTGAAGTTCTTTAGGGTTCCGCCCCACAGGACTTCAAGATTGCTAGGGTCTACAGGGTTGAAATTTTACATGGGCGTAAAAGGTTCTGCAAAAATTAGGGATGGACGGGTCCCGAAATTTCGGGAAAATTTTCGGGAAATTTTCGTCCCGATCATCGGGCGGGATTTTTTTCATACTCGGGAATTTATCGGGACGGGAACTGCCGAACGGCGGCCGGCGATCGCGGCCGACGATCTCGCTAACGAGGACGGCGATTGCGGCCGACGATCTCGCAAACGAGGACGGCGATCGCGGCCGACAATCTCGCTAACGAGGACGGCGATTGCGGCCGACGATCTCGCTAACGAGGACGGCGATTGCGGCCGACGATCTCGCAAACGAGGACGGCGATCGCGGCCGACGATCTCGCTAACGAGGACGGCGATCGCGGCCGACAATCTCGCTAACGAGAAAAACACGGCTTAGCTATGGCTTATATTAATTAGATTTTAGGGTTTATAGCTTTAAATTTACATTTTTATAATTTTTTCATCATACACTCCTTAATTTTTTTTCTGATGCATATTTGAACTAAAAAATAGTTTTTTTTGTTGATCTATTCGACTTAAAAATAGTTAAATGTATTCATTTAAATAACAATAAAAGTATAATGCCTAATAGTTTATTATTTCTTAGTTCAATTTTCTTATTTATATTCTTCAAGGAAGAAACTGTCTCAGTAAAATCAATGAATATAAAAAAATGGCAAAATATTTCTTAGGTTTATAAATGGCATCGGCTTGTTGAACAACTTCTTTTCTGAGTGTTAATATTCATTCTAATTTAAATTTGTGTTTTTTTGTTCTTTTATACTGAGCAGGCTTTATTTATTGTAATATAGTATTGTTTTATTTACAATTTTTCCCATTGTTTTAACTATTTTTTTTTTTTTTTTTTTTTTTTTTTTGTATTGGTACCGTACATAATGTTATTTTCATTCTTCATACCAAAGGTTTAATATTTCATTAAACAAAACTTGTATTAAATAAGACATGGGCAACATTTTTCCTTTATTTGTGTTTAGTGATTCGACTTAAATTTATTTCGTTACAATAAAATTTATACTTTCCCATGATCTTATTGCATCCTTAAAGTATCAAAACTATATATTTGAATTTTTTCAACAAAAGGACATTCATTGTAACTTAAACAAAAACAAGTGGAACAAGTTGGAAGGAGAACTAGTTGATATTTAATATTAATTTGTCTGTATACGACACTCAGATAAAAATCAAAACAAATATTTCCCGATAGCGTTGAGAAGAGCAATCCCGTCCCGATCCCGTCCCGAAATTGGATGGGAAATAAAAATTCCCGTCCCGTCCCGTCCCGAACTAAAAATCCATTCCCGTCCATCCCTAGCAAAAATATAGTTTTTAAGACTTAGGGCTCTGCCCTACAGGACATAAAAATTACTCTAGGGCTTACGGGGTTGAAATTTCACACGGAATTCCTCTTTGTTCATAGGTGCTCACTAAGAAATGGTCTTAAATATAGTTTTTGAAGTACTTTAGGACTTCCCCGTACAGATTTCACAATGACAATCGGGACTTGGGGAGAGAGGCGAGGGGTTAAAATTTGACATGGTCGTTCATCTTTGGTCATAGGTTGCCACTAAGAAAAGGTTTTGCAAAATTCATTCATGGCTCAGCTCACACTACTTTAATGTTTCACTATAATTCTTAAGGAAGAATCTTTTGTTGATTTTTAAAGTAATTTTTTTACCTTTTAAATAAATTTAATCACGGGTGAAGCAGTGACAGGCAAAATCTATTGCATGTGATATTTTAGATTTATTATTGTACTTCAGTTTTTTTTTATTTTATGCTAAACATTGAATTACATAAATTAGTTTTTCTTATTTTCTTTAATAAAAAAAAAAAAATCTTTAAACAACAATAAAAGCACTTTTTGGCCAAAATACAATATCTTTGCAGTTTTCCTGTTTTCAAATAAAAAATAGGAGTATATTTCTGATCAACAAAGTTTGAGATCATACTTTTGGTTAGTTCCACATGTCATCATATTCATATAACAGAGTGGATTCATAATTTCAAATTACACTATTCTACTTATCCAACATACTCACCATGGCATATGCCATTTGACTGACTTTTTGAAGATCGTTTTGGGCTCCAGTGGTGATCTTATTAAATGTCAAAGATTCAGCAACTCTGCCCCCAAGCGCCATGCACATTCGTTCGAAAATCTGAAGACATTTCACTGGGAATTATTAAATCATCAAATTTATGGGAAGTCAGCAGTACACCATAAATACAGTACTAAAAAATTGCTACATATTATTAACAGTCAGACAAATCTAAAATACGTATCACATATTATATTTTTTGTTATGACCATTACTAAATTAATATGAGTTTGCTAACGCAATTTTTAGAAAAGTTTGAAATTAGGTTATACTAAAGAGAATCTTTTTTATTCAGTTCAACAATTAATCATAGCAGGATTTAAGCTGAGGAAAAACGTTTTGGAGCAAAAATGTTACAAGCTCTTAGAGATATTATCACATACACCCCAACACCAGGTATGTTACACAACTTCAGCATTTTGATTTCTTCATGTTACTACAAGTAAATATGCGTACCAAATAGTAGTACAATAAATTCACAAAATGTTAGTCAAGTTTATGTTTTACATGCCTAAAAAGTCAAGTATGCTGTGTCAAGTAATATTTTAAGTAGTAATAGGTCGGTTGCAAAATTTATCGGTTCAGTTTTCCACTGGCATTATTTGTCGGTTTTTCGGTTTATTTTAGATAGTAAACATGAAACAACTCAAGGTTACGATCTAAAATCAGGCTGAGCCCTATTTTCTGCCTTTTACACAATTAATTATGCTTTTTAAATATACCAGTTAGTCATTGCAAGATATATATAAATATTAATCCAACTTCAATACTGGCCTTATATTTTATCTTAAAGTAGTCAAAAAGCAATACAACCATTTTAATGGACAAATTTGCAATTTTAAACAAAAACTAAAACTAATAATTTGATTTCTATGATTGAAAAGTGTGTATTTGTAAAACAATTATGGACTGTTGTAGTATTTTTCTGTTCAATATTGTTAACAAAATAATAATAACATTAATTTACCTATAAACGTTGAACCATAAGTCATCTTTGGAATACATCTTTGGTTAAAGTTTTATTCAATTTGTGAAAATCAGAAGGAAAAAATGAGCAATAATTTGTTTATGTACAACAATTTGATCAGAAATCAATAATAATGTTCTGGAACTGTTAGGACATCAATTTTAAGCGATCGGCCACATGCCAAACAATAAAGCTCTTATCGGCAGGCGTCATCTATCGCCTCTTATTAGAATTGTATTGTTATCTTCCTAGAACCGTGGACGTCCTTTCTTTTATAACAGATTTCTGTTTAACGTTTTATCTTTCATAAGAAAAAAAACCGAGAAACCTAAAACTGACATTTTTGTTACCAATTCTCGGTTATCGGTTTTTCGTCAAAAACTGATAAAACCAACAACCGGCTTTAACAACCGACCCATCCCTAGTGCACATATTTACTCTTTTCGCATTTGGTAGGTTAACTTTTATGTCGTAATTTTATAGTTTGACAAAAAATATTAAAACTCAGGTTTTGTCCCTCAAATGTTATGTTCCAGCAAACATATTTTTAAAATCCTGTTCAACCAAGTTATTTTTGTCATACGCTTTTAGAACTTTAATCTCTTTACTACTAAATACTCTAAATGTATACTCTTTACGAAAAAAAACAATAAAACCGACAACCGACCTATCCTTAATGTTAAGTAAATGCTGAAGTGGGCTTAGATTGGTATATTGTATTACTAATTTAAAGTAGCAAAACAATGCTAGGCCTATAAGAAAAAAAAATGTTTGTACTTTCACTTTTTCAATTTTGTCCACAGCAAAATTTTTTATTAATAGGCACAAACTATCCATTTTACATTACTAGTTCTTTTTTCATATAATTTTAAATATTAGGTAACTAAAGAGTCAAACATAAATATAACCTCAACAATCGTTGCAAAATCCTTCGATCGGAGAGAGCAGCCACAGCTGTTTTTGTCGTAATTGGGGATTGGGGGTTGTCTACACATTAAGCAAAGGCCCAATTTGTTTAGGTAGGTAGTGATGTAGTAAGGAAACATGCGGTACAACAGTTTAATTTTAGGATTCAGGAGGCAATCATGGCACTCGGTCACTTAAGGTGTACCCCGAAAAAACCTGGCACTCCAGTAGCTTGGAGCGCTAGTGAGGACCTTGAGGGAATTATATTCACTAGCATTCACTATCGCCCGTTGTAATTGGACTTGATTTAACTCTACAACCAATTGCGACACCATTTGAATTAATTTGTTTATATTCCATCAACTTGAGTCGCTGTATTGAGTCAGCTTATATTAGATTTGTTTTAAAAACTGCTTGCCAATAACTGTGTCGACGAGTGTCATGACTGTATACATTAGACTGTGGTACAGCACTGGAATTTTTTGACTGTTGTGATTGCGTCGCTCTAGTTTGAGGTTGGCTACATAAAACTGTCAAAAACATTGTTGAAAATATTGTAGACATCAGTTGATTGAAATTGAAAGTGAACTACCAAAATATACCTTCTTCTACAGTACTGTACTCTTCATCAATACTGTAATATTACAATCTTTGCAGCAAAATTGCAAGAGATTGCTAAAATATTGTCTCATATTTGTGTGGCAGGTATCTCAAAAGGGCAACCGCAGCTACAACACTAATCATTAGACAGCGACCCACTCTTGCATGCACATCTTAAGGTGAAAATGACTGAAGGGTGAGTATGATGGATCTCAGGATCGCACCGGTAACCTTTTGAAATGCAAGACAAGCTTTATAACCACTTAGCTATCTAGCCAATCAAAAAACCTAGTTTTCACTTTATTTTTATAGCTTTCAATAGGTTAGTTAAAAAAAAATGCTTTAGTAAAAACTGCTGTCTTATGGCCTGTTAACATTTTAAATGAGATTCTCATAAGAAATGTCAAGTATGAGCTGACTAAGCTCAATAAAAACATAGTAGTAAATAACAAAAACTTTGAAAAACTGAAAGGGACCAACCTCCTCCTTGGAGAAGAGTTTTTGGTCCTTGGGCGTGTACTGGGCAAACCCGAGGGCCATGTTGGTGCGAGGCACGATGGTCACCTTCAGCAGAGCATCAGTGGTTGGTAACATCCAGCCCACCACGGCGTGTCCGGACTCGTGGTACGCCACCACCCTGCAACCGCATACGCATTACAGTGCCATGCTGGTGCGAGGCTCAATCGCCACCTAAAGCAGAGCATTCCGCTGGTCACTAACATCCAGCCCACCACGGCGTGGCCGGACATGTGGTACGCCACCACCCTGCAACCGCATACGCATTACAGTGCCATGCTGGTGCGAGGCTCAATCGCCACCTAAAGCAGAGCATTCCGCTGGTCACTAACATCCAGCCCACCACGGCGTGGCCGGACATGTGGTACTCCACCACCCTGCAACTGCATACGTATTAAAGTGCCATGCTGGTGCGAGACTCGATCATCACCTAAAGCAGAGTGTTGGTGCTCGGTAACATCCAGCCCACCACGGCGTGGCCGGACATGTGGTACGCCACCACCCTGCAACTGCATACGTATTAAAGTGCCATGCTGGTGCGAGGCTCAATCGCCACCTAATGTAGAGTGTTGGTACTCCACCCACCATGGCGTGGCCGGACTCGTGGTACGCCAAAACCCTGCAACCGCACACGTAATACAGTGCACTATTCGGCCGATGTTTGATAACCACAACAAGGCCACGATATAACTTTCCATAAAAATCTTTGCAAGACACCTAACATTGCCTTGGGATGAATTCACAAAATCTCAGCAATATTTCTACATTAGAGCCCCTTTTCTGAACAAAGTTTTGGCAGAGTATGTACCAAATTATATTTATAAAAAAGATTTTAAAAATAATAAAATTAAATTAAAACATAATGATAATTTTCCCTTTGACGAGTAATGTTTTTTTACAGAAATTGAGTATGACCGTTCTGGAACAGCCAAAATCATAATGTCAAAAAATAGTAAAGGTAAAGATGTTCGAGAACAGTCTTGGGTATTCCATGTTTTATAAGCAGTTATTTCATAAAAGTGAGATTTAAATGACTATGTAACAAATAAAAAAATAAAATAACTTGCTATTTATTTAACGTACTAATGGGCGTTATTCATGCAATTACTGTGAGAAGGGCTGTGGACTCGCTCGCAAATAGCAGTGAGGACTTTTCCTAACAGAGCTGTGAAATAATGCCACTCCCCAGACTGCAGCTGAGCTAGAATTCTAACTTGACACTTGTCGGCGATGCTTACACCCACATGCTATTTGCAATGAATTTGCGGTCTTTTGTTCTAGTATTTTAGATTTCTAAAGTAAAAATTGAACAAAAACATTGATATTGATAACATTGACTTCCAAGAAATGATAATATGTGTGATAAAATGATTAATATGTGATATACTTCACTATATTAACTTTTGATATTGTTCTTTTAGTTACAAACTTACATAAAAATATAAAGATTTGATGCAATTTAGAAGAATTATTTTACTTACTTCTTTGAGCCTCTTGATGGTTAAAATAAATTAGCCTAAGTACTCCTTTTGAAACAGGATATTAGGACGTACAGGAATATCCATACTTGTGAAAGGAAGAACGTACTGTCTTTTTATACCTAGAAAGGTTTCTAGCTTGGGCCTAAGTTTACTGGTACAGCATTTCATCACTTTTGTCTAAAGAGAAGCTTTTTATATTAGGTAATGTTTTACTAACTCAGTTAAAGCAACTTTAAACCCACACTATGATCCCAGGAGAACTTTAAAACTGGTTTATACTAGTTGCGAAGTTGACATTGGGTATAGCAAACGAAGTTGTCATAACACTGTGGTAAGTCTTTTGGCAGTCCACTATGACAATTTCCCTTCCTTCAAACCCCATTCATGTTCAAGACAGCGGGGGTTTAATGTGAACTGTATGATTAATCCCTAGCTGAAATATATGTAGACGGCAGGGGGTGAGTAGAAATGCTATGGGCATAGAAACCCCTATCTGGAACATGAGTGGACAGTCTGTCCCGTGCCTCACCCTTTCTCTTCCTTCAATATCCCATCCTTCCGGGGGGCTTGCACAAAATGCCCATTAGAGGCAGACGTGCTTAACGGTTCGGCCGGGGTCTCCTTATCCACCAATAACAACAACAACAACCCACACTATGAACTAAATCTTTGTTGTATTGCTCATTTAATTTAATTTACTACCCTAACATCAAAAATACAAGAATTTTATAATGTGTACCTTGGGGACATTAAGGGGCATAGAGGGCACTTCTTACATTTTAACTCTGTGATTTTCCTCAATTAATATTAACAACAAAGTTAACTATGCAAGCATTGTCACCGCACCTCTTTTCCGCAGGTGTCATGGCGTGGCTGCGCTTTTCGGTGCCGCCAACCACTCGCTCCACCGCGTACTCTAGATCCGCTCCGGTCACGCACTTCTGCTTGGAGCGTGCGGCGTGTAGCGCAGCCTCATTACACACATTTGCAATGTCAGCACCTACATGGACATGCGCGACTGAGGTTATTGATACATTCAACAGAGACTGCATTTTAGGTAAGAGGTTTCTCGAGACAAATAAAACTTTTAAATTATCCAATCTGGAAATAAAAATGTTTAACTTGACTCTGACAAGTCATCTCAAGAAAAATTTTGAATGAAAACCAACATAATCACACTACTGTAAGCAACACAGCAAACTGTGAAACTTTTCATGCAGTCCATGTTAAGCACAGAAGTTAACAGCAAAATAAACCTCCAATTTGTAGTATAGCCTACTACAAATTTTATATGTCGTTTTAGTCTCGACTACTATGATTTATATTTTGGCAATGAACTAGCAGGTAGTCCAGGAGATACACCGTGGATATCACACACAACTGATTACTGAAGACATTATAATTTTGATGAATTTTAACTACCTTCTTTCACTGATTTATTTTATCAGGATTGCATACATTTACTGGTTTACTTGAGGATTCATATTAACAAAATTCTGGATGTTTCCGTTGTTCAATGACCATGCTTTTTTAAATAGAAACAAACTAATACATTGCTCATATTTTGCAATATATATTCACTGTGGTGTATTGAAAATATGGATCTAAAAGGTTATTAAAATATCAAAACAGACTTTCCTGATAATAAAACTACCCACCAAAAATGTATCTACCTAATCACTCAAGCATTTGTGATATATCTGTAAAATGCATAGTTTACCATGCATATTCATTTACCACTAAATCCTGGAGTGAGGTAGGCCATTCTGTGAGAATACTTGCTGGGTTCATGCTCCAAAGTAATACCCTTCAGATGTGTTTCAAATATTTGTCTGCGTTCTTCAAGTGTTGGCAAATCGATTAGAATATGACGATCAAACCTGCCAGGACGCAGCAAAGCCTGAAATGATCAAGAATAATTTGAACAAGACTGTAAGAGGTTATTTAAAAAAAAATAACTAAGCCAGAAGTAAAAGTGGTTTTCATTTAGGCTTACATAATAATTTAGTTCGTTGAATGTCTTTGTGACATACGTTATCTTCCGCTTGCTGAAGGGATTTATCTACAATCATTTGCCCTTAATGTTAATACAAGAAAAAAATAAAATATGGGAAAACTTAATTTCTAAATCATTACTTGTCATGTGGACTACAGAGTAGTGACTCTTTTGTCTTTCTTATAGTGTTTGCAAAGCCCGATCAACTATCTCTTGCGTATGTGATGATTAGAAAATTTTAAGTTGATTGATTGAAGTTAGTTTTATAATTCATTCTTGTTGGTTTTACAATGTGTGATTGAGAGAGGGTCAAAACTTTTATAAAATTATTAATGGACTTTTTTTATATGTTTATTGTTTAGTGATTTGATTTAAATTTATCTCATTGTATACTGCAAATATAAAAATTATATATTTTAAATCTTTTAAACAAAAGGAGGTTCATTGTAACTTATGCAAAAACAAGTGGAACAATTTGGAAACAGAACCAGTTGATATTTAACATTAATTTGTCTTTATACAACACTCAAGTCAAAACTAATATTTCCCGATAGCGTCAAGAAGATCAATCCCGTCCTGATCCCATCCCAAAATTGGACGGGAAAGAAAAATTCCCATTCCGTCATGAACTACAAATCCATTCCCGTCCATCCCTAGTGTCATACCACAGAGAGGCTAATAAATAAATGTGCTGTTGGGACCTATAACTAGTATTGCCTCTGTCTTCTCCTAAAAAATTGTCGTAACGTTGAAAATTCATTCTAATTTTCTTTATATGGGTGTTCATATTAATAAATATTCTTACATAATAACATAATAAAAAATCAATTTGTACAAAGAACTGACCTTATCTAGAACATCTGCTCGGTTTGTGCTAGCCAGGATGATGACACCCTCTTTGGAGGCCATTCCGTCCATTTCCACCAACAGCTGGTTGAGCGTCTGCTCCCCCTCCCCCGTGGACCCGTCCCACTGCCCCCCTCCACTCCTCCTGCGGCCGATAGCGTCTATCTCGTCTATGTAGATGATGCAAGGCGACCGCTTGCGACCCTCCTTGAAAAGGTCCCTACAAGTACAAACCGTAAGGAGGTAATCTTAGTTTCATATTAAATTAAATATAAATGAGTCATTGCCCGTTGATACTCGACGGATACAGCTCCAGTTATGGTGAGTAGAGTGCCAGACAGATGGTGTGAAACATGCATAAAATGTACTTTTTAAACTTGCTAATTCCTTCCAATTAATCAGCTGCTCTACATAATTAAGTAACTTCAAACAATTTAACGATCAAACCTTATTTATTTTTTAATCCACTAACTGTAAAGTTGTGTATTCTAAATAGTATAACACAAAATATTATTTTTTCTTTGCATTAAAAGAATTATATATTATAATTATATACAGGTACTGGCTATAATAATCCAAATCCTTCTTGAATTTTTGCTCTTCTAATGTGTATTATACATATACCTCGTGTATTTACAATCAGCTGATTGAAAGGTTATAAAATGAATTCATTGCAAGGGTTTGGAAATTTCTATTTTTGTGATATAAAGAAGTAAATTAATGTTTAAGTAAATAAAATCTGATAATATAGAAAAGTTTAGCTTTTATGTGGTAAAAACTACATGTAAATTGGTCCAGTGGAAGATGAACTGTCCATAGGATTTAAAAAGTTTACTTTTTCACCTTATTAAATCTCCATAAGAAAAGTTTATTTTGCATTTTTGATTAATTTAATGTATATATATATATATATATATATATATATATATATATATTTGAAATACAAATAAAACCTGCTAATATAGGACCGAAAACGTTTGTTTTGGTACAAATCCTATGTAAATCGGCCCAGTAGAAGTCTCAGACCAACTGTCCAAAAGTGTTTTTTACCTTACTGCTTTAAATATATAGATATGAATCCATTATATTCATTTCTAATATTTAAACCTTAGAACAACCCATAAATTTTTATTAATTTTACTACGGGTAATGGACATTTTGTCCATTGATAAATTTAAGTTGCATAACATTTATCAATTCGCATGTGTCTAAAAATATTTTAAAACAATATGCAAAATATTTTGGTTGAGTGGGGGTTGCAAAATATTTAAAATTAAATCAAATTTGATACAATCAGGGATCAACTCAAAGTTTTGTTGGACTATGTTGTACTCATTAGTTCCAATTTTCACTTTTTCTGAAGGCGTTGAAAAGTTTTGAACCATGGAGAGATTTTTAAATGCACTTCAATCATTCAATTTAAGTAAAAAACCAACCCTGTTTTTTTTTTTTTTTTTTTTTTTTTTTTCAAGAAACGATAAATTTATACTGGAATTCGAACTTTATTCTAAATACAATTCCATTCATGTGAGGCTTTGCACCTGACTCGGGCTGCTCCAAGACCACCGATCATTTCGATGAATTCTGATCCATTCATGGAGAGGAAGGGGACGTTGGACTCTGTGGCCACGGCCTTGGCGAGGAGTGTCTTGCCACAGCCTGGAGGGCCCAGCAGCAGGGCACCCTTGGGCACCTGTCATGGGAAAACTCAATCTCAATAGTCAAAAAACCTTCATCCTTAGAGTAAAAGCCGAAGTACACTTTGTAAAACCTTCCAGCCAAGATGTGGTGAGGTGAGTTTACAGGTAGCACTTGTTTCTCTAATAATTTGTATCCGACTACATTTGTATCCGAAACCTTTGGCTCAATAAGCCTTACGAAGCATGGTGGCAGTCTAAGTTCAACTTTATATCGTACGTTATTCAACGGGAATCAACTTGAGGTACTTCCATGACTTCTGAGAGGTACACCAGTATTCTCCCCACTTAGCTACAAAAGAACAGTAATAAGGATGTAATTAAAGTTTTCAGACTAAAAATTCTTTAAAATTTTCAACATCCTAATTTTGTTTAGAAAAATTTTAATCTTAATATAACTTTAATCCTTAATATAACAAAACAAAAATTATACCTTAGCTCCAAGATTTCTGTAGAATTCAGGCCTTTTAAGGTAATCGACAAATTCCATCACCTCTTGCTTAGCTTCACTCAAGCCAGCCACATCAGCGAAACGAACCCCTTTCCCTTGTCCTGCTAATGGATCCACAAGGGTGAATTTGGCTCTTCCAAGCTGTGACTATAAAATAATTTTACTGTTAGAAATTTATAATATATTTTCAAAATAAATCATACCTTAATATTTTATCAGATTTGGATTAGTATATGTAGGCTTAATAATAAGCCAGGGATACTTCATGTGACCCTTGTTCTAATCCCTATCATATTGTATAAAAAAATGTAAATAAATAAATGAATAGGGGTTCTTTCTCCACCTTTCCACTCTAAAGACTGGGAACTAATTTTAGTAGATTAGCCAAGTGGTTAGGTTCTCTGCACATCAAGCACAGTAATGACTCAAAAACTCATGTAGACTGAAATTGTCAGCTAACTCTGAAGCAGCCAGGGCTAATTTTTTATTTTACAAATGCCACTAGTTTTTAAAGCTATTTTGACTGAGACCTTTAAAAATTACACTAATCCAAAGGGGAAGAGTGTTTAGTAATTATTTAGTAACTTACATAATTATATATAAAACGGTTTTTAAGTTCTGATTTGTAAAAGGCAGCCATGTCCATAAGGATCTCGGAAAATGTATCTCTGCCCTTGGCAGCTAAACCGGCCAGAAACATGTACTAAGCTAGTTTACAATGTGCTTCTGCGTCAGGTTGAGTACTTTATTGCTGTTTATGCCAGAAATACTTCCAAAGGTATTAAGGCAGATAGAATGTAAAATAATAAAATAAAATTTTATAATTTTTTATTAGGCCTATTTTTTTATATTTTTTTTATTTTTATTTAGTTTAGGGTGAGAATTGACCACATTAATCTAAATTAAAGTAAGCCTATAGAAAACTATAACTAAATTATAACTATAGAAATTCAAATATTGATGAAATTATAGTAGGCTAATACAAGAAAGTAGTTTATATATCGAATATATGTAAAAAGCAAATATGGAAAAGCACATGCAAATGTGGCTTTTAAATGTTTAATATTTTAAATGTTATTAAATCTTTAATCTATTTAAATCTTTTAAATAAAAATATAAAAAATAGAAAAATATTAAAAAAACTAAAGCAATACTTAGCAAAATTATTTAAAGTACCAAGGGGTACCTCAATTATGAAGGGGGAGGGGGACAAGGGATGTGCGTACAGAGATTACGCCAGTCTACATGAGCCCTTGGCTTAAGCATTGAACATTTCGTCGCTCACAGTGTGAAAAATTAACTGTTTTTGTATGTTTTTTTTTTTTTTTTTTTTTTTTTTTTTTTTGTATCCGTATTGTCATGTTTACGTTTATATTCTTGTGTGATTGTTTTATAATGTGTGGAGTTCAGTTTGAATGAAACCTTAATTAACAACCTGCTATGCCCGATGAAGATCCCTTTGTCACATTGAAACTGCAGTCGTGTTAAAACTACTATTGGCTCACTTGATAGTAAAGTGTATAAACAATTCAGTACTAAAAACAATGACTTTTCTAACCGCATCACCTAAAACGGAGTACTTACAAAGTAGTCTAATGACATGGGCCCCCCTCTCATGGTGCGGGCCCTGTTCAATATGGACAGCAAGATGGCCGCCAGTATGAGGGACACCAACAGCTTGCCCGCAGTGTCCGTCCCCCTCTCGTAGATGACGGGAACTCGGCTCTCCAGCCCCACCCCCAGTCGCTCCTCAGCCTCACGCAACTTCTCCTCAAACTTCTTCATGTCCACTATGTTCATGTGAAATGTCCTGTGCTCTATCTGTATTCACAACAAAATTTGTAAAAAAGTTGTAATACTTAACATAGTTATTAAAATCTTGTTTTTATTTAAAAATTACTTTAAATTTTGTAATAGATTTTGATTTCTTAAGTTCATAATAAATTATTTTGCATCTAGAAATTACAAGAACAAGAAACATGCTGTCTCTATATGGCCCTAATTGGTAGTTTTCATATTTCTAAGTTTTTAACAAGCTTCTAGAATATTTAGTAAGCCTGGATGTAACCTGTAGTAAACTTTTATTTTACACACAATTTATTTGCTTAACCCTCCAACTGGTCAATATAACCTCCTTTACTGGTGAGGTTTTTTTGGCCGCCGCGCAAACATTTAGTACAAACAACATAAAACATATAAATTGGTATATAAAACATACAAATTATATATCAATTTTTTCAGAATGAAATAGGCTATTCAAAACAATATTGTTTTTAGTGTACTTACAAAAATTTATTATGTTAATCCTCCTATTTTGTAACAATAAAGATTTTTTTTTCTTATTATTTTCCTTTTAGAGCAGTATCATGGTAAGGTATGTTGTCCATACAACAAAACTAAGATAGCCAAAATGACCACAATTTCATTGGCTTTTTACTGATGTATAACACTTGATTGTTTATATTATAAATAAAATATTACAAAGCAAATATGTGAGGTAAACGCAAACCACCTTTTCGCCGCCATATTTTTGTAATTTTTTATTTTTTTATTTTATTAATTTTTTATGATAAAATTTTTACTAGGCCTATTTATAAATAATAAATATAACTATTTATTATGTATATAAATAATTATATTTATTTATAATAAATTAATAAAGTTAGGCCTAGGCCTATTCACTCACCTAGGCCTAGGCCTAACTCACAACTTTCATGTTCACTGACAACTTCACTTTGTACTCTGAATCTTCATTTAGAAGGCCCTAATAGCACTATAATTACTCAATTCACTCATTATTACATTGCAAACTAACTATAATTCACTAAAATTTGCATTTCAAGTGAAAACATAAACTCAAAACAGCGCCGCCGCTATGACACTCGTAAACAATAACAAACGCAAAAAGTTCAGTCTTGCCAACATACTGTTATTTCAACAAATACAGCTGAACATATGATGACTAGATTGCGCATCTTTTCCTCTTTCATACTATATAAAAAACATCAACATTGACTATAAAACAACGAAGTAAAATGCATTTTACATAGACCTTGCACACGGATCGCGATCGCGATCTCACCAGTTAAGAAAGGCCTCAAAGGGTCGCGATCGCGACGATCACCAGTTGGAGGGTTAATGTAAAAAAAAAAAACAAGACAGTAGCAGATTTCAATATACAGTACAGATTGTAAAAACATAAGATGTCATTATTCCAGAGTGAAATAGCTGAAGACTAACAATATCTCTATAAGGGAAAACCTGAGAGTAAACATTACCTTTCGGCCTTTGATAACAGCTCCGTCATACAGGATGATGGTGACAATATCGATGTCGGGGCGGACGATGATTTGTTCGACCTCACCTTTGGCCAACATGTGGTGAACAAATTCATTCCATGACACGTACCTGATGATTTGCTAAACAACAGAAATTAATCATGTTACAATCTCAAACTTTTAGATTAAATATTAAATATGATGTGCAACTGTGAGGTCTTGAATGATGCAAATTATACAAATTTAATTTGAAGAAAATTATAAAACTATAAATATTTGGACAAAATATACCGGGTGTCCTAGGATTAGAATTAACTTACAGTTAAAATATACTTCTGAATATGATGGGAATAAAAACATAAGAAAAACAATATTTTAGGTTAACATCTGTCATTTCACACTTTGAGGAGCGGCCCACTGAGAAACTCTTGAAAATTTTATATAGACCTAAGATTGTAAGTATAGATTAATATGCACATCAAATTGTAGGTAATTTTTAGTAGAGAACAATGCAAACCTGATGTTAAAAGGATGACCGAGTCGCAAAGGGCAGGAGATCAAACTTAGCATATCATACATATTTTTGAAATGCTATTTTTAGAATTTCAAGCAATGTGCCTCTTTCAGTCCATTTTCTTAATTTAATAAGGGTATTGTCTGTTGGTCTGTTATATCCCTCTTCCTCTCGACCTAATTAACCAATTTTTAAGACGGAGGTGTCATTTTAAATCTTGTGTATGCTCTAGCGTGTGTGAGAATGGTGATTAAAAAGGTCATTTCATTTCAGGCTTTGCTCCCATACAGCCTTTGATTTATTTCCAGAGGGCACTTCAAATTGTTGACCAACACTTACATAAATAAGTCAAATTAAAAAAAAAAATAGATGCCTGTCACTGGATAGTCAACGTTAAAACACTCATATTTTTTATATAAAATGTTCTTGATAGTTTAATGTTTAAAGTCATATAATTCCTTTGAAATGTACTATAGGTGAGTTTCTCACAAACAAAAGTAAATATAAATATATAAAAATGTGTAAATTGTGCATAGGCCCCCTAGTCATCTTTAAATTGATGAAAGTATCAACCTATGCTTACATTTAAGATTTTCAAGATTTGCTTGGTAATCCCCTTAGAAACGTTAAATGATAGAGGTTAACCTTGAAAATTATAGTTTCTTGTGTCTAAGGTGTTCTCACAAAATTTATCTGTTGTATATTGGAAAATAAAAGAATTATTTAGGCTACTGATCTGGGGCTTTATGGAAATAAAGTAGTTTTCCACATAATTTGAACTAGCTTTTAAGTAAAATTTTACATGAGACTATTGAGGACCCTTGAAAAGATATCTAGATTACTAGGATTTTATTGGCATTTATAATAAAAAAAGCCACTGGCATGGATACACAAAAAAATAATTTAAAAAAAAATTGTTTAAGCTATGACTTTATCACTGACTACATACTCTAAAGTGAATAGACTTCTACAGCATAAGATTGTTTTAAACTTATTTAAGGTGGCTTGATTTCTTGAGGTACTCGACATGAAGTACAAGTGACAAGTGATAGGTACCGTAAATCAACTAGCCTATGCCACTTTAATTATTACCTTTGCATGAAACGTTTTATAATCAAAGATTTATTACTATTACTAGGAATACGCTCCAATGTCCGTCCCGTACAAGAATTTTTTACTCACTTTTTGAGTTATTATGTGACTCTTTTTATGTTTTTTTTTTTTTTTTTTTTTTTTTTTTTTTTTTTTTTTTTTTTGAGGGAGAGGTAAGAAAAATGCATTACGCACACAGGTGGCAAGCCTGTAGTGTGGGGCTCAACTAAAAACGGGTTTACCCACTAAAAAACCTCGCCTCTACTCTTTAGGATTCTAACCTGGAGTTGTTTATCACATTACGTCAGGCTAGGCCTTAATTTGGCTTATGCCCGTGGGGCTCACTCCTTATCCAGCCACTCGATCAAGGGATCTGGGCCACTTCGTGGTTAAGATCATGTTTCTTTTCCAGGAGGATGCCCCGGACGAACTGTGATAAACAATCCCAGTTGCCCTCATCCTCCAAGATCTTTTGGCAGACCGAGTACACCGAAAATGCACTAAAAAATGTGTGTGGTCTTCAGGCGGGGCCCTTCCCAACGGGGGCAGCGGAAGAATGTGTGTTCCGCATCGTCGGGAACGCCCGAGCAATAAATGCAGTCCGGTGACCGGTCTTACCCATCCGGTTCAGGTACGACCGAGATAGCCGTGAATTGTCAAGAATTGGCCGCTGTTCCACCCATGGTTGGACGTGCTTGATAAGTCGCGCAGTCCATCGTCCTCGGGTGTCGTGCTCCCAGCTGTGTTGCCACTGCTGGAAGGTTCTGGAGCGCTCTTCTGTTCTTGCCGTGTCCTTTTAATCTCGCCTTGTCTCTGATAAATTGCCTTCCTCTCTCCTGCCAAGAGCTTGACATGGATAACTCCGTCGACCACCAGGACGGCAGGCTCGGACACTGTCCGGTAGGCGGAACACACACCGAGCGCCGCTCAACGTTGAACCCGGGCGAGTCGCAACCTGTACTACTCTTTATCGAGAGCGTCTGCCCTCACCTCTGCTCCATAAAAAAGCACGGACTGAACCGCGGACATTCAATTCAATTCAATTCAATTCAATTCAAACTTTCTTTATTCATCATCAGTATATACAAAATATACAAGAATGGTGTCAAATATTAAATTATCTTTATTCCTAATTAGGCTAAAACATAATGTGATGTTGACAGGCTGATGTTACTCATTTCATCAAAGCTCATCCAGTGAATATAAAGCCTTGTTGATGAGAAACATTTTTAGTTTTTTCCTAAATGCAGATTGACTGTCAGAGGACTTTATATCTTGTGGGAGTTTATTATAAAATTTGGAACCTGCATATGTTGGTTTTTTTTATATAATTCCAATCTATGAGAATTTAGGGCAATTTCCCCACAGGTCCTTGTGTTGTAATTATGATTATCACCAACAAATTTCAAGTTGTCAAATTTGTTTTGCAGTGATAAAATAGTTTCAAAAATATAAAGACCATATACAGTCATTATTTTCAGTGATGAAAAATGTTCTTTTACTGAGGTTCTCGGTTTTAGATTTAAAATGACTCTTATTGCTTTCTTTTGTAATTTTAAAATGGTATCCAGATTGTTAATAGATGTAGCCCCATAGAGAGATATACCAAACGAAATAATAGAATGAATATATGCAAAGTAGACTGTCTTTAAAGAGTCAATGTCAAAAAACTTTTTTAGTCTTGACAAGGCAAAAATGCCGGATGATATTTTAGAGATCACTTTTTCAGAATGTAGATTCCAAGAGAGGTGTTTATCCATTTCTAATCCCAAAAATTTGATGTAATCTACTTCAGTTATATTTTGTTTGTTAATTTTGATTGTTGGAGCAATGGTGTTATTTCATTGGAGAGTCTTGAAATTAATGAATTTTGTCTTTTTTGGATTGAGTAACAACTGCTTTTCATTGAAATATTTTGTCAATAAAAGTAAGTCTGATTGAGATTTTAACTCTAATTCATTTTGTGAAGATCCAGATATTTTAAGGTTGGCGTCATCTGCATATAGGTATAATTGACTACTGGTGGATAATTTTGGAAAATTTCCGGTGTAACAAATGTACAGTAAGGGTCCAAGGATAGAGCCCTGCGGCACTCCATGTTTTACTGTTCTAATTTTAGATGGTTGAGATATTTTAAATTTATTTTTACTGTAGTAAACTACTTCTACATATTGCTTTCTATCAAATAAGTAAGTTTGTAACCAATTAAGTGCGTTTTTTCGAATACCAAGGTCAAATAGAATTGATATAAGCGTTCTGTGATTCAATGAGTCAAATGCTTTAGTAATGTCCATAAAAACAGCTACTACTTTTTGTTTACTATCCAAAGAGTCAATAATTGATTCAGTGAGTTCTGTGGCCGCTGTTAAAACTGATCGTCCTTGCCTGAATCCATGTTGGCAGTTCTCTAAAAGATTGTGATTTTCAAGATACTCGACTAATTGATTATACTGCCTTTTCAAATACTTTAGATATTGCTGGAAGAAGGGCTATTGGACGGTAATTTTTTATATCACTTCTTTCCCCATTTTTGAAAAGTGGTTTTAATTTTGAGACTTTTAGTTTTTCAGGAAATACCCCAGATGTAAAAGATGAATTAATTATGTGAGCTAAAGGTTTTGATAATACAAAGTTACATTTTTTAGAAGTGCCACAGGAAACTCATCATAACCAGCACTAAATGAATTTTTCAAATTACTTATAATGCTACTTACTTCTTTCTCATCAACATGCTTAAGTCTAAAAGTAAAACAAGGGGTGTTTTCTAGGTTTACAGGTTTACAATTGTCTTCCAAGCTTATATTGGGAATTACATTACTATCAACTAAATCAGTAAAATAGTCATTGAAAGCATTGCTTATTACTTTTTGATCAGATGTTACATGATTATCCACATTTAAAATAATACTTTAGATTTTTAAGCTAGTTTTTCCAGCTTCGGAATTAATAATATCCCAAGTGGTTTTTTTTATGTTTGAAGATTTGTTTATTTTGGATTTGTAATGCTGTTTTTTTAGGACATTAATTTTCTTTCTAAAGTTTTTGTTAAGTTTTCTTACTTGTTCGTACATGTGTTTACTTTTTGTTTCTCTGGCAACATTACTTAAATCAATGATTTGTTGTTTTTCACATTTAATTTCCTTTGAAAACCATTTCTTACCAGAGTAATGTCTAGTTAGCTGTTTTGGAAAATACAAGTTAAAATAAAACATCAATATTTCATAAAAAACATCACACTTCAAATTTACAGGAACCATATACAACTGCATCCATGTCTCAGATTGCAGAGCTTCAATAAAAGCTTTAATATTGGAATCCAAAAATTTCCTACGGTATTCAAAGAAAATTTGGTTTGATCTATGGGATGTATTACTAAAAATTGTTAGAAGCTGACCATCATGGTCTGACAGTTGAGTATTTATCCCAATTACCCGATAATTATGTTCATTTAAATTTGTAAAAATATTATCTATTGTGCTTTCTGTTGTGTCAGTAATTCTGGTTGGAAAATGTACAATAGAACTAACATCAACAGACGTCTTCTGCTGGATCGTGGAACCCCGACATTGGCTATCAGCCTACTAAGTTAAGTGACTACCTTAGCGGCCTTGTCCGTTGTACGGAAGATCTGATCCCTCCAGCTTAACTTGGTGTCCACCATAATGTCCATAATCCCAAAGTACTTAGCAGCACGAGTTGATTGGACCACCTCCCTTCCCACTCGGAACGGAACGACGGTGTCCATCCTCTTCTTCGTGAGGATCACAATCTCCGTCTTACGGAGAGCAAGTGAGAGACCGTGATCGGACATCCATGTATTGACCACACGCATGACTCGGTCCAACTTTAGTTGGGTCAGCTCAACGTTGCGTGCGACAATGAGAGCTGCGACATCATCGGCGTACCCAACCAAAGTGGTTTCCTCAGGCATCTCCGACCTCAGGAGGCTGTCATAGGCAACGTTCCAGAGATCCTGGCCGAGTATTGAATCTTCCGTGGCACCAGAAGTGACTTCCATCGTCCACGTTCCGTCCCTTGTGTCGTAAATCAGGCTTCGAGAGCGGAGATAATCCGCAACAGATATGCAGGAACGCGAAAGGTGTTGCGAAGCGCATCCAGCATATCGACCCACCTCGCCGAGTTAAAGGAATTCTTGACATAAAAGTAACAAGAAGCACTACTCAGCGAGAGAAATGGTTGTGGCTCTCGGCTCTCTTCACAGCTCTCTGGACTTTGGTGATAGCGTCAATCGTTGACCGTCCCTTTCTGAAGCCGTACTGACGAGGGCATAAGTACCCGGCAGCTTCCACGGCAGACGTCAGGCGGGAACGGATCAGCTTCTCGGACAGCTTCCCAGCCGTGTCCAACATGCAAAAAGGCCTGTGGGACGACGGCAGCTCGGGATCACCTTTGCCCTTGCTGATGAGTACAAGTCTGGCGGTTTTCCAGGGAGCCGGAAACACCCCTTCTACCAAACAGGCGTTGTACATTCTCAACAAGTCAGCATTAATTGAAAATACTTTCTTTAAAGCCTCGCTGGGAATCCGCCCGGGTCAGGAGCCTTGTTGCTCTTTAGGGAGAGAACGGAGGTTTCCATCTCCTCGAATGTGAAGAGTGGAACGTCATCTAACCGTCCGAAGTCAACCGGCGTACATCCTAGGCTTAGCCTACAAATAAATACATACAAACAATGATTTTAGCTAAGACCTCAAAACACGTAAGTAACTTAATAATAATTATGCTTACAATATTAAAGGTAAATAGATTGTAGAGCGAAAAAAAAACAATACAATTTAAAATCCATGATTGCAAATTAATAAAAATCAAGTTGTGTAAGTATTGTATAATTACGCTTACTTAACACTTAATGCATATTTTCTTACCTGAGACATAGGCTACAATGGCACAACACTTTCTAATTATTACTTGTTCCATTTAAATATTTTTCCAAATATTAGATGTATCCTATAAATTAGTTAATCGCATAATTACGTTCGATAACAATTCATTCCACATCAACATGCCTATCTTTTGGCATAATTTATAACTTCAACAAGTATACATCGGTGTTAATCTATTTAATTTAACAAATAGGTCTGTCAAAATATCAATTAAATTTTATTTAAAAACGTAACATAACGGCGAGCAGATGTAAACAAATCTGAAGAGGTTATATTGTTTTCAGCATACACAGCGACAACTCAGCTGCGATGGGGGAATATAAACTGATCATAGCAACTACATTAGTCTGATCATGTAGCCTAAACAACTAAAGTTCTGTCAAAAATTCCGGAAAATAAGTTTTTTTAATACTTGAAAATAATTGCTCGATTATAGTTTATTACCTAGTTTAAAATACTTAAAATCTAACCTGAGAACTTCATTGAAATCAAATTAGTAATAAAAAAGCCTTTTGGGGGTCTAAAATTCGCCTAAGTGAAATTTAAACTCGATCGTAAGAATTTTATACTCTATGTTCCATAGAGTAAAAAATTCAATTATTATTATTATTATTTTGCTTTTGTTTTATTGATGTGTTTTTGCAGCACTGTTTTTAACCAGCTGAATAATTACAACATTATTTGCAGCGTGACTGGTTAAAAAAACCTGTCAAAATTTTGATATTAAACAAATGCATTGGATAAGAATTCCATTCACGTTGGTGTATATGGTAATACAATTATGACTTTATTTTACTGCACTCAAGTGTACAGCCTACTTTTGAAAAAAGCCAGGAATATGAAACCCTACTGTTCAAACTGGATAGCTCATTGCAAAATGATGGGAGGGAGAATTTTGTAATCCTTACCTCAGGTTGGTTGCTCGTTGGGAACACGAGTGAGAGAAGAGCGATGAACATGTAACCACTGAGCATCCAGAGTAATGCCTTGCCAATACTGAAGAAACTTTCTTGTCGTCATCATCATCAGGCTTTTTATTGTTGTCGTTCGGTGATTTATTTTGAAGGCTTCTTACTGATGTGTGAATTCCTCTCGTAGTGTTTGAGTACGAGTTTGGAACTAGAGATAGGAAGCCAGATCGTTTGATCAGAGAAAGCACTGCTACATACTCATTTTTAAGTTGCTTCACTATTTTTGCCTGTAAAGAAATAAAACATATCATATTTAGGTTACATAATTTAAAATAATAAAATGACTTCTATCAACATTTTTATTAAGTGGCACACTACTAAGTAGCGTTATAAGTGATGTTAAGTGGGACACTTCCTCTCCAGAAACCAAAATCATAGGTAGAGTTTCTTCTACAGCCTCCTGATAAACTTGAAATATACAGTCTAAATAGGCCTAATGTTGGCTAATACAATGCAGTTCAGCAGTACCAGCATACTCGCCATCTTGAGACAATAAAACACGATATCGGTCTGCATTAAAAATTTCTTTTGAGTATGATTCATCACCAACAGTAAAATGAATATACGTATCCCAATCTAATGCGCACACAACTTGAACACGGATTTTCCTTTGCCTATTTTGGTAGCCGTGCATAATAAATTATACGGATCCAAACATCAGTTTCCATCACCTATTATATCGGTATTACATATATCTTTATAATAAATAACATTAAATATGGTAAAAGCCTCATTGATTCCGAACACAAGACTCCGTATTTCAAAATCTAGGTTTTGAAAACAATAACAAACTTTTATCATAGCTGACACATTAAATTTAGCTTCACCATGTAGGTAAATTTTAATCTTCTATATGCATTGAGCCAAATCTTTGAAGGGTTGTAGGGTGTAACCCTAAGGGCAATCATACATATAAAAGAGATTCTGAGAATCTACATAATGAATACAGTACAAAAATTTAAAGAAGGGCACATCTTGTGGACAAAATGGTAAAGAAAGTTTCGGTCGACGTAGTAGCGCACTCCACCATGAGAGAGCTCACAAGAATAATGCGTATGCTTATTCTCGTGCTGCACGAGGTTATTGTAAGTGTCAACATTAACATTTGGAGAGATAGAGAGAGAAACCTATGATAGTTATGACCTAGGTATTAACTTACCAATTGGTAAACCTATTGCTCAGTTTACACTCTGACTTCACTACACTATGGTGCAGATTGTCACCACTATGTAGAACCTCTCTTGTCCACACTCAAATCATACGTAACCCATGACCTTTGACTATATATAGGACTGCACTAATGTGAACAGTCTTCTCATAGCATAGGCATGCTTAAAGTTCAAACCAATTTACGGTGGTGCGATCTTCCGCGGTGCACATGGAAGTACAAGTGACATAATGGTAGGTAAATCAGTATTACCACTCTTCTTAATCAAGGATGAAACATTTCATAACTGAGGGTAATGTCTATGTTTTGATCAAATGTTTTTGCAGCACTATTAATGTAAAGCCATCTGAATAATTACAACATCGACAGCAAAGTCTCTGGCACAGTGTACATGAACCCTCCAAATTTTGGTAGGCCTATTAACAAAATGTATTGGATCAGAAGTCTATTTACGTTAGTGTATGTAGTCAACGTTATGAAAGTTTCCCATTACTGGACCTATTCTCACAATTAATGTAGTAACACTTTCTTCCTCCGCCTCCTTTAGTGCTCATTTTAAACCCTGAAGAAACAAATTTGAAAATAGCAGGATATCATGAAGACGTTAATCACTTGTAAAGCATACTTAGTTTATTTTTGTAAACATATGATGGAATAAAATATATCCATAAGAATAACATTAAAAGTTTGAAAGCCCATATGACAGAGTCCTAACAATAAAGGATTTAAAAATGACTTAAAATAATAATTCTCTTTTAAAAAAAAGCTTTCCAAAGATACCAAATAAGCTAGGTAACTTATGTTTAATGGAGAGTTTTTAATGACGCAATACTATATAGGAAATTTAATACCGTATATATCCCTCTCTTTCATACTATGTTTACATTCGACTGGCGCTATATCTATTTGGAGTGCTCAATTTCAGTTTACAGCGCTTCAAGCAAAAAAATTAGTCTGTCAAGTTTTACATGGGATGTGACCTTCTTTATTTTTTGTATTCATTGGCATTTCTCTTTATCACTATTTTGAGACAGGGACCTCAAATAGTGGGTATTTTAACCTGAATATGGATGAGAGATGAATGTAGGATGATTGTGGGGCGATCTTGTAGTCTTGTTACTGACTAAGGCTGACATTCTCCTTAGACAGGGCTGTTAATTAATAGCCCAACAGCCAATGGCATCTAGGGACCTACAGTTTAACATGGGATCCAAACCACAATTTTGACCTCATATACGAAATGGTCTAATCATGAGGATGGTCTTTATGGATGAACTAGTATTCAATAGTGCAGACGTAATCCCCACTAGGAAATATCGCATCCACAAGCCATTGCTTATAATTGTCCACAATTAAGACATAAATCATGAGGATCGGTTTGGTAAGTTATTGAGTGTACTAATATATAGAATTAGTCTCCCTCTCCCATAAGAAATGCATTGACCCAAAAACTTTGAAGGGTTTTAGGGTATAGGCCTAACCCTTTAGGCTAACGTGCATTTAGAGGCAATTTTTAAAATGGTCAAATCATCTATACTTATTTAATACGCTAAGGGTTTTTTGTCTTCAGAACTCCTCCTACAATTTTCAACCGATTTTCAAGTTTTTGGTGTCGTTGGATAGGGCTTGGTCTGTAGTTGTTTCCACCAAAAATTAAATAAAGGCGCTATTCACCATTGAAATCTCAAAATTTACCATTTAAATAACATTGGGATTGAATAAAGCATTTAAACATCTGTTAATAATCAGCTGTAAATACGTGTGTAGTGGTGATTAGAGATTCACAATATTGTATTGGTCGGATGTCATTGATTTATAGCTAAAAGTAACATTTGTATTGTTTATAATAAATTGCTCAATTTCGGGCAACGCGTATACTAGTTCCCTTTAATTTGACACTAAATCATCAGATCGATTTGATAGTTGCTGGGAACGTAGCTTTACAACCGCGCATAAATATATAGGATTATTATCCAGGGAACAATGGAAAGTTGGTTGATCACAATGCGATGAGGGGTGGAAGGGAAGGGTACATATTCAGAGCTGTTGCAGTTTCCCCAGTGAATGATTTGGCCACCCTTGACAAGGGTTAAATTGTCAGGGACTTCTTTCTAGTCAAGTACCAATGTAATACTGTGTTCAACCTAATTATTTTTAAAATTATTTTATTGTTCTTATTTAGGCCTATTTAGTGTTTTGTATCCACTCTTGAATATATTATAGTAGTCTTGGTAATTGAGATCAAATGAATTCTGCATGTCATCTTAAACATAGTCCTAATCTGAAATTAAAAAAATTTAAATGGTGTAAACATGAATAAAGAAATAAGCATAGTTGGGAAGGTTAGTAAATAATTTTAACTAGTTAGAAGTTATTAGTTAGACCCGTAAAAAGTAACTGGATAGAAGTTATTAGTTACGGTAGTTAATAAAAAAAAGTACCGTAACTGATAGAAGTTATTAGTTGGTTAAAAAACTAACTAATAGAAGTTATTAGTTAGCTAAAAAGAACTGATAGAAAATTAAGTTAGTTTTCGGAGAAGTTTGTTTTTGGGCAGTTGTTTTAAAGGATTTTGTATGAAATGGAATAATGACACATCTTGGTATCTAATTGTTTTTTGGGTAAACACAATATTTATTTTAACAAGATTCCACCCTTTTCATTTTCTTCAAGCTGTTGAATTATGTCACTTGTTTGGCCGGTGAATGTCGCACTCGCCCGCCATCGCAAACAAGTATTTTTAATCTACTTAATTAAAAATACTAGTATACGTGTTGCTCGAAATCGAGCAATTTATGTTAATATAATAGAAATGTTACTTTTAGCTCTAAATCAATGACATCTGACCAATCCAATGTTGTGAATATCTTTAATCGCCAAAACTACACGTATTTGCAGATGATTATTAACAGATGTTTAAAATGCTTTATTCAATCCCAATGTAATTTAAATGGGAAATTTTGAGATTTAAACTATGGTTAGCGCCTTTATTTTCAGTCCGATTCTCATCAGTTTTTGGCGGAAACAACCTAAAGACCAAGCCCTACCCAACAACATCATAAACTTGAAAATCGGTTGAAAATTGTAGCCTAGGAAGAGTTCTCAAGGGTACAGTTTCATATAGCGCCTACATTTCTACCGAATGAAAATATCGATCCAATATGATCGATATATCGCATCAGATCGATTAATGCAATTGATATATTTTTTTTTTTTTTTTTTTTTTTTTTTTTGAGGGAGAGGCGGAAAAATGCATTACGCACACAGGTGGCCAGCCTGTAGTGTGGGGCTCCCCTAAAAACGAGTTTACCCACTAAAAAACCTCCTCTACTCTTTAGGAATCTAACCTGGAATTGTTTGTCACATTACGTCGGGCTAGGCCTAAATTTGGCTTACGCCCGTGGGGCTCGCTCCTTATCCAGCCGCTCGATCAAGGGATCTGGGCCACTTCACGGTCCAGATCGGTTTTCTTTTCCAGGAGGATGCCCCGGACGAACTGTGACAAACAATCCCAGTTGCCCTCATCCTCCAAAATCTTTTGGCAGACCGAGTCCACCGAAAATGCACCAAAGATTTGTGTGGCCTCCAGGCGGGGCCCTTCCCAACGGGGACAGCGGAAGAATGTGTGTTCCGCATCGTCGGGAACACCCGGGCAATAAATGCAGTCCGGTGAACCGGTCTTTCCCATACGGTTCAGGTACGACCGAAAATAGCCGTGACCTGTCAAAAATTGGGTCAGGTAGTAGTCCACCTCCCCATGCCGCCGTTCCACCCATGGTTGGACCTGCTTGATAAGTCGCGCAGTCCATCGTCCTCGGGTGTCGTGCTCCCAGCTGTGTTGCCACTGCTGGTAGGTTCGGGAGCGCTCTTCTGTTCTTGCCGTGTCCTTGCCGATCTCGCCTTGTCTCTGATAAATCGCTTTCCTCTCCCCTGCCAAGAGCTTGACAGGGATGACTCCGGCGACCACCAGGACGGCAGGCTCGGACACTGTCCGGTAGGCGGAACACACCCGGAGCGCAGCTTGACGCTGAACCCGGGCGAGTCGCAACCTGTAGCACTCCTTATCTAGAGCGCCTGCCCACACCTCTGCCCCGTAAAGAAGCACGGACTGGACCGCGGACATCAACAGACGTCTTCTGCTGGATCGGGGACCCCCGACATTGGCCATCAGCCTACTAAGGTAAGTCACTACCTTAGCGGCCTTGTCCGCCGTACGGAAGATCTGATCCCTCCAGCTTAACTTGGTATCCACCATAACCCCGAGGTATTTGGCGGCACGAGTTGATGTGACCACCTCCCTTCCCACTCGAAACGGGACGACGGTGTCGATCCTCTTCTTCGTAAGAATCACGATCTCCGTCTTACTGAGAGCAAGTGAGAGACCGTGATCGGACATCCAGTTGTTGACCACCCGCATAACTCGGTTCAACTTCAGTTGGGCCAGCTCAACGTTGCGTGCAGCAATGAGAGCTGCGACGTCATCGGCGTACCCAACCAAAGTGGTTTCCTCAGGCATCTCGGACCTCAGGAGGCTGTCATAGGCAACGTTCCAGAGATCCGGGCCGAGTATTGAACCTTGTGCGGCACCAGAAGTGACTTCCATCGTCCGCGTTCCGTCCCTCGTGTCATAAATCAGGCTTCGAGAGCGTAGATAATCCTCGACGAGCCGCAACAGATATGCAGGAATACGAAAGGTGTTGCGAAGCGCATCCAACATATCGACCCACCTCGCCGAGTTGAAGGCATTCTTGACATCAAGCGTAACAAGAAGCACTACTCGGCGGGAGAAATGGTTGTGGCTCGCGGCTCTCTCCACAGCTCTCTGAACTTCGGTGACAGCGTCGATCGTTGACCGTCCCTTTCTGAAGCCGTACTGACGGGGGCATAAGTCCCCGGCAGCTTCCACGGCAGAAGTCAGGCGGGAACGGATCAGCTTCTCGAACAGCTTCCCAGCCGTGTCCAACATGCAGAGAGGCCTGTGGGACGACGGCAGCTCGGGATCACCTTTGCCCTTGCTGATCAGTACAAGCCTGGCTGTTTTCCAGGGAGCCGGAAACACCCCTTCTACCAAACAGGCATTGTACATTCTCAACAACAAGTCAGCGTTGATTAAAAATACTTTCTTTAAAGCCTCACTGGGAATCCCATCCGGGCCAGGAGCCTTGTTGCTCTTCAGGGAGAGAACGGAGGTTTCCAGCTCCTCGAAAGTGAAAAGTGGAACGTCCTCTACCCGTCCGAAGTCAACCGGCGGTCGCTGTGGATGTTCAGGAAACAACGCAGCGACGATCCTCCCCATGGTGGCGCCCTCCATGATGGAAGGTGGAGAGCGGGCGCCGAGTTTCTGTGTTACAAGTTTGTAACCCAGGCCCCACGGGTCGGAATCAACGTCGTCACGAAGTCTCCTCCAGCTATTCGCCTTGCTCCTGTTGATCGCCTGGCGGAGAGATTTTCTCGCAGCTTTATAGGCCTCCGACTTACGAACTCTGTCTGCGGGAATTCTCGCTCTAGTGGCGGCTCGTCTAGTTCTTAAACATGTTCTTCTGAGTTCCGCAATCTCTTCAGTCCACCAGTAAACGGGTTGTTTGTCGCGTCGGGGTTTCCTTCGCGGCATAGACTGGTCGCAGGCCGAGACGATAAGTTCCATCGTGGATGTTACTAGTGCCTCGGCTCCAGCCTCACCAGGATTCCCCTGCGCTCCCCGAGAGATGACTTCGGTGAACTTGACCACGTCCAGTTTGTTGGTGTTCCACCGGCGTGGCCCTTCCCGAGATGCGGAAACTCGACGATTTGCCTGATCATGCAGGTCAAACACGATGTATTGGTGGTCGCTACCCGTGTAGTCCTCGACAACCCTCCAGCCAGAGATCCTCGGAAGGAGCGACTCAGACGCAAAGGTGACGTCAGGGATCGTGCCTCTCTGCCCGGGGCGCCGAAAAGTAGGTGTGTCGCCCTGGTTGAGGACGACAAGACCGGCCCTGGCGATGAAATCCAGGATGTATTTCCCCCGGGAGCTGGTAGAGGGCATTCCCCACTCGACGGCCCTGGCGTTGAAATCGCCACCAACGACGACATGCCCGGTGGTGCCGAGAACGCACTCCTCTAGGCTATCTATCTTGTCGCGAAAGTCCTGGACGGCCTCGTTGGGTGTGAGGTAGCAACTGAAGATAGTCACGTCCCTACACCGAACCCAGACGAATCCTCGGCCGCGCCCGTGACTCCGCACCAAGACATCCTGTGTATTACGCGCCCAAAATGCAGCAGTACCGAGGCTGTCGGAGATCCAAATGTTTGGGTCTCTGTCCCGATACTGTTCGCTGATAAGGAGCGCGTCAGCACCAAGTTCTCGGGCGAGCTGATCTAGAAGGTTATCAGCTCCCCAGGATCTATGAAGATTGGCCTGGAGGATGCGAATTACCGGCCGCTGCCTTTTGCCTGTTCAAGTGCGGCTCTGAAGGCACCGCACTGACCAGACCCGGGTAAGTGACCGAGGGCACTGGAGCCTGAATCCTTGCAGAGGAAGCAGGATGGGCTCGAGGAACATTCCTTGCGTTTGTGGCCCTGGCCTCCACACTGGAAGCAGTTGGCACTCCTGTCGGGCCCGTTACAGTTTCGGGAGGAGTGGCCGAAACCGAGACAGCGGAAGCATCTCGAAACTACCACCCTCCGTTTGAGCCTGCAACTGACCCAACCGACTCTGAGGTGCTGAAGGCTAAGCAGCTTATTGGCGTGCTTTTCGCCCATCTCAGCAACAGCCATCCTGAGTTGACTTCGGTTAGGCTTTGTCAGCCATACCCTCACTCCATCAGCCGGTATCTCCGGGAGTGCCACCTGGATCGCACGGGTCACCTCATCTTCGGTGGAGAGGGCATCAAGGTCCCGAATCTCGACCGAACATTTCGGTTCTAGGGCCTTGATGGAGCCTTTGTCCCCAAGTGCAGTCTTGAGGGAAGCGGCAAAACCGATCTTGTCACTCGACTTCCCCAGTTCGAGGAGGACATCCCCGTTCTGGGTTCGCCGAATAGACTTGATAACGGTGTCGGTCTCTTCCGGTTTGGCCTGCGATCTAATCTGACCCAGAACATCAGCAAAAGATCGCCCCCCTAAGGGCTTGATCAAGATTGCCTCCGTCCTGGGCTTCTTAGGCCTGGGTTGTTTAGGCTTTCTGACAGACTTGCCAGAGGCCTCCCCCACCGGGTTTGAGACTTGCGTCCGCTCCACCCTCGACGCACTTTTCGAAGCTGCCTCCACTTGCTTCTGCCTCCTCCTTTCTTTCTTAGACAGGCGCGTCTTCCAGCCCCCCAAATGTGTTGAGGCAGAGTTTGCTGCCAAGGCAGGATTAGCCGCCGGAGCAGGAACCTCTGCAGGAGTAGCCGCTGGAATCGCGACAGCGCCCGGGGCGGATTGAGTAGCCTGGACAGGAGATGTCTGCGATGCCGCAGTGACAAAAACCGGTCTCGGCACTGAGTCCACCTCAACAAGCTCAGGGCTTTCCGGCGAAGAACCGCTCTGCCTCTTCTTTCGCTTTCTGGCTTGAGTCTGGGACTCAGCCAGATGAGCTTGAGGCGAAGCAGACATAACTCGGTTCATAACGTCGCGCTCCTGCTTCACTGCCTTCAGCCTGATCTTCCGGCATTCCTCGATTTCGCCAAGGAAATCCTCGAGTTTTGGAATTCCGTCCTTAATCGCCTTGTTGACGTTCTTCTGAATAAGGAGAGCCTTGGCCATCTCCTTCAAAAGATCGTTCATTTTCTTCAGACATGAGTCTTCCTCCTCGTTGGCATCGTCCTGCTGCTGCCGAAGCATTTGCATCTCGAATGCCGGACGAAGAGGACTCTTCCTGGGAGGAATTCCTTGCATCCCGGCTAGAGGTGTTACCGGCTCAGTCACCCCCATACCCAGCTTAACCTCATCCTTCTCCTTTCCGGTTACGGCCGACGATCCGGCGACACCAGCAGCCTTGAACGGGATCGGCGGAGGGGAGGCTTTAATTCCCCCCGTCGGCGTCCCAGTCTTCGAGGTCGGAGACCTCTGCAGTTTTGAGCTGCGCTTAAAGGCGGCCTGCTCATTCTCCTTTAATTTCGTGTTTTGGTTTTGAAAATCCATACTTTTGTTTCACCAGCGCATCGTGCGGCAAGAGGCGGCCCTTCATTGGCCGGGAGCGGGTACACCCTCGGAGGTCTACCCCCCGTAGGAGATAAGACACCCCTACCCCAGGACTCTGGGGCCCGAAACCTCCGTTTGCCCAGCACCGATACACAAAATGTGCCGGACGTGCTGGGGGTCGCACCGTGGCAATGCAGAGTCCGATCTCTGCATCCATGCCGCACTTCCTGACTAAGGTCCGAAGCGGCTGGCTTCTGACGACACACTGGAGGAGACCATCGGCAGTGCGAGGCACACATCAGTCCCTGCAACACAACAGGGACACTCCCAGGACCCCCCAGCGTGCGCCGGTCGAAAGAAGGTGGAAAGACACCCTTGATTCGGGGTCGAAAACAAGAAGGTGAGCAAGGTTAGCTCAGGAAAGAATAAAGACGGTGAGCTAAGACCTGAAAGATGAGAAGAAAGGCCCTAGCTCGGGAAGAACTGTGAGGAGGGTCTCACAGCTTGGCTCAGGTACCCCGGGGTCGCCAAGAAACACCCGTACAGTGGAAAGCCCACTGCCCCTGAGGGAAATGCAATTGATATATCGCATCGGATCGATCGATAAGATTGATATATCGCATCGGGTTAAAATTTTCATGAATTTATATCTTATCATGTAGGTACGGTACCTATGTTTGCTCATCAAAATTCACAATTTGTTGTATTGTTGCTAAAAAGTACAATAGTTAAAATGTTGATCAAAATCTAAACCTAAATCCCTCTTTTTTTAACATAAAAACTGAACACTAATCACTACTAAGAATTTTCATTTTCATCCCCTCACCAGTGCACCACACTGCTCACACATCATTTTCTTTGGTGTACGGTATCAGTTCATTATCTTGTAAAAATCTAACAAATTGCTCATATCTATGACCCAACTATCTATTATAAGCTTTCTATTATAAATAAGTTACGTTATTAGAAAGTTCTCTGAAACTAGGCTAATCAAAATAACTAAACTATCAAAACTGAATATGAAATCACCTAGTAAAATTTTGGTTTAAATGTTAAATAAACAAACAATAAAATTTAATAAATAAATATAAAGAAATTAAAAAAAACACGTTTAAAAAATTTCACCCGATGCAATATATCAATATTGCATCTGATGTAACGTATCGATATTTCATCCGATGCGATATATCGATCGTATCGATTGATATTTTCATTCGGTAGAAATATAGGCGCTATATAAAACTGTACCCTTTCTCAACACAAAAAAACCCTTAGCGTATTAAATAAGTACTAGAGGTCGCCCACTGGTCGAAATTCGACCAAAAATTCAGTTGATCTTAAGGAAAATAATTTTAAAATGTTTTATAAATGAAACATCTGTTCTTCCTTATTTGCTAGCATTTGTTATTACAACAGCTGTCTTATGATTCAATCAATTATCCTTCTCCCATAAGATTAACATTGAAACTTTGAAAGCTTGTAGGGCGTAGACCCATGGGCCAATGTGAATTAAAATGTGATTCTGCTCATCTACAGCACAATACCTTTCTAACAGTATGCGCGGATTTCTCCTACGATGCACAGAAGCTGAGAAAAAAGGAGGAAATGAAACATGCTTGCCTATTAATATATAGATAGACTCACCTTAATAACTAATTATCTATATATTAATAGGCAAGCATGTTTCGTTTCCTCCTTTTTTCTCAGCTCATGTGCATCGTAGGAGAAATCCGCGCACACCGTTAGAATATTATAGTCCTGTAGATGAGCAGAATCCCATTCTAATTCACATCGCACTCCAGGGCCATGCCCCACAGGCTTTCAAAGTTCCAATGTTAATCTTATGGAGGAAGGAGAATTGATTGAATCATTAGACAGCTGTTGTGAAAACGACTGCTAGAAAAGCAGGAAGAACAGATGTTTTAATTTTAAAATGTTTTTTAAAAAACTTCTTGGGTTAAGATCAACTGAAATTTTGATCGAATTTCGATCAGGAGGCGATCTCTAGTAGGCCTAACTATTACTTAACGATCACTAAAATATAACAACGAAATATAAACAACAAGTTGCTACCACAGAAAAATGGCTTCACACTTGTCAGAGAATGAACATCAACTCAAGACAGATAATTTGAGATGAAAATTAGATACCAAACATTCAACTTTCCCCTTCCTTTTCCACCCCTCGATGCTTGCGATGTTGTTATTAGCTACGACCGCATACTGGCATACCAAAGGAACTCAGGGATATGTTCCCCGCCCCCTACCCCTCTGAGTTGTTTGTCATCAAGGGTGCTGACCGTGAGCGTCCCGAGCTCATGGCCACAGGCAACCCTCACTGGTCGCGTATTTGAGGTATTTTTGCCCGTCCAAAAATCTAGCGATTTAAACTCCAAAAATACTAAACATTATATTATCTATTCGTTAGCTAGAATCTAACTGGGTAAAAGTTATTTCGAGGACTTTTAAAACACTAACAAATAAAGTAAAAGTTAGCCGAAAAAACTAACGAATATTTCTAATCGTTATAATTTCTATTCATTATTCCCAAGTATGGAAATAAAGCGCTACCGTATATGAAACCATACCCAATAAGTAAATAAAATTCAACTTCCTAGCTTAAAACCGAATGGCGAAACTTCGTTATCCGTCTCCACCGTTATTATCGATGTGGAAATTTCGATATTGCGATAATATTGCTATTATATCGATGATACGATTACACGGTACGAATACGATTTTATTACCTGATTTAGTTTCTCGTTTAATATAATGAAATAAACCTTTTAAAATAATACGGTAATAAAACAAATACCGTATATATATTCCAATAAGTAACTGTAAATAGGCCTAACAACAAAAGAAAAAGTAAAAATTGTAGCTAAAAAATGTAACCTGTAATAAAGAACAACACAAAATAAACTAACCAAGTTTGTTGTGTAGCTGTATCTCTAAATTCATACTGTGAGAAGACGCAGACTTAAGCAGATCTAAAATGGCGTCACACTAATGCTGCCAAATACAAATCAGAAAGGTTTTTTTTGCTATTGTATTGAGGGAATATATGCATTTTAAATGTTTCCAAACACCATTGATTTAGTTGTTATAAACATCGCTGTCAATTAAAGTGACGGAGGTTTACGGTTGTCGGTTACACTGTTAGGTTAGATTATTATTATGATACATATCTTTTCTCAGTATCGTTGTTAATTCGATTGTTTTCATCGCTCAGTTTCAATCGCAATATCGAAATTTCCACATCGATAATAACGGTGGAGACGGATAACGAAGTTTCGCCAAACCGAATTTGTTATTAACTTAATCTTTTGATATAGCAATAAAATAATCTCATACTAATGTGTGTCACTTAATGAAGATCTTAAGTGGGACCAAAATAATTGCACAAGAGTTTATTGCCAAGGAGAATTGCCTACCTTAGATCCAGATGAGTGTCCTAAATACTGATGCAATAATGATGGAAAAGAATTCAACAAACAACACTGGCAAAAACTACGAATTCTAGAATTTGAGTACACTAAATTATACATGTCATACTTTTTAAGAATGGGCCTTGATAACTTGCCATAACTCCTGGCAACCCCAACGAAATTACATCTTACATAATCATAAGACAATAACTTATGATAGCCATTAACCCTCATCATATTTAATTGAAGAGTATATTTTAAATTTCGATTAAACTGTAAAGATAAATAGTTAAAATTTTCTAACTAACATTACCAACGGTACTTTAACAGTGTAAATTTTGTTTGATAATACAAAAACATAACCTAACCTAATTCGAAATACAAACTTGCTTGAAGAAATTTGACATTTGTCTGATTCCGTAATGAAGGCAGAAAAAAAACAAGATGACTATAGTGCCAGGTGAGCTACATCCCATAAGAGCAATAATTGGTAGTGTTCCGGGCGCCTCACCGGTAACACCAAAACGGTAACTTCGTCTGCTAACAAGGCATTTGCATTGTTTAGCAGACGACAATTTAGTCACCGGTAAACCCGGTGAGGCGCCCGGAACACTACCAGTATGTCAGTTTCTGCGACATCCGTGGATGTCGCCACAGAGTTTTTGTCGGTTAAAAAGTGTTAAAAAAAAAACCAACATATTACTCTTTGTTACCTGCAAGTGTTGCCAAACCTGCAGGAAACAACAATCGTTCTCGTATGCGTTGGAGATTTCTTGTCTCAACTATTACTAAAATAAGGAATTTCAAAGCGAACTAGTGTAGAATTTATGGTTTAATATTTACAATAATTGTTAATTTGATCATTACTTAATGGTTTGTTATTATGTAAAATAGAGTAATATGGTGTCGTTACGATAAATATCGTACCCGTGGCAAGACTGCTTCGTTCTCTTTTTCAATCAGCTGTGTAATGGTAAATATTATAACGTAACTTAAGCCCCCCACACACTATCAGACCAGACCTTCAGACCAGACCGTCTGGTCTGGTGTCTGACACCTGTCGTATCGTGTGTGGGGCTGTCTGCAGACCGATTTTCTCGGACCAGACTGTCCGCGTGTCTGATGGTTGAACCCTCCGACCACCGACGGTCTGAGGTTCCCCTACCACAATTTTTGTCTGGTCTGTGAGTGTGTAGCGCTGTCTGTCAGACGCCCGACCGTTTGCAGTACAGGTTTCAGGTATGATTAATGACAGAAGCTGAGGCGAAATAGCAGCACTGAATTTTAAGTCTTCGTTAACTCCTCCCAGTTGCCAGATATCGTAGAGATACAATCAGCCTTTACTCAGCACCCACTGAACTTCTAAATAAAGTGTTCTTTTTCTCAATGAAAGGCTTAACCATATTGAGTAAATCGGTAAAACATTGCTCGTCCATTGGCAAAACATTTCTAAAATCACTCCCGTCTAGTTCTTTTAACAGATTTAAGTGTGTAAACCTTTTTCAATCATTAAGCCACTGCTTAGCCCGTATTTTCCGTTTCTTCCAGCGTTTTTCCTCAGTTGTCAACACACAACTAAGAGCTAAACCTATTTTCTTATTCGTAGGCAACACTGGTGCCATGAGGTGTTCTCATCAAGGTGTCTCTACCACGGATGTTTGTTTGGTCGTTTGGTCTGGGAGTGTGTAGAGCCGTCCAAGACGGCATGCTTGCAGCCAGACGGTCTGGTCTGAAGGTCTGGTCTGGTAGTGTGTGGGGGGCTTAACTTGACTTCCTTTTTAGTTTTGACTTGACACTTCATATCGGGAACACAAAAAAGCTATTCAGCTGATCTTAGGAGAAGTTATCCTTTTTCCTCTACAGACCTTGAAAGATAAATTTAAATCAAAATTTTAAATCGAGTTTCCCAGCTAACTAAAAAAAAAAAACTCAAGAGAAGATAAGAAAGACACACGCCAGGGTATATGTGTATTTTATTTTAGCATTTAAAATCAATGTCGGTGCCAATAGACACTGTCATCCTGTCATTTTAGTTATTTTATTTTATTTATTTATTTAACTTTACAATCTGTTCTAAACCAAGTTGAACAATAAGTAAATATCATATACGAGAAAGAGTAAGTAACAGTGAAACCTGAACTAGCCGCTAACCGAAAAGTTAGCAACAATTTATATTCAATTTGTAAATCTTAAAGGCAAGTCCAAAATTGAAGATCTTTTTAGCATGTAGACAAAATTGGTATTTTAGTGACTACGTAAATATTAAAATTGTATTTGTTATGAGCATAGTTGATATTGAGTGGTTAACCTCAATGTTAACTACAATGTTAACTTTAAAACTGAGTAGTATTTATGGTCAATGATGAGTGAGAGAGAGGGAGTTACAATGATACAATCACAGTATCTAGAATATATATAGGCAAACAGTGCACGCATCGACATGCAGCAAACCATGCAGGAAAAAAACCCATGCTGTCAAAAATTATAATCCAAAGTGGGAGAGACAGAGAGTGAGTGAGAGAGAGAGAGAGAGAGAGAGAGAGAGAGAGAGAGAGAGAGAGAGAGAGAGAGAGAGAGAGAGAGAGATTGAGTGAATGAGTGAGGGGGTATAAATATAGAGGTGTGTGAGGTAGACGGGTTATACTAGGACATTGGGTTGTATTCTCAACGTGCATCCGAGGACGTGTCCAGTCCTTTAGTAGTCAGTTCTACGTTGTTTTTCTAGGTATTACGTTGTCGAACCCGTCTTCAACAAATTGATACTGTGCTGTCTCTTACCATAAGGAACGCTATTCGAAGTTTGCATCTACAATAACTTATGCATAATGTAAACTGATCCTGTACATCCTACTGTTTTATGTTCGTGTGATTTCAAGTAATTTAAGTGGAAAATATCTATTACTAACCGTCCGTTAAAATTTTACGCTACATGTAAATGATTAAGCCATCCGATCTAATACTTCACGGCTAATCTCGTTAATTTGTGCCATTATTTTGCCCTCATTAACAAAGGTTTTGGATTATGAGTACGAATAGCCGTAGTGTTCTAGTCCTATAATGATATTATTTTACTCCAAAAATTAGTTTACCCTTTATTCCCAAAGCAGAAGAAAAAACGACGACGCAGCAGACCTGCGTACTTACCAAATTTCCATTGACTGTTATTGTTTAATAAATAAAATATTTTTGTTTATAAATGAGTAATACATTAAATTTATGTAAAAGTTCTTTAAATTATTACTTAAATTGTTAATATATACAAGAAAAATATAGTATTACATTATAAACAGGGTGAGTTTTAAGTCCCTTCCCCCTACTTATTGTCTATACCTAAAGTATAAGTTAGAAGTTTTAAACTCCGCACATCTGCTAGATCCAAATATCATATTTTTCATGGGTTCATTGCCTCTCAACCTTCAATGGGGGACGGTCCACGAGGAGTAAGCCGGGATTTTTAAACGTAAGCATAGGTCAATATGTACATCAAATGAAAGGTCTTTAAGAATAAAGAACGGTCATTCATCATTTGCGCACTTAGAATATAGTCATGAGGTTGTAAAACTGTCCCAAGTTTAAAGGAGATCACAACACACTTGCTCACATTTAGCTCCATGGCGTTCCTCCTGCACCAATCACAGATGTTGTCAAGAGAACGTTAACGTTAAAGGATGGCGTGGTCGGCTGATTTAGAAATTGTCGAAACCCTTTAGGTCGTTCGCAAACATAAGGAATTTAGAGCATATAACATCACTGATGTCGTTCATGAAGACGTTAAAGAGAACAGGCCCGAGGTGGGAGCCCTCTGAGGAACACCCGAGAGAGCTCTAAACGGTGTGGACGCCACAGCCATTGCACTTAACCACTAAAAATCGATCTGTCAAGTAGCTCTAGCTGTCCAACCATCTATAAGCAACATAACCACAAACACCATATCCAGCTAGCTTGGCAATGAGAAGGTTGTGGGTTACCTTATCGAAGGCCTTTGAAAGATCTAAATATGCACAATCCACCTGCTGGGAGTCCTCAAAAGTAGACATTGTGAATTCCTGGAATTTAAGTAAGTTGGAGACAGTTGATCGGGACTATAAAAAGCCATGTTGCTCTGAAGATATATATTTCCGAAGGTGGAAGAGGAGGGAGTCTAAAACAATACTTTCGTACACCTTGGCAATGACAGGCAATATAACGATGGGCCGATAGTTCTTGACATTGCTACGATCTCCATTCTTGAAGATAGAGCCACAAAGCCATTCTTGAGGACGGATGGAATTGGTTACAAAATGATATTCTCATAAAAATTAAACATCATTTGACATTTGACTGAAATGTATTTCTGTGAAAAAACTACAACATAATGGTCGATTTTTAAATATTTGTTTAATGTACCGGTTATGGTATATAAGGCATCTATGTAACTACCCTATATCAAAGGCGTAGAATTTTATGAACCCAACCGGCTGACGGCTGACGTGTGACAGCAAAGCGCGTTGTCGTCGTTGTCTGTCAGCCTCAGCATCTATCAATCTATCATTTGGGTGAATTCAATTTTGTAATTATTAATTACATAGCACTTAATAGTCGGTGTTTTTGAATTCATCAATAGTTTACAATTTTCAGTATTTTAATCATTAATCTCTAACGTTATAATGGCTTTCAAACGCGACAAGAAAGAAGAGGAGGATGGTATGTTACATTACTTTGATTATTTGTTTACATTTTCCTAGGCAATTTTTCTGAAACCTAAACCTTTTTTGAGTACCTAATCCTGTTACACCGGCAAAGCTGGTACTCCGGTGAACAATCTTTGATTAAAGTCAGAACTAAACACAAAGTACAGATCTACCAGCTACCAAGTTCATGGGAAGTTAATTTAACATTGTAAGGATAAGGACAGGTGTAAAAGTTGCCACTCCCATAAAAAGTCATTAAATTTGCCTAATAACTTAATTCAACTTGTAATTATAATTATTCACAGAACTCTCTGCCATTTGCTTTAAAATACCTTAACTTAGGCCTATGTTGTTTAGTAAATTCCTCAGATTAGCCTACTCTTCAAAGGGGTGGCACAGTTTCATATAGCGACTAGCCTACACTATTATCATTGAATAAAAAGATCAATATATTGACTTACATAAAATCTTTTTAAATATCCAATCATCGTTAGGCCTATCAATATTTAAAATATTGTATTGGTTGGAAGAAACTGTCAAATACCAAATTTAGCTTTAAGACAAAGTATATACTAATCTAACTAGCCTACCTTAACCTAAACTAATTTCCACTATCTAGGCCTAATATGAAGAAGCTGCCTATGCCCTGGAAAGTTTTGACTGCAATGTGAGACCACATTTAAGTAGGCCCAAGTTAATTACCGGTTCTTCATCTGAATAGGCCCTAACCCATGGGGGATTGATGGCGTCATTATGTAAAAAATTCAACAAACAAAAAATAACATACATTTACACTCAATATTTTGTTGGGTTAGCTGTGGATAGGCTTTAACCCAACTTGAGAAGAGGATCATCAAAAAACTCTTTTAAGGAATAGTCAGTGGCGGACGCGCAGTGCTGGGTTCTGCAGCTCCGTGACGGCTCGCAGTGCCGTTATCATGTTCTTGATAACGGCCTCCAGCTGCAAACTTAGGCCCTCGTTTTGAGGAAGCAAACCAGCTTCTTGGTCAGATGTTTCCTCTCAAGGCTCCTTAGTCTGTTTGGGATTCCGTGTATAACTTGAGAGCAACAGTCGTGTAGGCCTAGCTCTTCTGCGTTCTTGACAGCCTTGTTCTGGGGACATCTAAGAGACTTCACTGTCATTCAATTCAATTCAATTCAAACCTTCTTTATTCATTATATATACATTTCAGTATACAAGAATGGTGTCAATCTGTTCTTATTTCTAAATAACTTATAAATCAATACAAAACTCTTTTACGTGTTATTAAAACACAACGATAAGGTAATTAGACTAATTTAATGAAAATTCTTCTAAAGAGTATAAGGCCTTGTTGACGAGAAATTTTTTCAGTTTTTTCTTAAATTCAGGTCGACTTTTTGCAGATCGTATCTCATTAGGAATTGTGTTGTAAAATTTTGAACCTGCATAAGTGGTTTTTTTTTATACAATTCTAATCTATGGGAATCTAGAGCTATTGCTTCTCGATTTCTGGTATTATAATTGTGGTTATCCCCTAAGAATCTCAAGCTATTTATTTTGTTATCCAATGACTCAATGACATAATAGTTTCAAATATATAAATTCCGTATACTGTCATTATGTTCAGCGATACAAAGTGCTCTTTCACTGAAGTTCTTGGTTTTAGATTTAAAATTATCCTTATAGTTTTTTTCTGTAATTTTAAAATGGTATCAAGGTTACTTTTAGAAGTAGATCCATATAATGATATGCCAAAGGAAATTACTGTGTGAATGTAAGCAAAATATATGTTCTTCAGAGAGTTCAAGCCAAAAAATCTTTTTAATCTTTACAATGCAAATATTCCGGACGATATTTTAGAAATCACATTTTCAGCATGTAAATTCCCCGAAAGATTCTTATCAATTTCCAACCCTAAGAACTTAGTATGTGTTACTTCGTTTATGAATTTTTTATTAATTTCAATTTTTGGACTGATGTGTACTTTAGTTTGGCGTGTTTCAAATGAGATAAATTTAGTTTTATTGGGGTTAAGTAAAAGCTGTCTATCATTAAAATATTTACTCAACAACAGCAAGTCAGTTTTTGAAGTTAGGGCCTAATTCCAGTGCTTTTTCTGAAGACCCAGAAATTTTTAAATTAGCATCATCTGCATACTTATATAATTGGCTATTATTAGACAGGTTTGGGAAATTCCCAGTGTAGCAAATAAAGAGTAAAGGGCCCAGAATGGACCCCTGTGGCACTCCATGCTTTACTAATCTAGTTTGTGATTGATAGGATATTTTCATTTTGTTTTCACCGCAGTATACTAATTCTACAAATTGACTTCTATCACGCAGACAAGATTTAAACCATTGCAGGATATTTTTGCGAATACCAAGCTGGAAAAGAATGGATAAAAGTTTATCATGCTCTAGAGAATCAAACGCTTTGGAAATATCCATAAATATACCCACGACTTTTTGTTTGCTGTCCAGGCAGTCAACGATAGATTCTGTGAATTCCGTGGCTGCGGTTAGAACTGATCTACCATGCCTGAAACCATGTTGGCAATCGTCCAAAAGGTTATTTGTTTCTAAGTAATCGACCGATTGATTGTACATTGCCTTTTCAAATATTTTTGATATTGTAGGAAGCAGGGCTATGGGGCGGTAATTTGTTATTTCAGATTTACTTCCATTTTTAAACAACGGCTTCAGTTTTGAGATTTTTAATTTACTTGGAAAGATCCCTGACACGAAAGAAGAGTTTATTAAGTGAGTTAAAGGCTTTGATAAGACAGTAATAGATTCCACAGTGTGCCACAGGGATCTCGTCGTAACCAGTGCTATACGAATTTTTAAGATGACTTATAATCTCATTAACTTCTTTCTCGTCAACAGGCTTTAACCAAAAAATATGATTAAAAGAACTGTTTAGAAATACATTATTGTCTTTTTCTAAAATATCTAAATTTAGAATAACAGAACTGGCAACTATATCAGTAAAATAATTATTTAGTGTATTACTTACAACATTAGGATCAGACACTATACTGTTATTAATATTTAGATCAATATTTTGAAGTTTTACACTAGTTTTCCCGGCCTCTGAGTTAATAATATTCCATGTTTATTAATATTTGAGGATTTAGCTATTTTATCTTTATACTGCTTTTACATAATGTTAATTTTTTTCTTAAATTTCTTATTTTCTTTTCTTACTTGTTTGTGCATACTTTTACTTTTTGTCTCTCTGGATAGTGTACTGTAGTCAATGATTTTTTGTTTTTCATGCTTCAGTTCATTTGGAAACCACCTTTTATTGGTATAACGTCTTTTAAGCTGCTTGGGAAAGCATTGATTGAAATAACTCATGAAAATTTCATAAAAGACGACATATTTGAGGTCCACAGGTGCCATATACAATTGCATCCATGTCTCAGTACTTAGTACCTCCTTGAAATCATTAATATTTGTGTCAGAAAATGTTCTACAGTATTCAAAATAAATAGAATTAAGGGAAAGTGATTTACTATTTGATATTAATAAAAGCTGCCCATCATGATCTGAAAGTTGTGTGTTTACTCCAATTACTCTATAAATTTGATCGTCTAGGCTAGTGAAAATATTATGTATTGTACTTTCAGAGGACTCAGTAATTCTGGTTGGAAAATCTGTAATGGATCTAAGACCATTTGAAACAATCATACTATTAAGAGTATTTCTGTTAAAATTGTCATAGTCTAACATATCGATACTTATGTCACCCATAAATACAGTATTTTCATACCTAGGATTCACTGTTTCTAATAAAATATTTAATTTATCTATAAACTGTGGTTCATATTTTTTATAGGGTTTCTGTAACATCCAATCAAAAGTAATTTAGATTTTTTATCTGGTAAAATGTTATAGTATTCCACCATGCAGCATTCAAAGACTGTTTCACACAAAAGATCATTAATTTCTGGAAAATATATTTCTTTGAATTTTATACCTTTCTGGGATAAAATAACTACACCCCCACCCCTACTGCTTTTGCGTCCATAGAATGAGTTAAGGTTGTAACCGTTAATGTTCAGTCTTTCAATCATAACTTCTGTCATTTTGTGTTCTGTCAGAACTAAAACTGAAGGATTTAGTTCTTCTAATGTGATTTCTAGAGGGTCAATAGAAGATTCTAACCCCCGTATATTTTGGTGGAAGAAAGTGAACTTCCTGCCCTTCCCAGCTATCAATTTATGGGTGACATTACATGATTTTTGCCTAAAAAACTATTATCAGTTCTGTTATTTTTGTACAATGAAGAGATATTATTATTATTAACACTTTCATTAAGAGGTGACACCTGCTCACAAACTTGATTTCTCTCACCACCTTCACAAACACTCACGACCCCATTAAGGCTTTCACCCCCCTCACCACTTGACACCACTGCAGGTTTTAGAAGTAGCTGGCTCTCAGAGAAGTTGGTGTTCAAGGATGTCATCTCTGGTTGGTGTCTGGCAGGCATTGAAGATTGTAGTGGAATTGTTTCAGGCTGCTGAAGAAATTCGTCAATGCATTTTTGTGATTGTTGTATGTAAGATGTTGAACTGATGTCGATGAGTTTCTGTATTTTATAGTTAAACTCTTCATTTGTCCATCCATTTCGCAGCTGACGGAATGAGTTTTGGAAATACGAGACAATGGTTACTTTACAATTGGTTTCATACTGAAATTGTTTTAGATTTTGCATGAAGTCTGTCAAACGAATGTTGAAATCAGAAATCAGAAATCAGAAATCAGAAATCAGAAACTCTTTATTACAATTTCATAGAGAAATGTACAGTGTCAATAATGTTACAACAAATTTTTATGTCAGTCATGTAGTCTTCCACTTTTGAATTCTTCCATGGTGTAGAAGGGTCTTGTTGTCAGCCAGTCATCCAGTGCTGTTTTCAACTGCTTTCCCGAGAGATTCCTTATTTCTGCAGGTAAGAGGTTGAAAAGTTTTCTGCCAGCATATGACGGTTTTCTCTCGAACAGGCCAAGGTGGTGAACAGGAAGTGCGTAGTCTGTAGCATGCCGGGTGGGGTAGTTGTGGTGGTCAGAAGTTCGTGGTAAATTCAGCCTATCAACATACAGTATTGTCTCCCGAATATATAGGGAAACTGCAGTCATTATCTGTAGACGTGTAAAAGCCTCTCTGCAAGAGTCAATAGGTCCAAGACTATCAATCACTCTTATGGCTTTCTTTTGAAGGAGCATTATTCGATTTAGATTATCTTGAGTTGTTCCTCCCCAGACAACTATTCCATATCGGATGTGTGATTCAAAAAGTGCAAAGTAGGTCGTTTTTACTGTCTTTGAGTCAGCAATAGCTTTGATTTGTTTTAAAATGTTCAGGCTTGTGTTCAATTTTTTGCACAGGGTATCAACATGCTGTGTCCATGACATATTTTCATCTATAGTGACTCCAAGGAACTTGGCCTCAGACTTCATGTCAACATCTGGCAGAGCTGGTACTAAGTCTCGCTTCCTACCATAAGCTAGCTGGTTTGTCTTGGTCATGTTGACTACTAAATCATTTGTGTGACAGTATTGATAGGCTGTGTGTAATGCTATGTAGGATGATACAGCAAGCTGATCGGTGGAAGTTCCTGCGGAGATGAGGGTTGTATCGTCTGCATACATTAGAGTATCACAGAGCCCATCCAGATGTTTAGGCATGTCATTTGTAAACAGGATGAACATTACAGGGCCTAGAACGGACCCCTGTGGTACGCCCCTGTTTACAGTAAGTGGAGTGGATCGTACAGCGTGAACCAACCCTTTGTCTTCATGTTTTAATTCCACCAGATGGCTCCGTTGTTCCAGGTAACTCCTAAACCAGCTGAGGGCTATACCCCCGATACCTATGTTGTTGAGTTTGCTTAGGATTAGGTTGTGGCCAAGGCAATCAAATGCCTTGCTGAAGTCCAGCATGATGCTTGTGACTAGATTTCCTTCCTCAAGATGGTCAATGATGTGTTCTGTTAGGTTGATGATAGCCGTGGTTGTTGATCGGCCTTTTAAAAAGCCATGCTGATTTTGTGTTAGTATGTTATTAAGTATGCAGTGGTCTATAATCCTTTTGAGCACAACTCGTTCAAATACTTTGGAAAAGGTTGATATCAGCGAGATAGGTCTGTAGTTATTAGCGAGGGTTGAGTCTCCATTTTTAAACTTTGGAAATATTTTGGCTAGTTTTAGTGCTGAAGGGAATTTTCCTGACATAAAAGACATGTTGATTATTGCTGCCAAGGGTGGGGCTAACGGTTGACAACATTGCTTTAGTAACTTCGATGAGATGCCATCCACACCCGTAGATGTTTTGGTTTTAAAACTCTGGATTATACTGGAGATTTCTTCTTTGTTAGTTTCTGCAAAATTATTGAGTAGATGGTGTGTGGGATTTGTTTGTAAAATGTCTGAACTTTTTTTATACTGACTATTATGAGTTAATGTTTTGTCGGCTATGTTAGCAAAGAACTGGTTGAAATGCTCTGCTATTTCATATGGATCATGAGTTTCTTCACCGTTCACATTTATTTTCAACCGTGAGTTTTTTTGTTTGTTACTACTTCTTACCGTGTTTATTACCTGCCACACAGCTTTTGCTTTGTTATCAGCGTTGTTGATGTAATCTGCTGATGTTTTTTTCCGTAGCATTTTTAATCTAAGGTCGTAGTCTTTCTTAGCTTTTGCTGTTGCTGCCTTATCATTTTCATTTCCAGTTATTTGCTGTTTATTTAGACATTTAAGGTACTTTGTCTTTAGATTCAGAGTTTCTTTGTCGTTAAAAGCTTTGCGTCTTTTCTTTTGTTTGATTTTTGTTCTAATTGTAGAGCAAGCAGCATCCATGTTCATAGTTACTATTGTCAAGAAGATATTATATGCATCTTCAGTGTTATGAGAACTATACACTCTATTCCAGTCTTCATTTTCCAATAGAACTTTCAGGTTATTGATGTTTTCACTTTTCATTTGTCTCTGTGTAGTACTGTATGTAGATATGTGACCCTTTTGAAACGGAATGGAGACTACCTGTGCTGTGTGGTCAGATATACCGGCATCAATGACTGATGCTATAGTTTCCTCAGTATCTAAGTTAGTACAAACGCAATCTATTGAGGTGCTTGAGTATGGAGTTATCCATGTTGGAGGGAGAGTGAGTCTGTTTAAGTTATGACTCCCTAATCTCTCAGTCAACATTCTATTATCTCGATCATGTGGCTTTAAGATGTCAATATTAATATCTTCCATCATAATTAAGGGGTGATTTTCTGCTTTTGTTTCTTCCATCACATTAGAGATTACATCTAAAGCATCATCAAGTTTTCCATTTGGTGACCTATAGATACCTACAATAAGTAGGTATTCTTTTCTGTGGGAGATTTTTATCATAGCCATTTCACAAGTTATTTCCTGACAGTATTGTGTTATGCTTATAGCTTCGGTGCCGGTATTTTCTTCAAGTTCTTCTGTCACAAAAATAGCCACACCTCCTTTCCTGTGTATTGTCCTACTAAATTCAGCTTTTAGTACATAACCGGGTATTCTTGTGTTCTTCAGTAGTTCATTCTTCATACCATGCTCAGTGAGTATTACTATGTCTGGTTCTATAACTTCAGTTAGGTGAATTATTCTGTTTATTTTGTTCTGCATTTCCTGGACGTTCTGGTGGAGTATTTTTATTTCTTTGTTTTTAACTATTCTCTTCTGCACAAAGATGTTTGGGGTTATAGTCGCTGTTTTTGGGGTTGGGGGTTCTCTAAAAAATGGCTTGTTTGTTTCTTTTGGTCTGCTGAAGTTAAAGTGTTTGGTGAATTAGTGTGTAGGGTGATGTTTATAGACTCCAGGTATTTGTTCAACAAGTCTTCAAATGTTTCACCTGCTTGTAGTTTTTTAGCTGTGCATGGAGGTCCTCTGTGTACCACAAATGAATGACTTTTCATATGAAGACTTTCACAGCGAGGTGGTGTTTCTTTTGTGAGATGTTGTCTCTGACACATCCAATCGGAGAACAAATAAGATGTGTAAGACCTCTTTTTTTAAAATCTGCAGTTACCGTAAATCTTGAAAAGCCATTTTGTAATTCTGGAGAGGTGGTTTTCCATAATAGTGGTCTTTGGTTATAAGGCTGTAAATAGTAGAACCAGAATCTGCTTTTTGTACAACTAAATGATTAGATATGCATTGGTTTGGTTTAGGTTTACCGAAGAATTTTTTAAATACTACCGCAACTCCTGCTGTCATGTGTCGAGGATTGTCGAAGTCCGATGAAATACTATGTGCAAAACCAACAGTATCATCTTGTTGAAACTTATTAATTGTGTCGTACATGTGCTTTTCCGTCAAAACTATTTCAGGCCTTTTTTTTTACTTTATCTCTTGGGTGGGTTCAGTGTGTGTTTGAATGGGATTGCTCTCTGTGGTGATGGAGTTGGTTTCGTTCATAGCTTCCCACCAAGAGATATTGTTAAGTATGATATGGGCCACTTTAATTCTACCTCTCTTGTTCAAGTGAAGACCTTGGGTTGTGAAATGCCATCTCTTGAGGGAATTTAAGTCAATCAAGAAGACATTTTTTAGTTGCAATGTTAGTTCAGAGATGTAATTATTTATTAAGATTAATTTCATGTTTTCATCACTCTCATAGTGCTTGTCGTACCTTAAAGGGACTGTTGTTATAAATATAGGTCTGGTATTACTCAAAACCGACAGTCTTTCCTCCAACTTTCTTTTAATATCCAAAAAATTATTGTTCAGACTGTCATTACTTCCTCCCATAATTATGAGTGGAGAAGCTGAACAATCAATTTTATGTGATTCAACAACTTCAAGCAGGGTAATGTTAGGTCTAACGTAGCCAAAGACCTTCAATTTGTTGTTGCTAACTTCATTTATAATAGGCGCTAACATTTTACCCTGGCTATCAGAACAAAGCGTAACTTTTATCTCAGGGATATCGTATTGAACATTTGATTTCTTAGACGTCTGCTTATAGTTTTTAATCTGTCTTGCCATGTGATTTCGAGGAAAAATTTGATTATTTCTTTTAATCGGACTTGAAGTAGGTGTAGGTGTAGAAATGTCACATAGATTTTCTAAGACTTGAAATCTGTTATCGGTATTTATGTCTGATGAACTGACTCTATGCAGGGCTTCCTCTTTCCTTTTAGGTGTAGTTATCTCATTGTTTTGCTTTTTTTGTCAAGATTATATGATTTGTTGGAAATAACTGTAGTCCAGGCATTTTCTTTTTGGTTAGTTTCCTCACAGTTAGGCTTATTTACAGGCTGTGTGGGAAATGTGCTGTTCTCAAAGGCAATATGGTTTTCCGCAACAGCTGTGCACTCACTTATTACATTTGATATCACATTGGTATCATGAGCATTGCATGTTAGGTAAGCTAAGGCGGTCCTCTTCTTGATGACATCCAAATTTGTTATTTTCAAATTGCAATTCCCATTATTAATAATTGAAAACAAAGTATTACATTTTATTCCGCAGAGCAACCACTCAATAAATAACAGAATGTATATTCCACAATCTAACGAGTTATTTTGTTGAGGGCAGTTTAATATTGTGAAAGACGGTTTGTCATCAACATTAGATTTAACGTAAGGCGTAAGTTTTTTAAACACATCTTTGGCAAACTTCAGGTTGTAGTCCTTGATGGAGTCAAGATAATAGAAAGTTTTATTGCTATTAACATAGAACAATAAGCTCCAGTGACTTCCAGCTATCTCAAGGGCTCCAATTGCGTCATTAATGGGCACAACAATGAAAGATTTTGAGTTAAGCTCAAGAGGCTTCAAGCAGAAATCAAGGTCCTCATATTCATTGATTGCAGGACTTATAAAGCAGATGTTTTCATCCATTAGCTTATCTTGGATGTGATCTGTGTACATCTTGATGGTATCATCAAAGATCCAGCCATTACTTAGTAGTGTCATACACATGTCAGTTTTTGTGACAGTATTATGTGAATTAAATTTTTTATTGCCAATGTCACTCTGCTGATCTAGAGTTGAAACTGAATTACAAGTTGCATGCATAGTTGGCGTTTCCGCAGATATGTCTGTATGTGGGGTTTCGTGATCCACATTTGCATTACTATCATTGAATGTTTCATTTATGCTATAAACTGACTGTGATGATTGGTTACTATCAAACCCGCTACTATCAGATGTAATATCACTTGAAATTTCAGAATTTGTAGGTGATTTGCACCTTTTTTTCTGTGAGAAATTGAAATCTTTAATGTCAAACTTTAATTTATTTTCCTTAAAAAACTGACTTAATTCTTTTTTTGAACGAAATTTTCTTCCATTTGGTGATATAATATAAATATCCACCTTACCTTGAATAAGGCCATGTTTTCTTATGACCTCCACTCTTTTCCAACCTTTAGGCAATGGCTGTACAACATCATGTAAGATGTTTATGAACCGCTGCTAATGGGGACAGGTCGTCCAAGTTGTTGAGGACATAAAGTATGCATGCAGAACGTAAGTGACCAAAGATTGTGAGGATATTGTCAGGAGATGACTTGTTGGCCACTGAGGGGGTTAAGGGGTGAGGAGAAATTACATCCAAAATTTGGTCAATTTATTTAACTAAGGAATAAAAACAAACTTAGATTGTACTATTCTACATGAAAACATTTTGCTAAAAAAAGTAAACAATTATCTTTGTTGACCTGTACCATTCTACATGAAAACATTTTGCCAAAAAAAGTAAACAATTATCTTTTTTGACAAACCAGCTAACCTAATTCAATGTAGAGAAAGACAGCTGACTGCAAAATAAAAGAAAACGAGGTAGGGATGCTGTATGTTTTTGGTTTTGTTGATAGCTTGACGTATGGTAGAATAAACAAAACCTAAAAACAAAAAGCAAATTATTTTGGCCAATGGCATGCGTTAGCTTACCCCTCACCCCGCAACCCCCTCTCTGGCCAACAAGTCATCTCCAGACAATACCCAGCCTTGCAAAGACGGTACACAATTGGCAAGGGGGTCACTAAAGGTGATTAATCTGACAGCGTGTTTCTGGAGTAGCAGAATGTCCTCAGCTCCTGTGGCATGCCCCCAGAACAGCAGGCCATAGATAACGTGGCAATGGAACATGGCATGCTAGATGGTCAGCAGATAGGGCTAGGAAACGAGGTTCCTCAGTTTGAGTAGTAGGTAACACACCCTCGATCAAGTTTGCCATGCCAGTTTCGGGTCAAGAGCAAAACCAAGAAGCTTGACAGTTTCACCTTGGGGGGGGGGGGGGGGCATTTCTTGCCAAGCTACAGACCAGGGACTGAGTTTTTGACTGGTTCAACTGGAAACCGTTCTGTTCAAACCTCCCTGTCCAGGTCATTGATTATTACCACGATTGATCCCTGTGGGACACAAAAATTCACATTTCGGGGCTTTGAGGCTCCCTCCACTGAAACTACCAATCTATCAATCAGGGCCGCCCCGAGGGTGGGGCGACCGGGGCAGTTGCCCCGGGCGCCACGGCCAAGGGGGCGCCGCGGCCGAGGCGAAATCCACGTTTTATAAAAGCTGCAATACTTCACAAAAATTATTAAAACTGCATCAATAAATATTTGAAAAACAAATATGGTTCAGTAATATTTTTTTTTATTGGTTAAAATTAAAATTAAAAACATTAAAGTTATCAGTCGGAAATGAGTAGTGATTAATTTATTGTAACTATAAACCTTTTTTACAATGCAAGTCGAAGAGTGGAAGTGAATCATTAATTTAGACTTTTGATTAGTTCAAATTAAAATTTGTCTGAAATGGGTAGGGACTAATTTATCTTAACGATAAACTTTTTTTAAATGCAAGTGGAAGAGTGGAAGTGAATCATGAAAGCGTAGCATTTGGCTGCATGTAGGCCTACTGGTCAATACTTACGAACTGAAAAAAAATGGCTCGCTCGGGGCCTATGAAACAACGGGCCTGCATACTTCCCCCCACTACCTAATTGAGGATTAGAATTGTAGAATTATTAGAGGATTAGCTGAAATTCGGCCGCATCTGGTCACTTGACCAAAAGTATGCAGGCCCGTTAGTTTTCGTATGCCCTGCCCAGACCCAGATCAAGTGTTGTCAACAAAAATATTTGTGTCAACAAAGCTTTATAGTACAAGTGAATTTGTTTAATTAGTTTATTTGAACTAACAGCATTGAAAATTTAGCCAATGCTTTAATTTAATGCTTCTGACTGTAATTTAACATTTCAGTTCACAGATATGTCAATCAATTTATTCAGTTGCGCGGATCAAAATCTTGCCCCGGGCGCCTATTACCCTCGGGGCGGCCCTGCTATCAATATTTAATTTGATAATAATTTAGGTGCTATATGAAACTGTACCCAAAAATTTGATGAAACTTAGGCCTAGCCTAATTGTAAAATATTTTCATCGCACTGCATTTGCATAGCACCATCTCCAATTGTTTGAGATGAGAATTATGAGCTAAAATATGTATACATAGCCTCTTTAATGTTTTCATTACTGTGTGTTTTTTTTCCTATTGATTATTACTATTTAATTTTCAGGTGGAGGAAATCCATTCCAGAATTTAGATAAAACTAGTGTTCTCCAAGAAGCAAGAACATTTAATGACACACCTGTCAATCCAAGAAAATGTACTCATATACTTACAAAAATCCTATATCTTTTGAACCAGGTAGGCTTATAGTATTTTCTAATAAGCTTACTGTAGTCTACTTTCTAGCAAATTTCTAGATAAAAGTTGTGAACCTCTTACATCCATAAACCAGCCTTATCTAAAACCAACACTGAAACAAACTTAGTTTAAGATTCAATAAGATTTTATTATGCCATTAGGCTACAAATGAGCAATAGGCCACGTCAGTTGCATTACAGTTGGAATTACATTTGCAGGCAAAACCATTACATTAACACAGTACATACTTACAGAATAAAGTTGCAGAAAACAACAATTGACATTTTACATAAAACAGTGTCTAAAATCAATTACATTTCAACAAAGTTTAACATATATGTAAACATCAATATGCCTAAATCTAGGTTCTAACAACTTTACGAGCTCAAGAACTCTTCAACAGAGTAAAAAGCGTTACATTTTAAATATGAAGATACAGAAACCTTAAATTTTTCTATGGGGAGATTTCTTGTTGACCAAGGCAGTTTATTAAATAATGTATATTGCTGATAGCTGTGGCTTTTCAGAGTCTTACTTAGTCTAATGTACGGGGTTACAATGTTGTGTTTATTTCTTGTGTTGTGGTTATGACAGTTAAAATGTTTAGGATATCTGTCGAAGTTCTCTTTTACAGAAATCAAGTTAGACAAAATGTACATAGATGGCAACGTTAATATGTTAAGTTTAATAAAGCTAGGTTTACACGATTCTCGCTGGGATAGGCCCATAATAATTCTAACAGCCTTTTTCTGCCAGAGAAATATTTTGTTGGATGCGGTGGAATTACCCCACAACCGTACACCATAACTCAGGTGTGAGTGAAAGAGACCAAAATATGTTAGTAAAAGAACCTCCAAGCTCACACAATTTTTTAGCTTTCTTAGCAGGTAAATTATTCGAGATAATTTCTTAGACAAATTAATAACATGTTCATTCCAATTTAACTTACTATCTAAATAGAGACCCAGTAATTTTTCTGGTTTAGTTAGGTCATCACTCAACTGATCTTTTAAAGAAAAATATATAAACTCAGTTTTGTTTTCATTTAAAGTGAGACTATTAGCTGAGTACCATGATTTAGAAGTTGTTAGAGCATTATTGAGTTTTGATTGAACTTCTTCCAGACACTGATCATGTGCAACAATGGTTGTGTCATCTGCATATACACTAAGCATGGGCATGTTATAACTAAAATCATTTGCAAATACTAAAAATAAGAACGGTCCCAATTCAGAGCCCTGCGGAACTCCAGCAACTACATCCAGCACCTCAGAATGGTTGTCCCCAATTACAACAATTTGCTTTCTATTGCTTAAATAAGATTTTAACAACTGTAACTCAACATTATTGATACCGTAAAAACTTAACTTATTACATAAGACTTCATGAGAAATGGTATCAAAGGCTTTACTTAAATCTACTAGGCATGTGCCCACTACATATCTGTTCTCAAAACCTTTAAGAATATTTTCAACTATTGTTTCGACTGCCATAACTGTGGAATGTTTATGTCTAAAACCATACTGATGTTCATACAATAAATTATTTACAGAAAAATATTCATACAGTTGCTTAAAAAGACACGATTCAATGATCTTGCTGATAATAGGTACAATTGCTATCGGACGATAGTTTTCTGGACAACTCTTATCACCCTTTTTGAAAACAGGGGTGATTTTTGACATTTTGAGACAGGCAGGAAAAATTCCACTATTCAACATTGAATTAATCAGATATGTAAGAGGTAGTACAAGAGCAGTGAGTAATTTCTTCAAGACATAGTTGCTAAAACCATAGACATCCTCACTACGAGAATTGCTTAGCTCCAAAATAATTGAAATAACATGTTCTACATTTATTTCTTTCCATTTGAACACATTCTTATTCCTAATACAATTGTCAAGCGGGAAATTATTTAAAAATTCTAGATGAGAGACATTATTTGCTCAAGAGTTGTTGACAGATACGTCAGCTTTGATAGATGCATTTACAAAACAACTATTTAGAGTATCAGGAGATAATGGAATGTCAGTGGTGCTCTTTACCTGACCAGATTCTTCCTTAACAACCTGCCAGGCAGCTTTACATTTATTGGAGGATTTTATAATGGCCTTATCATTGGCAGAAATTTTTGCTTGACTTATTGCTGAATTATACATTTTCTTAAACATATTAAACCTAGATTTGTCATTCAGATTTGCACTTAATTTCCATCTATCGTACAGACCTAACAAAAATTTCTTCATTAAAGCTAGTTCTGGCGAGTACCACCCTTTGTCTTTACTCTTAAACTTAGGCCTAGAAAAATTCTGCTTGTTCCTAATATTTACAACTGGACAATACATGTTAAAATAAAACATACATATATCTAGAAAAAATTCAAAGGCTATATTTACATCATTTATTTCATAGAGTGGAGACCAATCATAATTTGACAATATCATATTAGCATTCTCCAGCCTACTTTCAGTAACAAGGCGTTTTCTGTGCAAGTTGGACCTTGAGCCCGAATTACCTGTCTCAGATTTCGGATCGATTGTTAAATCAGAGAAGACCGCCCAAACAGCAGCATGGTCAGATATTATCCCCTCTTCAGTAAGAAAAGAAGAAAAAGAATCACTATGTATGTTGGTAAAAATGTTGTCAAGGCATGACTTATTTCTAGTTGGTTTGTTGTGAACAGGATACAGATCAAACGATTTCATTGTATTTAAAAAATGCTGTGTGTCATTATTCAGAAAGTCTAAAATGTTAACATTGAAATCACCGGCTACTGCTAAATAAGAGTGCTTATATTTACAAATATCTATCAATAAAGTTTCTAATCTAATTATAAAATCATGAAAGTTAGAGTCTGGTGTACGATACACTACTAAAATAATAAGGTTCATATCTTTTAGCCTGATTGCTGAGGCTTCACAAAGGCAATTACAGCAAAGGTTAGAAATGTCAATAATATTAAAATTGATATTGTCTTTTACAAACACAGCAGAGCCGCCATGGGTGAGAGGAGGATTCCTACAGTAACTGCTAGCAAGAATAAAATTCTCGGGAATGTAGTAGGGTATCTCATCCTGGTGTAACCAATGCTCGCCAACGCATATAATATCAGCAGGCTCATCTGCCAAAACAGTCTCTATAAGTCCAAGCTTGTTTCTCATTGATTGAGCATTAAATGATAAAATTTTTAGAAACGACTGAGGCCTAAGCTTTGACAAAAGTTCCAGGCCTTGGTTAGGAGGTGAGTAACCAGAGGTTAGGTTATGTTCGTTGCTTCGGGTATTTTTGTTAAAAAACCACCACTACTTTCATTTTGACCTAGGCCTACTTGGCGATGTAGGCGAGGAGGACGATACCTGCCCACAACACAGCCTTCTGGCCATAGTTCAGGTCTTAAAAAGTCATCATGCACTTCAAATGGAACACCAACTTTAAAAGATTTATAATGAGAGTACTTCGAGGGGAGCAGTTCACACTGGTACTCATAGTCCTTATGGGCTTTCAAAAAACTTATGATAGCTTGGTCAGACACAGAAGTGTCCAATCCAGACACAAAAAGCCAGAAGCTTCTTTTAGCCGTTTTCAAGATGGTTGCATCACTTACCTTGCTACTACCATGTATTACCTTACTTCTATTAGGCCTAGACTTTAAAATCTCACTATAAGTTGTTTTGTCATTGTTTCCAGATTTAGGCCTAGGACCAGCCATATGATTAGAATGGTATGTTTTACTAAAGTTTTGCCTATTATCACTCATTTGATTTGGCATTGTGGAGAATTTATGCCTTTGAAGTCCTTTTCGATTTACAATAGTCCACTTTGAATTATTAGAATTACTAAAAGTCTTAGTTCTCATGGAATGAGTTGATTCATTTAAGTTAATAGCTTCACTTTCACTGACATTATTTCTGTTAGAAAACTTGGCCTGTTCTCGAATTGCCACCTCATCGTCACCGAGGTTAAAGTTAGAGTTGTCATTGCACAGAGTATAATCACCATGTTTAGTAACTCCATCGGCCTCCAAATCTGAGGCAAGTTCGTCAAGTTGAGTGACATTTTCTTCATTCGGTGCACTGAGGTTTATATCCAACGTACCTTTAGTACTCCTTGTCAACTGATTTTGCAGGTTTGTTTGCAGGCTTCCAACTTCCTGTTTGAGTGACGTCATTTCTAAACATAACCTATTGTTATCGACTTGCAATGTAGAAAGTATTTTATTTGTCTCAGAACATTTAGATGAAAGTTCATTAATGAGATTAATTGATTGCTTAACCACACAATTTAGATTAAGGAGATCATCAACGTCAATAATATTAGAAATTAGTTTTTTTACCTTAGAGTCACATGGGGTACAGTACCATTTGACCTTATGTCCTAAATCACTTATCTTGCCATACTCAGTTCTAGTAATATTAACACAGGCACTATGATACGAATAATTACAGAAACCAACACATTCAATCGCTGAATCTTTTTCTTTAACACTTTTGTGACAGGACGGACACTTTGTCAACTCTTCATCACCCGCCATCTTGGCCACTAGTCAAGCACACTCTGTTGAAAAACTCATTAGTTGAACTGTCGAAAGCTTTCAGAGCTCAATCTATCTTTGTGCTGCAATTTAGTACAGTAAACCTACATAGAAATTTAATTACTTGGTGAGCTAAATTGGCCTACGTACAGTTTCCCTTTTAAAGGATGCATATTGTAAAAAATACCCCCGTCGCAGCAGACCTGCGTACTCAGCGAATTTCCAATGGAATTTCAGATTATTTACTTTCCCCATAAAAACACCATAAGATCGAGTATGTAGGTTTGCTGCCATTGGGTGTTGTTAGTCTTAGTTAATTAATAATTGGTAAATGTAAACACAAAATTGTATCAAGCTCTGGCAATTTTTTATTTTCCCCATAAACCCCATGGGGGTGAGTATGTAGGTTTGCCGCCATATGGGTTTTGTAAGCAAGTATAAGTTAAACCTTATCTAGATAATGTACATACCAAATTTGATCAAGTTATGTCGATAAATAAGCAAGATATAGGATTTTCTTGATTTCCCATAAGAATAACATGGAAAACACATTTTTTGATTTTCCCCGTAACCAGTTATGCTAAGATAAAAATTCAAAATACCAAATTGTTTGTATTTTTAAGCTCTTTTAAATGGTTTCAGTTAAAATTTATGAATTTAAAAAATTAAGGTCCAAAAATGCCAAAAACCCATTTTTGACCCCTTTAAAACCCCATAAAACCTTGTTCCCATAACCCGACAATGCTGGTTCGCGAACTCATGAAAATAGACCTGGTCTTACACCTTCATACAAATTTCATCAAAATCGGAAGTCCCCTTCAAAAGTTATCAGTACCACGGACACACACACACACACACACACACACATATATATATATATATATATATATATATATATATATATATATATATATATATATATGAAAATGAACGAACGGTGTTTTTGGCTTCTGGGGACCTCAAAATGAAAAAGTAACATGGTCCAGGGCTTAGGTCTTACCATGGCTACTACCATAATAGCGTATTCCCTATAGGGAAATTCGCTAAAAAAAAACTGCAGTAGAGTCCTGCCAATTTGAATCCCGAAAACCCCGATTAATCCGAAATTCCTCTTATTCCGATCACCTTTTGTTGGGAAAATATCTATTCCTACTAATCTTACAAAAAAAAAAAAAAAAAAATAATAAATAAATAAATAAATAAAAATAAATAGGCTTATTGTTATTAAAGAAGTTATTTGATAATATAGTTACATATGTTGGTTAGCTCAAATTAAAAACAAAATAGATAGCAAAAAATAAACTTTAGAACATAAAAAACAAAATTGGAAATAAAAAAATTGGTAATGAAATTGGTTACTCTCTACACTCTTTGTCTCTATTTAAAGAATTCTTTAGATTTAATTTTGATAGTGGATCACAATTTATCACTTTTTAAAACAAAGTAGATAGGCCTAGAAACAAATTTAAGAAGTAACATACAAATGTTTTTCTGTCCAAAGTTGACAAATAAATATAAAAAAAACTGTTCCGCCATTATGGAATTAACGATATAACACAAAGAGCAATGACCGAATGACTCATATTTGGAATGGGAAAGTGGATACAGTGCATGTTCTATTTTTATAACACTGTCTTCGCTCTGGAGTTATCTATCGAAGGACAATGCCATCCCTTTCCGGTCTTCACTACTATTTTTCATGACTCAAACGATACTGTAGAGCTGAGAGCTGGCATTGGCATAAGTTATATCCCCACAATTAATTTAAGATATTACCATTACCTAGCTTTATTGACAAAGTATTCAACATTTGTAAATTTCAACATTTTTTTATCAGAGTTCAAGAAGGTCAAGCAAATGTTATGTAAACCAAGAGACACAATTTTTTACATTTTAAATATACTACATAATTTAAGCACTATCGAACCTGTACATTGTACAGTAACATTCATGAAATCCTTATCTGAAAATTTGCTAAACGGAAAAGAATCTGGTCCCTATTAGTTTGGATTAGCGGCACCTCACTGTATTGTAATTCATGTGTCTTTTGTGCCAGTCTCAACAGCCACGTGAGCTAAATCATAAGGATGTTGGGCAGATTTTCTTGTAGATTTTGTTTGTGATCAGATGGTAAAAGTCTCTAGGGTTAACCAAACTCGGACTACTTGTTGGGAAGACCCTAATAAACTAGATTGTGTCAATTTCATTTTGACATTAATATGATCAGTTGATTATTTGGTAGAGTTTGCTATTCTTCACTCGTGTTTGATTATTGTGCATTTGTCGTTGATAGGGAGAACAGCTGGGGTCGACGGAGGCGACAGAGGTCTTCTTCGCAATGACCAAGCTGTTCCAGTCGCGGGACGTGGTGCTGCGCCGCATGGTCTACCTCGGCATCAAGGAGCTTTCGTCGCTAGCGGAGGACGTCATCATCGTCACGTCCAGCCTCACCAAGGATATGACGGGGCAGGAGGACCTGTACCGGGCCGCCGCCATCCGGGCGCTCTGCAGCATCACTGATGTGAGTCAAACTCAAACCCTCTTTCACCAGCTAATATTTGTCTGCAGTCCCCATTACTTTTTGCTTGGAAAAAATTATGATCTAAATTTTTTTTATTGTAGCCTACTTATTGCTTATTGCCCAAAGACAATAAAACATGATTTTTAGTGAATTTTCCAATAGGGAATACACTATTATGGTGGTAGCCATGGTAAGACCTCAAATTCAATTTCTTTATTGTTGTAGATTGACAACAATACAAATTGTATTACAAGAGTTATTTCTTGTGGTTACATTTTTTTTCAGGTCTTCCCTAAGCTAATCAGTTATTAAAATCTGAAATAAAAGAAAATATTTATTATTAAAAAAAAATTATTATTTTAATATTCCTGGTATTTTAGATATTCACCAACTCAGTAAAAGTGTTTTCTTTCAAAAATTATCTTAATAAAGCTATGAATTTTATAGGGGTGTCTTGTAATTTAATGTGGTTTGTAGCCTATGGAATAATTTTGGTCCGATATTTTGAGGCAGGGCTGCTGAAAGTGTTAATCTGTGTAGTGTCTGTATATGATTGTTCCGATGACAAGTAGGCTATTATGACTATGCACGTCTGCTCCTGTTTGAATGGAAGGAAATTTGAATTTGTAGAAAACTAAAATTTCATAAATATACATTGAATATAAAGTTAAAAAAAATTAGTGACTTGTTCGGAAGATGTGAAAATGTTCGGCAAGATGTTCTTCTATTTATTCCGGCCATTATTCGAATAGCCCTTTTTTGCAGCCTGAATACCCGCAAAAGTGCAGTCTCAGAAACTGATCCCCATAAAATGATTCCGTATGTCAGTCGTGACTCGATAAGAGAAGAAGAGTAAATTAGTCTCATTATTAAAACGTCTTGGAATTTTGAAAACAATTTAATGAAAATAACTGTGATAATAATTTAGAACAAAGGGTGTCTATGTATGGAATCCACATAAAATTTTCATAAAAAATTAACCCTAAGTATTTGTTGTCAGTTGTAAATGGTAGCTCGAAATCATTCATTAGCATTAATTAGGCTTGCCATACGTCCCTGTTTTTCGTTGTTGTCTCTGTGCCCCGGCCGGTTTTGCTTTTGTCCCGGTTTTTGTAAAAATTTAGAACTGTAATTTATGAATAAAAAAATAACAATTTGTTTTTTTATTTCTTAAAATAAATATGCTCATAAGATTTTTTACAATAAAAAGTACTACTAAATTAGCATGACGATTCAATTTTTATAAGGCAATCAAATTTAAAATAAAAATGAAATTTTATGTCCGTAAGATGGGGGATAAAGGTTGGCTGGGCAAGTCTAGTGTACTTGTGACGTGGATGAAATGGACATAGGCTACGATTGAAGAAGGTCTGTTCGAGTCAAATGTCATTAAGAGACGATTTATTACTCTAAAAACTTTATTTTGATTCAAAAGGTGTAGGACCCTATCTTTTGAGCATGTGTTAATATGATAAACTAACAAAAAATATAGAACTGGTTTCATTTTTTTTACTTATTAAGTCATTCTTACACAATCCGAACGATTTTAATTTTTCCACACTCAAATAAAATATTGCGTGTAAGCTGTAAGCTACAATTTTTCTCTAAAACATTTTAAATCTAAGCTTAAATTTTGCATAATTGAGACCACCGAATTGTTCTCCATTTACACCTGTTTGGGGGTGAGGAGGGGGTTGGGGTTTCATACTGGGTGTCCCGGTTTGGTCCTGTAAAATTATGGCAAGCCTAGCATTAATGGATTATCTTCTGAAAGATTGTTTTGAAGGCCGAATAATAGACAATTTGTTTGACTTGGATTTACATGCAAGTTATTAGTTAAGGTACTGTTAGAGATTTTTTAACTGTATAAAACTGTCAGTTTCTAAATTTGGAAATGATTAATTTTTTTAAGTATGGCTATGTCATCGGCATACATTGTAATGTGTAGATTAAAAAAGTTTCTTGTTATGTTATTTGTATATAAAATGTTTACAACGGGGAACACAAAGGGGAATACTGTGGAATTCCAAAGTCCATTCTAATATTTTTAGATTTTTCCATATTTATTTTCGTTCTTTGAGTACAGTACTTTCTTGTAAGAACGACCTATCCAGCTGAGGGGCGTTCCACACACGCCGAGTTTATGTAATGTTTTAATCAGAATTTTGTGATCTAAATAATCAAAAACTTTTTGTATGTCTAAAAATACCACTACAGATTTAAATTTTTACTCCAAAGCGTTGATGGTTGACGTGAAAAAATTAACCATGGCACCCGTTGTATTTTTCCCTTTTACAAAACCGTACTGTTCTTTACAAAGCAAATTATGACAAAACTTAAAATACAGTAATCTACGAGCGAATACGTGTTCATAAATTTTTGAAAAAGTAAAAACATTTGGAATTGGCCGCCAATTTTGCGGCAAATTTTAAATACAGGGCGTATTATTGATTGTTTTAATTGTTGTGGAAATATAATAGAGATGCATTCATCACTTCTAAAAGGGCGAAAGTTATTTGGTATGCGCATTGACAGATAACTTTGTGAGTTATACCGTCGTGACCGGCTGAATTTGAATTTTTAAAATTTAAAATGATTTCATAAACTTCACAATGGTTTGTAGGATATAAACTGACGATACTTGAGCAACTTAAATCGACCACGGACTGTAGAAAAGGATCGGTTATTAATGAATGTTTTTGTTTACCAAAGTTTCCAAAGTAATAATTGAATTCCTCAGGACCCGGCTTATCAGCGGGTAACGGGACTGGTCTCTTTTTCCTATCAGGGTCTATTATTTTCCACGCATCCTAAGCCAGGTTACTACTCAGTCGATCATACCTACTTTGAGCTTTGGCAGCCTTTATAACAGAGCGGTATCCAACTTTTTTGACCGTTCAAACCATGGGCCAGTCCTGTCATGGTCAGATATGGAAGGTTCTACTGTCAATAAATATGATTTTTTTTCATAGAATGTTGTAAAATATTATTGTAATGTGTGTGTGCCTACCAATATGCAATAACAATAATAAACACACAAAATAACAATAAAATGCAGAAACCAAAAACAGAGGGCAAATTGACTGTAGGCCTATGTTTCTTGTACTGTAGCATTTAAAAACCATGTTTCGTTATAGATGTTTTGAAAACTGGTTAAACTGAACAATCTCAGTAGTATACTGCAGGCCTACCACGATACATAAATGGTTAGCTTTTGTAAGATTCTAAACGTTAAGTGCTGAACATTATTGTAGGCCTAGTTTGTCCTAAATACTGTTAATTGCAGTAATATATTAAACCACATTGAAAATCCAAACATGGTTGGTATTCTGGTTGGTTCTGATGTTGTATTAAAATATCATGGTTAATTTGATTAGGACTTTTGTATCTCTCTCATCCAATATTGCTGAGCACTTTAGCTAAAAAATTATTTTAAAGCTCAACACCTGCACATATAGCCAATTATTTTTAAACAAAAGGTTTTAAAGTATGTGGTACTTAATTAAAACTTGAGATATCCATAGCTAAGCAAGAATCAGCCTAGTTAAATCTTGAGAACTTGAGATATCCTTAGCCTAATAAGAATCAGCGTACTTTTCAAATACAAAACACTTCCAATATTTTGTAATTTTTTGGGCTTTACTTCATTATCAGTAACTATGTTTTTTCCCCTGTTAGGCCACCATGCTGCAGACCATAGAGCGTTACATGAAGCAGGCCATCGTAGAGCGCAACTGCGCAGTGAGCAGTGCGGCCCTGGTGAGCAGCCTGCACCTCACTCGTGTGGCCAACGACGTGGTGAAGCGCTGGGTCAATGAGGCCCAGGAGGCGGTCAACTCGGACAAGTAAGTGACCGAGTCCATCTCAGCCCTAACTGTTAAAGTATATCTTACCATAAATGTGGTGTTCAGACTATGAAATTTATTTTGGGTTTGGAACTCTATCCCTGGATGCCAAAGTGTTACTTTGTAAGTTGTGGTGACAATTTGAGCCCTAGATGAAGCAGTTCTTGTTTGTTATACATAGTCCACTTCTCTTTTTAGGCTATTTTGAACTGAGGTCTTTAAAAAAAACACATCAATTGAAAGAATACTGGTTACTGAACATTTTGCAAAAATTGAACCTAAGTTATATGATTTTTGAGTTCTGCTAGCTAAGTCAGTCATGTCACTGATGATCACGGCGAATGCATCTCCGCCTGAGGCCGCGACGCTAGCGTCAATTATATGTCCTAAGCCAAGTATACAGTGGGCTGCGGCGGTTAGGTTATGAATGAATGTTATTGCTTAATAGCCTTCGTAAAAAATACTGTCAAAAGTTATTCACATGAAAATAACACGCACAGTTAATCACTAGGCAAATTACATGTGGCTATGCAGAGCGGCAGAAGGATACTTCCCTCAATGACTTGACCATAGTTTATTTATAGCTGTTTAGATGGTCGGACATATGGCTTATTGCTTCTAGGTGATTTGTTTTGAGTTAGTAAAAGTATTTCTGACCTATATATCAATAAAAAACATAACCTAACTGCCACAGCGGGCTGTAAACTTGGCTGAGGACGTGTAGCTAGGTCAGTGTCAAGGCCGAGGGCGGAGAGGCGTTTGCCACAATCATCGATGGCTTACTTTAAGCAAGCTTAACTTAAAAATCAAAAATTAGAAAGTGAAATTTTTACACAATTTCCAGTAAATATTCTTCTTTCTATTTATACGTTTTTTCGGATCCCAATTCTAAATAAAAAACAAAAAAGTAGCTGGCTTATGTATAACAACCTTGGAAATAGCAATAAAGCGCTTGAAAATGAGCGGTTTAAAAACTCAAGAAATCAATTTTACTATGGACTACACTGCTTTTGAGCATAACGACTTGTAAATGTAACAACAAAGTGTAACTAGGGGTAAAAGAATAATCAATTCCTTAGTTTAATGATTTAAGATGTTCAAAACTAAAATTTTAAAATTGATTTTGAAAACACTAGCTGCTATCAAGTTTAAGTAAGAGTAAATCTTTAGTATATTAAAGCTAAGGTAAATAAATTACGTCATCTGAAAATAATTTGGGCAGGGTCCAGATTGAAAATGACGGTAAGGTGTAGTGCAAGAGGGGGAGGGGTTGGCTTTGATATGACGTCATTATAAATATGATATTTTATATCAAATTTTAACAGTAAAACAATGATAAATTCTAACACAACTCAACTATTATAACATAGATCTATCAAATACATTAGACTATTTTAAGGCGTTGTTTTATAGTTTATTTTTCCATTGAGAAAGTCATTTTGGCTTTATTTCTGAAGGTAAATTCAGATTGAATTGGTCAATTTTTTTTAGTTTATCATGCAGCGTTTGAAAAGCATTAGTTTTTACTTAAAACGGAGGTTTGTTAAAAATGACATCATTTTTCCGAGAGGGGGGGGGGGGGGTTCAGACAAATTATGATGGTAGGATGATTTTAGGGAGGGGGGGTCCAAAAGCGGCGAAAAAGCAATGACGTAATTTATGGACGGCCCCTAATATACTTAACCCATATTTTTAAATGACACTTTGTTTCATGAACAACCGCAAAAAAAGTAACTTATTTGCATCGTTTTGTAAAACTAACATTACACAATAGAATAATTAAAAGAATCTGCACTTGCTTTGTGTAGCATGATGGTGCAATACCATGGGCTGGGCGTGCTCTATCACATCCGCAAGACTGATCGTCTGGCGGTTACCAAGCTGGTGGCAAAGTTGACCAGGATGTCCCTCAAGAGTCCGTTTGCTGTGTGCATGCTGGTAGGTTGAAGGAACTGGTCTATATAATCTTGCTTGTAAATTTGTTGCAGAATAATGATTTTCCCTTTGATAATCACGTAAAAGTGAATCACGTAAAAACGACTAAAAACTTTAGAATTATGACAAAACCTGTGATAGGGAAGTAGGGGATGCTTTTTTATGGTGTAAAAGTTTTTATGTAAATATCCCAAAAATAGGGGGAACCCCTATCATGCGATACACCATTGGAAAGAGCATATAAAATTATGATTTTTTTGTGGAACAATTTTTTTTTATCTCAACGTTGTGCAGTAGTAAACTTTAACCTGTCACTACTCCATAACAAGTTGTGATAAAAAAATATTTTTTCACTAAAAATCATAATATTTTATGCTCTTTCATGTGGTGTATCATATGATAGGGGTCGGTACTTGGAAATTTTGAGTTAATGGTAGACGCCCCTTTTTTGTGGTAGGTAAATAAAAACTTTTACACCATTAAAAAGAAAATCCCCTACTTCCCTATCTCAGGTTTTGTCAAAATTTTAAAATTATTAGCCGTTCATAAAATAATTAAGATTAGTAAGGACTTCTGAGACACATTGTATATATATATGTACACGTGTGTGTGTGTGTGTCCGTGAACACGACAACTGTTGAACTTTACTTCCGATTTTTATTAAATTTGGGACAGGGCTGTTAGCCAGCATCTACTTAAATGACTTTGCAAAGCAGAATGATCAGACCATTAGAACAGGGTTTTATGTGGTTTCAAAAGGATTGTAACGTTAATCTCTTGTCCATTTTTTGCTTAAACTAATAAAACCACTGGAGGCTACATAGATATCATTCTTGTCTTTTCTCAGGGTCGTTTAGCGGGTAATTCGGTGGGATCGCATTGAGGTTTTAGGCAAAAATAAAGTACATTTTGAAGTGAAGTTTATAACTTAGTAACTCAATGAAAATATCACCTTACCAGTTTACAAAATAGAAAAAATTAATATCAGCAAATATAGCCACCGATGATTAACTTTCACAATTTATTTGAAACGTTCCACAAACTAAAAAATGCACCAAAAACTCTTAACCGCTAAGTATAGAAATTACTTTAAACAACTGGCATCATCCAAAGTTTAGAATTGAGAGAGAGCTCGACTTTCAACGCAAGGTATCGCGTAGGAAAATTTGTCATGCATATTTTCAAATTAATTCTTTTTGTACCTGTATGAAACATTTAATTTATCTCTTTTTTTAATGTAATTATTTTCAATTTATTTTATCCTGAGAAATTAATCTTTGTCTAAATACCCATTTAAATCATTTTCCTTGAATTATTTACTACAAACTACTTTTTTCAGCTATCTTCTCATTCCTCACGTCACCAGTGTGACGTCGGATCATTTCCCGCCCATGTCTGATTTTTTTTTAGGTGTCCAATAAATTTCTTTAGCTTGACGTTGACTATATATATATATGTAATACTCATTTATTTGCTTATTTATTTTAATCCGCCGCTTCCTGTTTGTTATTTTGTGCGCTATTATTATTGCTATTTTAAATTAAACATTTTATTATAAATTTTGATCACGTTACAGGATCAAAAATAGGTTGTTGGCTTTTTTTCCTTAATTTTTAAAATTCAACAATGTTATCATAAACCATTTCAAAGAGCTTAAAAAAGTAAACTATGAAGTAATTTCAATTTTTACTTGGCTTAAATAGATGGAGAAAATCCAAAAATATGTTTTTCATATTATTCTCAAGGGAAATCAACAAAATCCCTCTATCTTGCTTATTCAATGACATGTCTTGATAAAATTTTGCATGTACACTCATAAGAAGATTTTAACGTATATTGCTTACAAAGCCCATGTGGCGGCAAACCTACATACTCTCGCCCCCATGGTTTTATGGGGAAATAGAAAATATATGAAAATTCTGTTGGTAATTCACTGAATACGCAGGCCTGCTGCGACGTCTTTTTAAGTAATAGGCCCTAATGTGTGTGTGACTGAAAAATAACGTCATCTGTTTGAATTCAATTTATAACTTGTATGCACATAATCCATTTGAAATCCATTAACTACATACAGTATGGTAAATCTTTATTTTCAATCATCATTTGGTAAAATTATCATAGTATTATTTTAGCTATTTTAACTCAAACAACTTTAAACTTTGAAAACATTTTGGGTGTTTTATGATTGAACATATTACAACCTATTATTCTAAAAAAAATTGGGTTACTGTCCTCTAGACCGTGTTAAGAGTGTACTATGGTTCAAGCTGCTCCATGAAAAATATCTTTTTAAAGTGTGATCGGCCATTATCTTTGTTCTCACATTGATCAAAACGCATCCTGTTCACAGATCCGAGTCGTATGCAAACTACTGGAAGAGGAGGGCGGCGAGTTTGCCGACTCTCCACTGTTTGAGTTTGTCGAGTCGTGTTTACGGCACAAGTCGGAGACGGTGATCTATGAGGCGGCACACGCCATCGTCAACCTGAAGCAGACGACGCAGCGGGAGCTGGCCCCCGCAGTCAGCGTGCTGCAGCTGTTCTGCAGCTCTCCCAAGCCAACGCTGCGGTTTGCCGCCGTTCGCACACTCAACAAGGTCTGTAGTGATGCTCAATGCACAGCAGGCATGCTGTCTATGAAAAAGAATAGCTATAACACAAAAAATAAAGCGTTTAAATAAAACCAAACAATTTTTTATTTATTTCATCAGCTTAAATTTCGCGACAATTTTTTATCTAGTTAGTAGACTTTTAAACGTTCCAAATTATTTTGTCCCATAAGTTGTATAATCCGACCATCTCTGCAAAATCTCTTGGATAGTGCAAGAGAGGAGGTGACCACACTCTCATGATTTTAGATAACATTTTAATGAGTTAAATTATGTTAATTATTGTTATGTCTAATATTAAAATAAATTCAGTAAATAACTTTTATTTGTAATATCAGTCAATTTAATAACAAACATAATACAACTGTAAACATTGTGAGAAGAATAAACTAAAAATCAGCTGACTAAAAGACATAGCAATCCTCCCCCCTAAGATTTTTCCTGATTACAGATTTCTGATTAGATCATTGTGTCTTTTCCACAATCTTCCATCTTGTAATATTACAATGTACGTTATGTTGCCCAGTTGTCTTTAAACAGTTCCAACAATCCATTTTTCATTTGAGTTCACCAAATAATTCTTAACTAACGCTTTCTGTCCATTGGAAAAATGTCTTCTCGGTTCTGGTGTGTTATTGTATACAAGGTCTGTACTCTTGTCAATCATAAGATCTAACTCTGTTCTAATGCTTCTTCAAAAATTAAATTGTAAGGGGAATTTCCAGTAGTTACCGGTAAGTGTTGTGTTTTAAACTTAACTGTTTTAAAATCATGTTCAAATGGTTGTCGTGTCTTTCCCCCACCACTAGCATAAAGAAGTTTTACCGTATACCTAACTTGGTATTTGGCCTCACCAACAATTTTTCTCTGTGTCTTACAGTCTCCAGCATCTCCCCATACCTTTGCCATCTCCCCATCTCCCCATCTTCCTCATATCTTTGAGAACTTCATCGTTCCACCTCTTGTTTGGGCATCCAGGATTCTTGTCTTCTGGGTCCTCTCCAATCCAGATGTTGATTCCACGTAGGGGTGGGCGAGTATCACATTTTTGGAACGAGTCGAGTCGAGTCGAGTAGTAAGTAGAATACTCGAGTTTCGAGTCGAGTCGAGTCAAGTAATACTTGAACATAAAAATATTGGAAATTGCCTTAAAATAACTATTTTATAAGTTACTCAAATATAAAAATATACTAGCCTACTATACTAAAATAACTAGTCTATCCTACTAGGGCTAAAAAAGATAACTTTAGTCCTAAGTTTAATTTGCTTAAAAACTGTGTGAAGGAAAAAATATTGGTTTTTAAATCGCTGATTATTAAAAATAAACTTAAGCTAAAAACTTGGTTTAGTAACAAAAGGGCTTAAGGAATGTACAGAATAAAAGATTGAAAAGTTAGACTCTAACCACCATTACATGAAAAAAAGAAAATCCCCTGTTTTACAGTTACTTACTTAACTTTTTACTTTCATATGTTTCACTTACTTTAAAATGTTACCAAATAAAAGATTTTCCCTATTCACAGTTTTTTGTATTTGGCATATTAGGCCTACTTTGAGTCAGAAGCCTAGCCTAGACACCTGGATGCTACAGCTGAATCAGAATCACTAAATGTAATTGGTGGATTTAAATTGTCATTTTCATTTCTATCTACTTCCTTTGTCTTTGTTAATAAGAAAATCTTCACCACTCATTTTGTTTAGGAATTATTTTCACTTCTCCAAAATACTCAAGCTATGTACATATAATTTTCACTGTTTTGGAATTCACCAAATTCCCTCGATTTGCCGTCTGCTAGTGGCAGAATGTCTCTTAACTGAGTAAAGGCTAGCTTTAGTGAACAGCCATGAAGCCTGTTTGTTAGGACTTAAAAGATCACAAAGAACAATAAATTCAATGTCTGTCTTATAATCAAAGCAATTTTAGAGAAAAATATGTTTATTATCAATTAATAAACATATATTTTTGTGAATGCTGAATTAGAAAAATAACATACAACTATAAAAAATTGTATTACCATTGACTATTGATACTATTGATTTAGTATCTAAAGTCAATGATATTACTCTGGCAATTTGAGGTTAGCCATTGGTAGACCTGATTGTTCATCTTGGCATCTCTATGTCTGCCGTACTATTGTTACTGCTGATGTCAACACAGCTCTTTATTTTGTCTAAAGTTATTTGAATCAGTTTTAAATCATTGTTTTGATGCAATTAGATGTCAAATTATAATTGACTTTTAATTTTTTCCCCAGTGTTATGAAGGTCTACAAATGAATCATTTTATTAATCAGTAGCAATGTTGACTCTACCACTAACCGTGCGTGCGGCGGCGTCACTCGCGTGACAAGACAAAACAGTCAGCCGTGCGTGCTGCGGCGTCACTCGCGTGACAAGACAAAACAGTCAGCCGTCAGCACTAGAGTGCTGTCTGAGAAGCATCGTTAGAAGCATTTTCATCGTCTTCACATCTATCTTTCTTTGGTCTTAAGATGTATCACTTTCACAATAAAAACATTTTACAATTTAAAGAAATGGGGTTTAAATAAATAGAAAAACATTTCAGAAATGCTATATTTTAATTTAATAACTACTCGACTCGACTTTAACGAGTAGTCACAAGTACTCGCTCGAGCTTCAAGTATCAAAAAATACTCAACAGATACTCGAAAACTCGAGTACTCGCCCACCCCTACTTGCTAATAGACTTAATGTGACAAGTACGGTATCGTGTTGTTCATAGGTGGCCATGTCACACCCTGCGGCGGTGACGGCTTGTAATGTTGACCTGGAGAACCTGATCACGGACTCCAACCGGTCCATCGCCACACTGGCCATCACGACGCTGCTCAAGACTGGGGCTGAGTCCTCAGTGGACCGGCTCATGAAGCAAATCGCCTCCTTCGTTTCAGAGATCAGTGACGAGTTCAAGATCGTGGTCATTCAAGTAAGTAAAGTAACAAGTTGAATTGGATGTAAAATATTCCCATGTTGTATAGTTTTCCATCTCTTAGACAAGGTCTTATAAAATTTAGTCTAGTAAATAAAATGGGTTTTGCTGTATTCGAGGTTAAACTGCAATGCCTCGTACCAACCAGAACCATAGCAGTCATATGGTTTGTGCAGTTAATAAGAGATGTTTTATGGTAATACAAATTGTTTTACAATTAATTTTTATTATTTTTTTTATTTTACTTTTTATTTCCTAGAGAAACAAGTAAATAATGTGCAAAAGTTAATATTAAGAAAATAATATTTATCTAAAGTACAAGAAAAATGCTTTTAATAGATTTGCTGTTCTTGCCTTCGAGGCAGTTCTAATTATGATGCTTAAACTCTCCCTCCATGTTACTCATTTTATCTTTAGCAACCACCCTAATCCTTATTTTTTTTCAAGTTCTTTGTTGTTTCACAACCAACTCACCAAGGTTCATGTTCAGATTCAGAAAATTCTTAATTTATTCAGTACATTGAAGTCCGACCAAAACTCCTCCATTGCTTAAACCTAACTCTCACATGTTGATTACCACAGGCCATCCGCGCGCTGTGCCTCAAGTTCCCCCGCAAACACTCGGTGCTGATGAACTTCCTGTCGGCCATGTTGCGGGATGAGGGCGGGCTCGAGTACAAGGCCTCAATCGCAGACACGGTCATCACTATCATAGAGGAGAACCCGGATGCAAAGGAAACCGGTATGATGGTGTTATGATCAGAGAATTGTTTTATGATCATAGAGTTTGTTTATTGTCAGAGATTCTTCCATTACTGTCCTTGCCCTTGTAGTCACTGTTTTGCAGTATCTTTAATGTATTGTGCACACCAGCAGCTCCTGGTATTGTGGTACTCACCAATACTAAAAACTCCTTCAGCTCCAAGGGACAAGCCTGTAACCATTAACACACAAACAAGGTTATGCCACTGGTATGATTACTCCTTTGCTGTTCATCAGTGAAAATCGACCTCAGATTAATCTTCCTTGCTATGAGAATGGACTTGATGAAGCATGCCACTCAGAGGCAAAATAAATGTCCAGAATTAACTCTCCATATCCGGAGCGACGAAAGGTGGAAAGGTGGAGGTGGGGTTTGGTTGCCCATATCGAGGACATGGAGGTAATTTCTTGCGGCCATTTCAAGGACATATCAGCCTTGTGTGTTTGTTATGGGCATCCCTCACTCTACCAAACTGGCATTAAAAATTGCAAACTTCTATACTTGACTGGGGGTGGTTCCTGATCTCGTCCTCAAGCTACTCAATCATCCTGTGGTACTCTCCCTAGGGGATTGTGAATGAGTGAGGTACCATAGCAAGAAAAGAAGGTGAAACCTCTGCTCCTTGCATCAATACATTCACAGTAAGTTTCAGTCAAGATCAGTGCTGTATTTCAAGTGGGTAAAACATGAATGAAAAATTAGAATAGGCCTATACTACTAGTTTAGTAGAACATTCTTATGATAATGGATTGTATGTACAATTAATAAATTGTTAATAAACTAAACGACATATAGCTCATAATTCCCAAATACAAACAGAGATAGTAAAGAAACAGTGACAATGCAAACCAATTAATGTTTATCCCTAGTGGGTATCTTACACAAAGTTGATGACTCCATAAGATTTCTATTTCTAGTATTAAGAGATATGGACTAAAATTTTTGGACCGGATTATCTAGAATTAATATTTGACAAGTTTGGATGATAAAAAGTACACTGTTTTAAAGTTTTTTTATGTGTTTTTACATGTTCTGTTTGATGTGCCAGGTCTGGCCCACCTGTGTGAGTTCATTGAGGACTGTGAGCACACGAGCCTCGCAGTCAGGATACTGCACCTGCTGGGCAAGGAGGGGCCGCGCACCAGGCAGCCTTCTAGGTATGTCACACAATCAACTACAAATCTCCAAACAGTTGACAGGTGTATGGAAACACCCCACAAAATGTGGACATGCTTGAGTTAACTTGATTTTCTCAAAACTGATATTACTCGTCTGTTTCACTTATTCAGATGGTGAGATATTGACTGTCAAAGACACTCGGATTGTGTTCAAACAGTCCAAAGCAATACATCCGCGTCAAGTGGCCACAAATAATAATGGAACATTGCTTTATAGGTTGTCAGCAATGCAATCTTACTACAGAAAACGTCATGACTTTAGACGAATTGTGACAAAAAACTGTAAATACAGTCTAATATCAACAACCAAGCCATGAAAAAGCGCTACAAATAGTACTGTAATCAGCTTGTCAAGTACTACACAGTAGAATATTTCAGGCACTTACAAAAGTGTCAAGTTTTACTGAATTTGTCTTTTGATTTATGTGAATTACAATAGAATGTGCCAATACATTATTATTGACTGCTGATTACCAGCTTGGCTTCATAGTATAATTAATAAAATATATTTGTATATTAAATAACAGCTTTAAAGCCAAGTTCTTGGTTGAAAGTTGCACAAGTCTGAACAAACTACACAGGTTTGTTGAAACTTCAAAGAAAATGTACTATTGCATTGTCCACCTGATGTCCCGTATTGCACCATTTGGACTGTTCAAACCAAAACATTTAAATGGCAAAAAGGTTCAAATAAATGATACAAATAAATGATTGTGATCCTCGTACTCCAGGATTAGGTAACGCGTTTTTTTTGTTAAAACATTATCTTAAGGTGACACAAAAACTGGACTTATAAAAATACAAAAACGTTTGATTAAAAAAGAGGAAGGTTGACAGTGTGTGTTGATGTGTGTGGTGCGTTTGCAGATACATCAGGTACATCTACAACCGAGTGATCCTGGAGAATGCGGTGGTCAGAGCGGCGGCGGTGTCGGCCATGGCACAGTTCGGGGCGGCCTGTCCTCCTCTGCTGGACAATGTACAGGTACAATCGATGATATAGATACTGCCGGCAATTTGTAGAAGTTGAATCGGTTCTTGTTGGTCGAACAACTTAATGAAATAAAGGTCATTTAGGTGATTATATTACCATAATTTGGTGTCTAATAACGTTTTGAGCGTTATTATTTAATTTGGGACATTCTCAAATGACATTTGGAAGCCCATTCAGGTGACTAAGACTCAATATTTGTTTTGTAAAAAATTACTGTATTTTTGGTTAAAGAATTATTACTGGATTATCTTAGATGGGAGTAGTCTAATGTTTACTATACTTAACAAATTATTAAAATCCTTTTATTTTTTGTTCTTATTCAGGACTTTTTTCAATGAAAAAGGAAAGATTCATGGTGGTTAAATTTGAATTACTTAGTCAATGTTTAGCAACTAACTAGTACATCCAGAAGTAGTTTACAATAAAAACAGTTTTACTCATCAACACACTCTCCCAGTACATAACATTTTTGTGTAGGGTATATTAACTTTTTCTTTTTCACTTCCCCTTACAGTTTAGTACTTCCCTTCTTTCTTGAAAAATATCCTCAAATGGAGCAAAATTTTGGGTTTATGTTATTCTGTTTATGTTGTCTCCATTTGTCTACTTACTTTTAAGGTCATTTTGATTTAATTACTGTCGACTCCCTCTCGTTCAGTCACCGATGATCCGGATCCCGGATGATCCGGACAACAACTCGGATATGAGTTCTTTGCGCGTGCCGGAATCGACAGGATTGAATGAGTCTGTTTTATTGCTGGCCTACTTGTAAACAAAGAACCTAAGTTCACCTTACTATTGTGTTTTGGAGCGTCATATCAGCTACAGAAGTGTAGCTGATTTCACTAGTTACTGTAATGTAAACTGTTGAGTGTTTCACTAATTAGAAATGTGAGTTATAGTATATTTTTCGGAGTTTCTTTGTCAGGTTAAATTGAAGTTACCATAACTGCATGGTGATTGATAAATATCAAATTGTAGCCCATTTCTTAAAAAATAAATCTATAAATTTTCTATTTTTGGTGCTCTATAATTCTGTGTTATTTCATATTGTCTGATGTCTAGTTTGTTTTTATCAATGTTACAAAAATGAGGTTCCAATGAGCTTGTGGCAAAACCCCATAGTGTTTAGATTATTAAGTTATCTTAAAATGTGATTTATAATTGTATTCACGCTATTAAAGGCTGTAAAATTTAAAACTGAAAAACTGTCGGATGGTCCGGAAATTGTTTTGTTTGGCCAAGGGGCCTGAGATCTCCGGATTAGAGGGAGCCAACTGTATGTCCATAAAAAATTATATTCTTGACTCTTTTTGATTTTTCTTTAAAGGATGAACCAGCTGCTGTTTGTAATTTTGTTAGGGCAAAAAGGGATAATAGCAGTGTGTTTAAATACATCCACACTCTTTCAAAGTTCCAGGGTTTAACTATTTATATATAACAGGTTGATGGTTCAATATTTAAATGTATCATCACGAATATTGTCTATAACCTTGCCTTAATCTTCCTTAACCTCAAATCCAGTTGATGTACCACGTAATCTACATTGTGTAGGGCAGTTGAGTATTGTTGTGTTGTCGGCTGCAGGTGTTGCTCGCCCGATGTCAGATGGACACAGACGACGAGGTTCGTGACCGCGCTACCTACTACCACAGCATCCTGCAGACTGGTGATAAACAGCTGATCAACCAGTACATATTGGAGCCCCTCCAGGTATGTACCAACATCCTGCCGCACATAGCTAGCACAGCGAGACTCTGCCACTCTAGAACTAATTTTAGAAATGTGAAAATGAGTTTTTTTATTGCACACTTACTTCACTAGGGTACTCAACCAATCATGAAAAATCAAATTAGTAACCTGGTTATTGTGAACTATGCAGGACTTATAGCCATTACAATATACAGGCAGGGTGTCCACCAGTTGGGAAAATTCGAGAAGTCATAAAAAATCAGTTGGGAATTTTGTGATTTTGGGAAAAGTGGGCAAAAAGTCAAGAATTTAGGTTTTTGGTTGGGAAAAATTAATTTTATTTTTAAAAAATCAAGAATTTTGTGGTATTTTACACATGTAACACATTATTTTAGAGAGTTTTACAAAGTTATGGGCGGTGAGTCTGGTTTTTTGGTCAGAATTTTCAGAAAAGTCGGTAATTTAATTTGTGAAACTTAGTAAAGACACTGATGGTTGTCTGGCCTAAATGGTCCAGTTGCTAACTTATTATTTGATGTCTAACAGTAAACTTGTTATAGGATCTCCTCTTTTACGTTGCTTGTATAATTACTATTTTTGAAATTCATGCAATTTTTCCAATATGGCGACCAAGTTAAAAATTTAAATATCTGCAACTTTAATATAGCTTTTTAATTTCATTTGCAATTTTAAAACTTTTTAATTGTTTTACATTTTTCTCTAAAGCCAATGGTTAAAGAGCTGGGGGCAATGGAAGTAATTTTTTTGTCCCAGAAGAATAACATGGGGTGAGCATTTATTGCTTGTAACACCAAAACCATCCACAAAAAATCAAGAATAAATATGCCTGAAAATATTGTATCAAGAACCTTTTGTTCATAAAAAATCTAATTTCCAATATGGCAGACAGATTAATAAAATGTGTAGAAAGTTAATGTTTAATGAGATAAACGTTTATTAAACATCATTTTACAGTAGACTCCCTCTTAACCGGCCACCTTGGGACCAGGCCGTGGTTAAAGCGATGTTGAGATAAAAAATGGCCGGTTAAAAAGATGTTTTTTTGTGCCAGGGTAGGCCAGTTAAAGCGGAGACCGGATAAAAGGTGGCCAATTAAGAGGGAGTCTACTACTGTATCTCTATTTAAAATTTAGTTTTTCATTTTATGTTTTATTTTAATGAATCATTTTGGAGATACGGGCAATGATAATTTTGTCCCAAGTTATTCTTATGGTGCAAGAAAATTAACTTCAATTGCCTCCAGCTCCCTAACTTTTGGGTTTAGAGAAAATGGTAAACAATATTAAGGGTCTTAAAATTGAGTATAAAATAAAAAATGACAAGAAAATTAGGGGTTTGTATATAACCCGGCAGCATTCGCACCAAATTCAAAACGTGAAGAGACGCACACGGTCATTCTGACTAGGTGCAATAAAACAGCCTTATTTCTGTTAAAATTACATTTTAATTTCATAAAATGGTAAAAATATTATAATATATTAAATATCTGACCTTTTAAATATGCTTCAGATAATAAAACATGATATGGATATTTTTAATTAAAACATAAACAATGTAGGGTTATATTTTTGTAACCTGTTCTTACATAAATCAGTAATAACTCTGAAACTTTTGTATATCTATAAATTGTGAATACATGTGAAAAAGAAACTTCATTATACAAGATAAATAAAAAGACATAGTTTACTTTATAACTGAAAATAGTCAGTGTTAGCCTAGCATAGAAGCACAGTGTTGATTCAACCAGTACTCGACAAAAGCTACCACTGGACTGACAGGAGGGTGTGGGGGATGGCGGAAAGTAGGTCACGGCATTTCTGGAATGAGGTGTGTGAAGTACAGTTATGGATGACTTTGACGAATAAATAATAAATAATACACCCAATAAATACTATTTTTATGCAAAAAAGTGCCGAAATGGTTATTTTGACAGCTATGCGAGCTTTCGAGAAATAAAATTTTTAAGTTGGCCGCCATATTTAAAAATGGTGGGAATTTTCAATTATTGAACTACTTACCTAAAAGCAACATAAAAAAAAGAGAGATCCCATGTAAGCAGTTAACTGTCCAAGACATCAACTAAAAAGTTAGCAATTAGAACACTTAAGGCTGGACACCCTGTGAAGATTATAGGCTAGGACTATTATTTATGTTTTGAAAGTACATCAGGGCCTCACTGGTTTTGAAATTTCATACTTATTGACACTAAAGGATTTTTACTCAAACAGTTAGAGATCAAATTATTACATATAAGTTAGTTATAGCACCCATAATAGTATTACTGCACTGAGGGTAAAGTGAGCGGAAGGAATGAGTTTGCTCTGATAACTGATCATTACTTAACTAATGATCAGTTATCAGAACAGGGTTTACTTAACTACCCGTGGTGAAGCAGCCAGTAGTCTCCGCATGTTGTTGTTGGCAGGTGTCGCTGCCAAGCCTGGAGCGATCGCTTCACCAGTACACTCTCACCCCCAGCCCCGACCCGTTCGACATCTCCACTGTCCCAGTCGCAGCCGTCAACCCTGTCGAAGAGAAGACTCCCGCCGAAGGAATCATCACACCTGGTAAGTTGCTATTTTGCAACCCCGTATTACCTTGTTGATGCATACTCATTTCATATTTAAAACATTTTTATTCATGATTTGGACAAGTGTTACAAAACTGACATAGGTCTAAAATAGTTCAAATACAGCATTGTGTTATTCCACAAAATTCATTGTGTTGTTAACAAAAAAAATCATTCAAATAAACAACTACCCATAAGAAATGTAACAATTACAACTGAAAAGATCAATTTATAAACTTAGTTATTTAATCATGTCTCTTGCATGACTTTTTTGCTGTATTCTTCCTCAACCTGATTTGATATTTTATGAAATTCTAATGATTCAATAGGTTTATTATACAAGGGTTTGCATTTGTGATGATTGTTATTAAAAATCTCAGTGTTAGTCCTCTGAAGTTCCTTCTCTATTCTATTTTTATTTATTTATTTTTTTCAACACTTATGTTACTCTTTTTTGCGTACCTATGTATTCCATTGTATTTCGTGGGACACTGTATATCCCTATATGCTACATAAATCTATCCTCTTATATACTTTCTGTCTGGCATAAGTACAAAGTCCTAATGTGAAGTTTTTGTTATTCATGTTGACTGGCTCTAGTAGTCCCTCATTTGTAGCCATCAGTTAATTGTGTTCTTGTTAACAGGTTATACTGGTTAAAAAAAAGTACTTATCTTACTTACAAAAAAAGTTTGTGAAACCTCTGGTTGACCACAATGACTGGACATGTGTATGTTGTAGCCCCCAAGGTGGCCGTCCCGCGGGAGGAGTCGTTCGCAGAGAGACTCTCCGCAGTGCCAGAGCTCGCCTCCATCCCCGGGCCACTCTTCCACTCCTCAGACCCAGTGCAACTCACAGAGTCGGAGACGGAATATGTCGTCAAGTGTATCAAACATTGCTTCCCCCACCATCTTGTCTTGCAGGTACAAAAACCAACATCAACAACTTTAATCTACATTCATTTAAGTATATTTTTTGACATTTCAATAAAAAAAAACTTAAAGCTTAATTTTTATAACAATAGATGTTAGAAATAAATTTATAAGGGCTTTCATCTGTTGGTGAATAAAAAAGAAACTACAAAAAACACAATACAGTCAGCGAAGCTAAGCAACTCTGTTATGCATTACATGGGCACAAAGATTGAACTGTGCTAGATATGATTTCTCCTGACAGTAATATTCTACAGTGTATTACAGTATACAATATTAAGATCGTAATTGAATACATTCAATATAGATAAATTTGGGTATAATTTAAAAATGTAGCTCCAAAAGTGTGTTGGTCTTGAGGTAAATAAGGATTTACCTTTCGTCAATAAGCTCCAAATGGTGTAACAGTACTTATCTTACAAATTAATAATAAGCTACAAATGTTACACCATTTGGAGCTTATTGACGAAAGGTAAATCCTTATTTAGTTATATTACGGCTCCGGGGCTATACAACATGGATTTTAATGGTCTTGAGGGCTTATAATTATTCTGCTTCACATAATTACCAAATTCGTGCTGTAATTACTCATTGTAAAGGGCTCTGAAAGAACTAATATAATGAAATGAAAAACGTCTTTATTAAGGAGACGACGTTAGGACTAACAAGTCCTTCCTAACACTTAACCTACAGATTTATCTTAGAGTAAATTGCTTTCGCTTCAAACTTAAAGTTTGGGAAATTATTATTTATTGTTTGTAAATTCTACTTGATTATGGTTTTGTATATTTTTTAGATTAATTATGTAAAGGATTTTGACATTGTCTATTATACATCAACTTTGTTGAACGACAATAAAGATTTCTTATTCTTATTTAGTAGACAATATGATGAATAAGTATACACTTGAGTCCCGCTAGTCCGAACACGGGTAATCCGAACGTCCGCCTAATCCGAACAAGCTCTGGACGCATTTTGCAAAACATTTTCATTAATGTAAAAATATAATTTACGTAATAAAAATAGAATTTTTGATGGAAAAGATAAGAATTGTGGTAAAGAAATGAAAACGAAGTATTCCATTGAGGAATATACTGTACAAATATTTAGTTTAGTGTTTTGACTAAATTTACACAACGTAAACAAAAGAATGTAAACAATAAAAAAATACAGTATACCCTGTATTGCACACGTAGTAGATTATTACTGTAACACATAAAAAGTAACATTAATTTATTTGTTATTGACCATAAAGTCCGACATCGTCTTTTGTTGAAGTTTAGTCAGTCAGTTTTTTGCCGCGTAGTTCCACCATTTTCTTATAAACATCACATCTGCGGGCGTGACAGTACAGTCTCTGCTGGCAGTGGACACAGTCCGTGGCGCTAGGCGCGAGCAGCGTTGCCAATTCGAGGATAATTACCCTTTTAGAAGGTATTTTGGACTTTCGAGGATAATGATTTTTTAGGATTGAAGGATAATTTTACTAAAATTGTCAAGTTTGTCTAAAATGTGTGAATTTTCGGGAATGGGTCAAAATCAAAAGTAGATTTAATACAAGAGTGATTAATTTAACTTGAAAAACGAATACCAATTGAACAGCTGATACACTTTTATTAATCATTCTTGTATACTAACAACTTAGATTGTTGGTAAAATTATTGATTTTCCGTTATTTTGGTGTTTTTGAGGGTATTTGAGGATAATTTTGTCAAGGATCTAGGGTAAGTTGATGAAAGGTGATTGGCAACCCTGGGCGCGAGCGAACACGAACAGTATCTTCACGCCATGCATGCATACAGGCAGCACACGCTGCTTGCCCGCTCTGTGATCACATCCTAAAATTACGTGCATTGGGCCATTGTGCCGTCTGCTATGGGCTGTGCAATTGTTGGTTTTGAATAAATAATTGTAAAAGCACTGTTTAAATTGGTTTTTGTGTATTATTCGCTAATATTACAACACGTAAACCCGTTTAAATTGCTTCATTCTCCCTTATTGAATTATTTCGGATAATCCGAACAATTAGCTGATCCGAACAGCGTTCGGTCCCAATTAGTTCGGATTAGCCGGACTCAAGTGTATTTGCTTTTAACACGCCCATGGCAGCAAACTTACATAAGTTACTCAACTCTGTATGATTTTTATTGTAAAAATCAAGAAATTACATTATATACTCGCAAAATACGCAGGTCTGCTTATTTGAAACTCACGGTATTAAAAATTAATATTAGTGATAAAACACTGGCGACTGAGTGAACATGCCGAACGCTCGACTATGACCGTGTGTGTTGCAGTTTGAGTGCCTCAACACGCTCAACGAGGTTCTGCTGGAGAAGGTGCGAGTGCAGCTGGAGCCCAGCGAGGGCTACCAGGTGGTCAAGGAGGTGCCGTGTCAGAAGCTGGCGTACGGGGAGAAGGACAGCGTCTACGTCGTGCTCAAGTATCCGCAACAGCTTTCCGTGTCCATAGGTACGTACCACCAACTGTTATGCTACTTAATTAAGATACATTTGTTTGGTTATATCTTACATTAAATTCTTTTTTCAAATAATAACAGAAATAGCCTGGTATAGTGTTTTATCGATAGCCAAGAACAGGATTTTCATGTGAGTACAATAACATATACTTTCTGGGTGAGTTACGACCAATACTTTACTTCATACTACAAATTTTAAAATATTACACATACCTATTTGCTTTTCAAATCAGCAAATTCACAGTGCAATCAGAGCACAGTAAATTTACTGTGCAGTGTGCAATAAAGAGTTATTTCTCACCTACAAATGGGCACGGAAAACACTTGTTTCTTTGCATTATGATGTAAATTACAGTTATAGTCAAATCGTTGTATACAAGTACAAAAAAAGCAAACAAAATTTAACTATGTTCTGTAAAGTGTGTCAGAATGACACGTCTATGTTATTTTAAAAATCGGCCTTCTAGGACCATGTAAAAACTTTTTCTTTGGATAGTGCTGTTGTTAATGTATTGGTGAAAATAAAAAAATAGCTAATTTTAGTATCAAAAGGGCCTAGAAAGTTTCAAGGTAAAAATCACCAACATAGCTCAATATTTCTTCCCATGCTCCCTTGTACTCTGAGAACTCATCATGATTATGTTCAACAGGAACGTTTGGTGCCACCCTCAAGTTCATTGTTAAGGACTGTGACCCGGCCACGGGGCTGCCTGATTGTGAAGAGGGCTACGATGATGAGTACATGGTAAGTTACATTGGTTAACCACTTTTGGTTGCCTACTAATTTTATTCAATATGTCAAAATCTGCCAACTCTATTTTTTTTCTCGGTTTTAAGGTTTGAGTATTACTATACTATACTATTATAGAAGTGTCTGTGGTGGTGTATTTTCCACGATCACAAAATCTAGCTGGTAGATTTTGCTACAACTTTTAAGAATGTTTTTACAAAAAAAATAAGTTTAGAAACAGCCTCAACCCCAGAAAAAATTGTTTTTTGTCTAAAATTGAGTTTTAAAATAGACCATTGGGTCTTATGGGTTGCCATTCTGGTAACGAAATAAAAAATTAAAGGTAAACAAAAATGAAAGAACACAACTTTCAAGCATTCTTTATGAAATAGCTGTTAACTGCGAAGAGGTATATTTGGTTGTTTGTGTAAACTTAATAACCTGATTACCATGATACTATAACAAAATTGAATAAAAAACAACAGCCGCGCTCGGTCAAACCTGTATATATTATTATTTAAAGTAAATTATTGTTATTTCGAGAAGTTTTTTACAAAATAGTTAAATCAAAAGTTTATTATACTGAACCAATCTTTTGATTGAGATTATCACTACGCCATTATTGATTGATGTTATTATTTGTTGAAATGGTGGCAAAGCAACTAATTCATATTTTAGTGTTTATGAATGTACATGGTAAGTGTTGTGTGGCCTATGATGCTCTCAAATATTTAATTTATTTGTATCTTATTACTCTGGTGTCATAACATTTGTGGATCTTACACACTCAATACGGATCATATTTGGTTCGTGATCCTCGATCATAATACGGATTCAGTGAGTAAAGTCAAATATTGATGTATGATCCACATTGACTGTGTAAGGTCAAGCCCAGTAAACAATACTGTCAATATTATTTATCATCCAGAATCATGATCCGTATTGAGTGTGTAAGGTTTGCCAACATCTCTCTTTTGTTAAGGATTGTTAAGGGGTTTAAAGAGTGTATGTATACAACATTTTACTTTTACTTTCTCCCCCTATACCATAGTATATGGAGAAAGTATTGTTTTCGTCAAAATTTTCGAATTTGAGTTGTTGGTGGATTTATCCATTTTGGTTCCCCCTGAGTCCAAAAAAGTGGTTTTCGGAGTGATGTCTGTGTGTGTGTGTGTGTGTGTGTGTGTGTGTGTGTGTGTGTGTGTGTGTGTGTGTGTGTGTGTGTGTGTGTGTGTGTGTGTGTGTGTGTGTGTGTGTGTGTGTCAGGATGTAAACAGAGCTAGAGAATGCCCCAATGGTCCGATTTTGATGAAATTTGGTAGGTAGGTCCAAACCCACGATAATTCCAGGCGTTTTTTTCATTTTTTTGAATTTTTTATTTTTAAGGGTAGTTTACCCCCAAAAACCCTCAAAAATCGTCAAAAATCAAAATTTCTCAAAAACGGCTCTAACGATTTTGATTAAAATTTTGTGGTTTATTAAGCTTAAAATGGTGAATAAAATGACACCACCCGCATCTCCGGGAAAATGCGCGTTCAAAAGTTATGGAGTAAAAAGTGTTTCAAAAATCAATTTTTTGAATTTTCAAAATAGCTGTTGTCTCGAAATAAATTTTACTTATCACCATTAAATCAAGCTTAAAAAACTAAATAATCCAGTATTTTAAATTATTGCTCTACGTCAAGTGGTTGCGGAGAAAATTCAATTTTTCGTTTAGCGGTAAACGCAGTACGTTGTTAAAAGTCACAGACGCGCGTAGGGTCAAACGAGCGCTGCTCAGCTGGTAGCTATCCGACTGAGTCATCAAGACATTAATGTTTGGAGCTTTTAACACCTTTTTATATATTGTTGGGAGAAAGTATGTGTCAGTTAACTGATACCGTTTATTTTCTTTTGTTAATTGAGATGTTTATTGGTCTAGATGACCACCGTTTTAATTTTTGGGCTAAAAATTTAAATTTTGGTTGTTCATTGGTACTTGTTTTCTTTTTTAAACATTGCAGTTTCAGCTAAGAGTTAGCTTATGTTGCTTCAAAAAGGGCACACCATTTTTTTCAGTTAAGAAAGAGCAGGCAGCTGCAATGCCCATCTTGTTGCTGAAATCAATAATTATGTTAGAGGAAAACATAAACTAACAGTTGTTGTCTCTCTTGACTGTTTCCTTTAAAGATGGGCACAGAAAGTCTATGGCTTTAATTTTAACAAAGGTCAGCCAAGCTGGATTATCGTTAATGAAGGTGGATCAAGGGACACTTAAGCTTGTGGTGATATTTTGAATTATAGCGCACTGTTCAGCCCTACCGACACCTGCGACTTTCCAAATGAATATTTACTAAACGCTGACACTCGCACATCTCTGCCCCACTCTTTCCTTTACAAGATACAAACAGAACTTACTTCCTGAGCAGCCCCCAGTGACATGAGTGACGTTTGCCACAGCTAGAAGACGTGGAGGTGACACTGGCTGACCAGATACAGAAGGTGTCCAAAGCCAACTGGGCGGCCGCGTGGGAGGAGGCGGGCGATCCGAGTAGTGGCTACGCTGAGATGGAGGACATGTTCGCGCTCACCAGCATGAGCAGCATTGAGCAGGCGGTAACGAGTGTTGTCAACTTCCTGGGGCTCCAGCCGGCCGAGCGCAGCGACCGAGTGCCCAGCGGCAAGTCACACCACACGCTGCTGCTAGCTGGTCAGTCAAGTTTTGACTACTTATTAGGGTAGTGCAGAAAATATCGATTGTTTTCACATCATGTACAGGGCTCATAACTGTGTGCCATGGCTATATTTTCACATCATGCACAGGGCTCATAACTTATTGCCATGGCTATATTTTCACATCATGCACAGCGCTCGCCTGAAAGTTAGCTCTGAGTGAATCATTAGTCTGCCGAGCTTTGTTACTGTGCAGTCACACAATGTATGCTCAGTAAAACTTCAAAATGGTGGATCCATTCGAAATCCCACCACATATGAAGTGAAATGTGGCACCTGTTTTTAGATACAGGGTGTCTACTGATACTGGAATTACTGGAAATACTGGAATTATACTTGAATTTTATTTCCATACTGGAAATACTGGAATTGTACTTGAATTTCAAAGTAGATACTGGAAAAATAGAATTTTATTAAAATCCAGAAATTTTTGTTTTTAAAATGCATAAAATAGGCCTATAGCTTTTTTCATTTGATCTGTACATTCCGATGTATAAATATTTCACTTGTCATTATTGTTGTTCAAGTATGTTTGCAAACCAAAATCAGAAAACTTGTAGTTACATTCAAATAATTAATTTAGCAACTAAGAAATCTAACCGTTTGTGTAAAGATAAAGTTTAGAAAATGTTGGATTTTGTTCTAAAAATTGAGTTTTCTTTCTTAAATTTTATTCATGATGTGAGTATTTATTTCACTTTTAGTATTATTCTATTTCATCAATTTTTTGCAGTTAACTGTACTTTTTTATCACTTTTTGTATTAAAAAATACAAAATAAAGTGGTCCGTATGGAAAACTTTAAGAGGAGTTTAAATGGCCTATTAAAAAATGAATACAGTACTGTATTAAAAAGTGTTAACATTGGAAAGTACTTATTAATCACAATCATAAGTATCTATATAAAGGCAAGCATGTTTATTTTCCTTATTTTTTCTCAGCTTGTGTGTATTGTAAGAGAAATCCGCGCTTACAGTTAGAGAGGTTTATCCTGTAGATGAACAGAATGCCTATAATTCACATCAGCCTACAGGGGTACACCCTACAGGCTTTCAAAGTTTCAGTGTTAACCTTACAGAAGAAGGATAATTTAGCGTCCAAAACAGGTGAATTTTTGGTAGAATTTTGACCATTGGCGATCTCTTGATACAAAAATCTGTTTATATGTATAAAATTTTGTTATTGTTACTCCACATTCAGATTGACAGTTCGCGAGTGATACTGGAATTTTTTGGAAAAATGTACTGGAAATACTGGAAATATACTGGAATTCCAAAATCAGATATCAGTAGACACACTGAGATAGTAAAGGTTTAATCTATGTAGAGTTTGTATAATGAGGAGAAATGATAAATTTAGATGTATATTAATAAACCCTAAAATATGCAATACAGAACAAAAGAAAAGTGTACTGTATGTTGTCCGATAACTTAAGCTTGTAAAAGTTATGCTAAATTTTGCAGTTGCCATGTATGGGTGCAGAGCTTTGTTGTAAATCAGAAACACTTTGCAAATAACAATCCATGTCTCAGGTTCTGTATTGAAAGTTTTAGACGGTTTATCTGAGTTTATAGTTTCTGCCCTTGGCCTAAAATCTTCAAGGATAATAAATTTATGGTCCAAAAAATAGGCGCAACATTGCACTTTACATTTGGCAAAAATTTTGAGTGGGTTAGTCATTTTTAAATTTTACTGAAAAACATTTTTTACTTTCTGGATTTTTTTGGAGTTTAAGTTTTCCTTGTTTTATTATCTCTTTTGATTTTGTTATAATATTGGATTTCTTCATTCATCCCTCAAGCTGGCATCTGTTCCCTTCCCTGGCAATATAATTTTTCTCAGTTGCCAATAAATTTTGTAAATAAAACATAATTAGTTATTAGTAATTAGTAGTTAGTTACCTACGTCAACCTTATATTTATTGAAAACACTGAAGGAGAATTTGATAAATACATTATTTCAAATTTAAAAACCCAACAATTCTAATTTATTGCAAAACTTGAAACACGTTCCAGAAAATGTTATTACTTTATAGTAACATTTCACATTGCCTTATAAATCAGGTACTAATCACAAAATCAAGGTTGCTAAATATCTAGATTCTGAAAATATACAATATATTTGGGGGTGTAAGCATTTGTTTAATTAAAAAATATATAAATATTAAATGTTTATCTACTACTAGTGGCTTATAGGGGCAAAAGCCCCTAATCATAAAATGACAATATGTAGGAATTACCTTAGTGGATCACAAGTACTTTACTAAGAAAGTTTCTTAAAAATTATTATCGATATTATGTTAGCAATATTGTTTGCTATCAATATAAGACCATCCGCTTCCGAAGCACTCTTTACAATCTTGATACACACGTCTAAATGAATGCTTAATTTTGTCTATTGTGAAAACCTATATCGATTTTAAATATGGGTTTTTAAAGAAATAGTCCTTGAGCTAAAAATTTTATAAAGTTGCAATGAGAAAAAACGGAACGGATGCTCAGCAACCATGTCAGGGTTAATACATGTTCAATAGTGTTCATCAGATACCATCCTTCTTTCATTCATTTTAATTAATTAAAATAATTTAAAGATACTAACCAAATTAATTTTCAAAACTGCTACTTTTTATCTTGAATACCATATACATACTCTTAAAATCTGAAGAAACAAACGATACTACTATACACATAGCTGTCTTTTACCCAACAGAAAAATTTTTGTTAATTATATAAACAGTCGTAAGAAAACCCTCAAAGACGACTCAAGTACAATCAGTCACAAACTCTATTGAGAATCAAATGGAAGAAAGGTTGAAGATATGTAATACAAAAGCTACCTCATAGCACTTTTAGGGTTAATTTGTAAAAAAAAGGTTTTATTTGGCTGATCACTGAATGTGCCACAGGTGTTTTCCGTGGGGGCCACCAAGTATTGGTGAGAGCCAAGCTGGCCCTTGGTGATGGAGTCACCATGCAACTGACCGTTCGCTCTACGGAGCCTCAAGTGGCAGAGTTGATAACCTCTACTGTCGGATAAGCCCAATCTTCCATTGTTGACTGTATTATAAGTAATAAAATATAAGATTATTATATTATGTTCAAACGTGTATTTTTCTTGTTCACCTAGGATATTTGTCAAATTGTTATAGCCTGTATTTGTTCAAAAGACTTTCTGCCATTAGATCTTTGGTTGTCTTGAAAAATATATCGGATCAAGTAGGTTCTTAAAGTACCGTAATATTAAACTAGATCATATTCTATTGTGACTTTCACTGCCGTTTTCAATATCCTGAGAAAAGGGGGGGGGGAATTTATAACCCTATAGGCCTACGTCCCGTTTTGAGTCTAATATTATGGCAAACCTATATTTAATACATTAATACATTACTAGGTTAATACATTATTAATACATTAATAGGTTTCCATAGAATTAATAAGTATAAAATCATCAGTGACTATTCAAACACTCTTTAATTGATATATGAGTTATATAAGACTTATTGGTTATGTTTCAAGATTTCATGAGGTCCTTCCCCAGTACTGTTTCATTTTTTATCAAAATTTTATGTGGAAAATGGATATTTTATTCATGTTTGCCCCCTGGATTGATGAGGACAAAATGGATAGTGAAAATAATCTTTCAGGTTTACAATCCGCATTCATAAACTAATATAGTAATGCAAACCAATAATAATAGCAATTAACAAAGAAATTTCCATTAAAATTTTCCGACTAATATCTTTTTGACATTATTTAAATCGAAACGGTGGTCTAGTCAGAAGAGCCGCTCGACGGTTCCGACACACCACCCCGATCGAGCATCCAACCTGACATGTCAGCTGAGCTGTCGGGTGCAACGTTGGGGCTGACATCGGACGCGACATCGGAACCGACAGCTCGACGGACATGTTCGAGAGTGTGTGGACCCCTTAAGGAACAATGTACCAACAAGATGGTTTGTCTATTTGTGAGCACGGTAAACACATTGAGAAATACTTTTCTTCATACAGTTAGTTAAATAAATTGAGTATTACGACAAAACATATAGTCACAACATATTTGTTGCTCTTTAAGTTGCCTAAAGTTTTTTAAACCTTTGTAATTTTATTGCGGAACCTTTATCTTTAGTGAATATCACTGTTGGGAATAAATTTTTGTAAGAGTCGCATATAATGAACAGACTACATATACAGACTACAGACTACATAAAATAAGATGTAGTATCTTTAGCCACGACAAAGACAGAACCGACTAGTAACAACTATTCAAAAGCAAATAAAATTGTAAAAAATGTGTTGTGATTGTAATGGGTGGAGATAATTAAAAACGCAAAATAAATTAGTTTGTTAGTAATGAAAATATTTTCGCCCACGGCTCGTTTTCAGAGGCTCTTTCCCCAAACTCCCTTCCTAATTCCCCCGAATTCTATAAAGGTTAATGGAGTTGTGAATAAATTTAATATGTAGGTATTGTATAAGTATTTATTTAAAGTTGATAACATTAAATGTAAAACAAATTTCAGTAGATCATCAAAAACAATGTAAAATTCCATTAAACAAAATTATTGGAAAACTTAACAAATGGATGAAACCCACCAAAGAACCCTACTTTTCACAAAACAAAAAAAAAAATATATTTATAAATAAATATATATATATATATATATATATATATATATATATATATATATATATATATTCGGTTGCTATTCCTTAATTGGTTGTGTTGAAATCCCAGGGAATAACATAGCAATAGCAATCCGTTAATATTGAACATACAATGATAAATACATAATGTAATATTGGCATTTATTACAATTCCTTCATTTCAGTTTTTAATGGTGTTCAACTTCTAAATTTACCTAATTTCCTTTTAAAATTACTGTCAAGGCAAATAAAAGAAACCTTAAAGATTATAAATACAATAATACAGTAGTACTAACAAAAGTATGTTAAATAATGATTAAAACTTCTAATTTACCATAAACATCAAATGACATATATTTTAGCCGTAAGACCAGGTCAGTAAATAACAATCAAAGTAAAACAATCAGTTGCTTGATATAGCGATTCGTTCCGCCTAGCAGTCAAAAGAAGAATACGTGATATAGGAAATCATCATGATAATTTTTATGTTTGATAATTTAATTGATATCGGTACTGTGCAAGATTTGTCCACGCGCAAAATGAAGGTTCTAAGTAAAATATTACAGTAGTTATAAAAGTATGTCTAGATGGGGTAAAATTCCTCGCCAAAATAAATAAACATGAAAAAATGAGCTGGAGGGCAAAAATTCATTGGACCAAAGTTGTAGTAACTTGAAAGATGTTCACTATGATTGCCTCAGATGTTATAATTTGGCCGCCAGAGTAGAAAAAATAATGTCAATTTTTTTTGGGTCACAGTGTTTGGTCGCTAATTTCAAAATCTGAAAGTTTTCTGTAAGGCAGGAAATAAAAAAGCGTTATAGTCTGAATATACTGTACTGCCACCTTTTCACAACGTTAAAAACGTCTAAGTTAAACGTTAACTTAGTACGCTGTAAGGGTCTAAAATTGAAGCGAGCGTTCGGGCGATTTGAATTTGCGCGCCACCGAGGATCAGCTGACGTTGGCCGCCCGTTGGAATCAGCTGTTCCGAGCTTTACTTGGTGACCGCGCCGCGCATGCGCGGCGGTGTTGGGGAGGAAACCCGAGGTTCCGACTCCAAGGAGAGCGGCCGTCAGTCCTCCGTCAGGCGAGTAGCCGACAAGGTCCACTAGTCGATGGCCTGGCGAACAGCCTGCCGCACCGTCTTACTCTCCTCAGCGTGGAGCGAGAGCGAAGCGAGAATAATTAAACGAACGTCGGGCGTCCGACAAAGCGTTATTGCTCAGGTACGGTCCTAGTAATAGTACAAGTCAGCGTAGTTTACATTATAATTCAGCCTTGTTAATTTAATGTTTCTTTTATTTAATTTAATTAAATAATTCATACTGGGGCTGAATGTTTTACGAGAATTTCGTACTCTTGAAGAGTTCTTTCGTGGTTGACCGGAGTACGATATTGTATTTTATTTCGAAGCGTTTTACACCAGGCCATTGTAGGCCCAGGGTGAACTAACCCTGGGAATAAAATAATTCGTATTTTAAATTAATTAAAGAAAACTTGTCTTGTATCAGCGTTAGGTCCGGGGCGAAACAGCTCCCGGAAAACCCTTTGGACTTTTACTAATTAAATTGAATATTATATTTGTAATTTAGATTAATCAAATAGAAACCCGATTTTATTAATTGGCGATAACTTGACGGTGAAATCCTGATAGGCTTACTTGCGTTTTAGCTGAAAGTTCGTTTATTTCATTTTTGCCGCGTGGCTTATTTTAGTTTTATTATTTTAATCAGAATTTTACCGGGGAACCTAAATTTACTTTTTCCAAATTCAAGGGCTATGATGAGCTAAGGATTTGCTTTGAGAACGAGATGTTCATTTGACCTTGCGTCTGAGCCCTCTAATAAATTACATTAATTAGCCAAAATCAATTTAGAACCCTGGACATTTAACCCGATTGAGCGATTCCGTGGCTGTAGCGTGCAATTTTAACACCACCGAGAATTGCACCGTTACAACGCACTAAAAGAGAAATAAATTAAAGTTTATATTTTTGTTGAGTGTAAAATTTAAATTAACATGCTATCAGGTTAAGTCAATGATGTAGGCCTACTTCCCAATGAGTTCGTTAGAAATTAAGTGCTATCCCAAGTAAAATACCCCCCGTCGCAGCAGACCTGCGTACTCAGCGAATTTCCAAATTATTAATATTAATTTTGACCTGCTAAACTTGTAAACAAAATTTCATCACGTGCCCATAAATAGGGAAATAAATGTCTATTCTCCTTAAGATAAATATAGGGAAAGAGTATGCAGGTATGCTGCCATGGGGGACACTAAAAGTAGGTTTTTAGCATAGAAAAAATTTATTTCGACCATATAAAGATATATAGTAACAGTAAGTTTCATCAATATCTGTCCATAAATAAAAGAGTTTGCCTATTCTCCATATGATTAACATGGAAAAGAGTATGCAGGTTTGCTGCCATGATAAGTACAAAAACCAAGATTTTTTACCTTAAATGGATGAATCTCAACCAAATGAAGCTAAATACCAAGTTTCATCCAAAAATATTGGTTAATAAGTGAAATATTAACACATCCTTATTCTCCATAAGATTAACATTGGAGCCCTAAAAGACAATGTACTGTCTTTAGACTTTGTAATATCTCGGTAACCAATGGAGATAGAGCAAAGCTTCAAAATACTAAATTGTGTGTTTTTTTGAGCTAAATCCAATGGTCGAAATAAAAATTTAAAATATTTAAAATTTACATATGAAAAATGCAAAAAACCCATTTTTGGGGTACAAAACCCCTCAAAACTACCCCTTCCGGTAGGTCGATATGTCTGGTTTTCGAACTCATCCGAATAAACGTAGGATTACACATCTCTACCAAATTTGGTGTCGATTGGACCATTTTTACGAAAGTTATCGTGTCTAGGGACACATACATATATACATATATATATATATATACATATATATATACATATATACATATATATATATATATAAAATTTTTAATGACTATTATTTTTGGTCTCTGGGCACCTAAAAACGAAAAAGTAAAATGGTCCCGGGCTTAGGTCTTACCATGAGACCTACGGTAATAGCTTATTCCCTATGGGAAATTCGCTAAAACAAATTTTTGGGAGCGCTATCGTCCAAATATGATATTGTCTTACCGGATGTCCCATACCACCTTTGCACCTGTTTTAAAATTGTATTTTTTTACAAAAACAAACTGTGCCGTTGTATGTAAACTAGTTAAGTTATATTGATTGACACTGATTTCAATACAGGGTGGACCAGACGTGATTTTAGGGCAACTTTAAAATTTAATATTTTAAAAACTAATCCTGATGATTTGGAAGATAAAGGAGTTTGAAATTAATTTTTTTAAGAAAAATTAGGGAAATTTTCACATTTATTATACCTGAATATTTTACATAAAACAAAACTTTCCAAACATGAAAATGTCTAAGAACCTCATTTTAAATAATGCATTATCATAAATTATCAATTATCACGTGATTAGTTTTACTAAACTTTTAAATACGGTACATGTTGATTAATCTCCGTCATTTTGTAAAGTTTATGAAAAAAAATTTAGTACAAAAATGAACATTTTTGTTGGAAACGTGTTTAAAAAGAGTCAAGATATTTTTGTGCTAAGACATATGTTTGCTTAACAAAAAATTTTCAGAGAAGATTTATAAATTTGTTTCATGTTATTTTAATGGAAAAAATCTAAATTTTGACCATAAATGTTCCCTAAACCACTACAAATACTCGTACAAGATCAAATTGTAAAGTTTTCTTAATAACGTGTAAAATTAAAAAAATTAATTAAAGTGAGGGTTTGTATTTGAAATTAGTGACTTCCGGTCTGGAAAGGTCGATTCAGGTACACCATATATCACTCTCTGTAATATTACTCTTAGTCAATAGACCGCTTTACCTTTAAAGGCACAATTGTTTAATGTTATAAATTAGCTATGTATTACTTAAAAGAGGTGTTTAGGTGGCCTGCGACATAACCAAGGTACTATTTATTAAACTTTAACCGTATTGTCTATTTAATGAATAAATTTAATACAAATTTCAATGTGAAAGTTGTAAAGGTAATGTTGAGATCAATCAGAGTTAATCTGAGAATATTGTAAGAAGAACGATGTGTAACCATTATTCTTCCTTGTAAAATTATTATCACTATGAGACGATTGAACTATCTAATACACCGGAGTGTACAATACACGAGAACTAAACCTATTAAGTGATCTACGTTACCACGGCTGATCTTTATTACTCCTTAATCTACCTTACCGACACTTGACGAATTTCTGATACCCCAATGAGTTACACATGCGGGAGTATATAATTTAGATATGTGTGTCCGTGGTACTATTAACTTTTAAAGGGGACATCTGACTTTGATGAAATTTGGTATGGAGGTGTAAGACCATTAATAAGTGTGGAATATTGATACAATTTGATTTTTACCTTACCCAACCATTAAATTTCTTAACAACTAACATTTTTTAACGGTATCCCATGGCAGTAAACCTATTCCCATAGTGTTTATGGGAAAAAAATACAAAATTTAAACTTTTTGTTAAAAATTTGCTGAGTAGGCAGGTCAGCTGCGACGGGGGTATTTATCTCTTCAGACGTTAGGGATGGTATACACTATGTTTATTTCTACTGATTGTTTGTGTTCTCTAATTGAATCAGCAGTTTTGAAGACCAGGGGCCAGAACAGAATTAATGACAAATGTTACGTCTCAATGGTTTTATTGTAATGGTAAAAAATACTATACATCTTTACATATTCAATACATACATATCTTACAAAGACTTTAATTTCATACATACTAAAGCTATATGTAGACATTGAACACGTAGTTGAAATGCCAGAGTGTCTAGCAATGGTGAGTAAGCAAGAAGAATGACTTTGGGACTATTAAAGTTTTGGATTTGAAACCAAGTTCTGTGTTGTATATAATTTTATATAAAATATTATAAAATTTATTTTGAAGGATTTTATTTTTTTATATTTATTATACATCTGATATCTATATTGCAACCAACAATCATACAACTTCATAGAATATTTATAACTCGTTACCAAAAAAAGTTTCTAAATAATTCTGATTCTTATAACAGATAAAAAATAGTGATAAAAAATAAGTAGTATTAAAATTAGGGATGTGCAGCAGTATGGTACATCAATAAAAACCCTACCATTGGTTTTATTAACGAAGAAAACTTTAGAGGACTTTGTGGTCAAAATGGGTACTGGGAGACACCCTGTGATACATATAAAAGCAAATATTTATTTTTGATCGAAATACTGATCAGGTCAAGAGTCATCAACTTGATTATAGAGGTGTTTGAAAGCTTAATATGAATTATGAACTAAATAAATAATTGAATGGTGGCTCTTCTAACGCCCACTCCAAGTAGATATTCTGTCAAGGCGGGACTGGACATTCCACTGCAGCACCCAGCCGGTGCCATTGTTGTGGACGTTGGTGAAGTAGCGGACGACAGCAGTGTCTCCCGTCATCTCCACCTCGGCGGGCCTCTCCTGTGGCAACAAAATAGCCGTGAGAAGAAACAAAATATCCATGGGAGAGAAATTCAAGAAAAAACTCCGAATGCTGGAAAAACCTGAACGAGAAAAATATAATTCTACCATTCCATTGGAAAACTAATTTTTTCATGCACAAAGTCATTCACTGCTGACGACTGTAATTAGATTCATGACAAAGCTGTGTGGGAGATTGATGACTCTTCAGTGTTATCTCCAATATAGGGTAAATGTAAGTTCAGTGATATTTTGACAGAGAAAAAAATTTTGTCAACATGTGGTACCTTTTTCAATGTTAATTTTAGTTTATCCATTCCCCAATTCCATCTTAAGGGTTGTGTGGGACTGTCTTTGAACGTAGTTGCTGCATCCAGCACTATTCCAACAGTCCATGTGTTTAAAATCTTTAGCGAGGGCCCCACTTGCATCTGAGAGGTGGAGTCACTTGCACACAAGGGTTGGCATACATGCCAGTATTATGAGTTAGAAAGGGCACCGAAGCTCTTGATGAGAGCAAACTTTAAACTGCAAATACATCTTACAAATATTACTAGTACTACTGGTAAACTTGGTGCTAAAATTTTTCCACGATTTACCTGCCAAAGAGCTAATTGTTCAAACTTTTTTCTCCAAAAGACAGAACTGAATGCATTTCGTCTTGGATGCCACGCAGAGTAACAACTCACCATTTATGGTGGTTCAGCCTACTTGTACCGTGTACAAAATTATTTTTTAGAGAAAACAACTAGGTATAAAAAACTGTGGATATCTAATTGTGACAAAAAATATTTAAATAAAAAATAATGGTTGCTATGGTAATAGTGTATTTTAATGCTATCTATCTTCTCTGAATAAACCAATATCGCCAATGTCCTTCAGCTGAAATTCATTTATAATTTTTGAAACTGTGCAGTTTTAATATTTGAATTGCATAAAGATGAACTCTACTTTAACTTACATTTACATAATAATAGTTAGCTATTTTATTCAAGGTAAGAGAATTATTTGTCTAACGTCATATCAGTATTTTACTCACCCTGAGAACTTTTCTCTTAGATAAACATTTTTGTTTCAAAAGAAGAAGGTGAAAATCATGATTTGGTAATTATAGACTAGTGTAACAAGTAATAAATAATCCGTTTTTAATAATCTTAATCTGTAAACCATTTTTCTTTCTGGTAACTGATTACAAACAAAGGAAGATTTGGTTTGCCAAAGTTCTGAACACAGGGTTTAGAATATTGTTAACACAAAAAATCAAAGTTATAAATAAAAATCTTCAACTTACTTCCCCACAGTATCTTGAATGAACAGTTTCAAGCCCAGTTTTGCTGTCAACATCATAGAACTGTATGTAGTTGGCGTTGCAGGTAGAAGTTTCTCCAATGTCAAAATCTGAAAAAAGCATAGATGTATCACACATTTTTTTTTTTTTTTTAGTTTTCTCCTCAAACTGATATGGTTGGTTTCAAGCTAAATTAGTCATCACTAGTTTAAAATACTCGCTGGGGATCTAAAATAAAATGTTGAACTTAACTGTGATTTCATCATGATAATGTTGTCATTAAAATGATTTAAATTCAAGCCAAAAGTACTATCGGCCTCACAGTTGTAAAGAGATTAAAGTTTTAAAAGTGTATGACAAAAATAACTTGGTTGGACAGAATTTAACAAATATGTTTGCTTCATTTGACGGATAAACCTTAGTTTAAATATTTAATATTTTTTGTCAAACTATAAAATTGTGACAAAAATAAACTTACAAAATCCTCAAAGAGTAATTATTTGCACTGAACTTGTGTAAAATGTTACTTATAATACAACTAAACCTAACTGATGAATTTTGAATGAAAATGTATAAACATGGTTTTAACACATAACTAAATTAGTACCAGGTTAACCGAGCCTTGCTCGTTGGTTTTTATTCACTTTTGTTACAGTGTCAAGGTAAAAAAGCAATTAAATTTCCACCAACAACCAACTATACCTCTTCACAGTTAACAGCTGTTTCAAAAAGTCTGCTTAACATTAATGTTTCTTTCTTTTTGTTTACATTTCGTTGTTATTTTGTTACCAAAATAGCAACCCATAAGACTAATGTTAAAAATTACAATTTTAAAACTTAATTTTAGACCAAATTCGATTTTTCCTGGGGTTGAGGCTGTTTCTAAACTTATTTTTGGGCCAAAACACTCTTTAATGCAAACTTTAAGCAAAATCTAACAACTAGATTTCGAGATCGTGGAACACACATCCCTTCAGATATTCCTCGTATTATAGTATAGGATTCATATTAACATACAGCAAACATTAATAACAAAAGGAATCAATTGCTCATCACATTTTTTTTGGGTGGGAGATAATCATGACTTCTACAAAGAATAGTTTGTGTTAAAGTTATCCCCCAAGAGGTAGAAGGATCAGTTACTACGACACCGTGCATGTAAGTCGTCTTAAACCCTATTGGGAGCGTCATCAAAATGATCCTTGTCTCCAGAGAAGGAATTCCCGACGGACACCTCATCACTTTCCCGAAAATGCCCCAGACCTCCAGGGCAGTAGCGAGCAAGAGCTAGGTGTTGTCACGAGAGGCAAGAAACAGAGAATAGCAGGGTGCCGAGGCACTTCACTATAGGCCTTTAAACAACAGAGTTCGGTAAAGGACACAATGACTGTGAAAAAAAAACGTATATGTATATAGATAGGTCTAATAGTGATGGTAATAATAGTAATAAATAAATTAACTAAGTCAAATAAAGCTCAGTGAATACAGGCAGGTGTAATTATTGCAACGGACGCATCGCGGGTGTTATTGGTGGAACTCACGATTGCCGCGTCAGTAGGGCAACCGACCACGGTGACGTGCGGACTAGTTCGGAGGGACCCTCAGATGAACGGACAACCTAAGTGTGTGAGTGACCGCGTGACAACCAAGTAGTGACGGTCGATATTGTGTGCGACGCGATAAGTGAGCCGAAGGACGAAGCAGACACAGAGAAAGGAGACGGACTATATCAATTTAGGTATAATTTCCCCCACTTAGAAATATATATATTTATGTATACAGAAAACAGTAGTAATAAGGATAAGGTTTGGAATACTATTCACATATTCTTAGCTTAAGTGACAGTAATTATTTCTTTTTCAGCATGGCATATAAAATTGTAAATTCTCTTGTGATATTGTTTGTGTTATTTTATGAGTATTCCGCAGGAACTTCAAGGGAGGAGACGATACCGATATCAGTGACGTCAGGTGTTTATTGGCAGGAATTGACAGCTGCAGTAACATATGAGTCAACCATCCCGCTAGTGTATAAGAGTGTTTGGCCTAATGTAGAGTTAGCATATTTAGCGTTTCCGGAACAGAATGGGTTCTGTGGAGAGAGATTAAACGATCCTCAGTGCACTTTGTTCTCATGGATGTTGCAGGCCGACAAACGAGTTGGTAATCAAATAAAATGGTTGAACGCCAGTCTGGATGCGGGGAACCAGAAAAGGGACAGAAGGAGTAAACGCAGCGTAAACTTTGTAGGAAAACTTGCTCATTGGTGCTGTGGAGTTATCACGGAGCGACAGCTGAAACCTCTCTTAACCAACCAGGAAAATATGTCAAAATTTGAGCAGGAACTGGCACAACAGGTGGACGAGGCGTATGAAGAAATCGAGGGAATAAATAATAATATGAAAAATTACAGTGAGGAGGCAGCGAAGACTTTCGCTCAAATAATCGATGCCGGTGTAAATGTAACCAAACTCATTGATCGTTTCCAGAAACAGCAATTCACTGAGGAAAAGAGAGCAGATTTCAAAAGTTACAGTTTATTACAGATGGGCGTGCATCACGTTACGCGGCAGTTCCAGACAATCCAACTGATCACTAAATTAGAGGTCCTTAGTCAATGTAGAGAGCGGAAGCTCCCCAACTCCATTGTAACTGTAAAACAATTAAAATTAGACTTGGAAAACTTAGCCGAAGCCATTGGCCAGGATGGGTACGAACTGGCTATCCCAGCTAAAGAGGTAACTACTTACCTTAAGTTAGAGATTGCAGATTGTATAATTTCCGAAAATGGTATAATAGTAAATGTAAAAATTCCAATTAGGAGGCGTGATTCACAATGGCGGGTTTACAATCTGCTGACAGTCCCGTTTGCGTGGGAAAATAATACATGTGTGTTACAGAACGAAAAAGTAATCGTAGCAGAGAACGGGGATAAACTAATCATAATTCAAGGTCAGGAAGTAGAAAACTGCCAGCCACACCGAAACCCTTTGTGCTACATCCCGAGGTACAATGGGGACATCATATCTGGATCCCTATGCCCGCGAAAAATATTCGAAGGAGCGACCATTCAACAGTTGAGCTCCGTGTGTATATTTTCCTGTGTTGCAGGGAATGCCGCTCTAATAAATCAAGTCGACGAGGATCGATATGTCGTCACACATGTTTCCGGATCATTGGACTTAACATGTAGGTACAGCGAAAATAGAACATTTAGTCTCTCCGGAAGTGGTAAGATAGGGGCTTTGGAGGTCAAGGTCCCCTGTGATTGTAATTTACATCATGCTTCACAAACGTTGGTTTCAGAGTCATATCCTTGTGGGAAAACACCGGAAGATGCAGCGGTAGTACATGTGTTGCCAGCGCCCTGGGCGAAATTGAAATCCTTAAAAATATCCTCTTTCAGTAGCAAAGTTACCAACACCTTCCACACCCTGGACGAGTGTTTGGACGTAGAGTGGCCTAAGCAGGTGCCACACTGGAATTTAAGCTTTGCAGGTAATAATCGCCCCCACGCTCGTTCATTGAATTTAATATTTCCAGGCACTAATCGTGATATCGTTGCTACACTGGCGGCGGTAATTCAGGTGGTTTATGTAGCCATTGTAAGCGTTATTGTGTTCAGAAACCCCCAATTAATAGGTTTCGGTATCGGAGTTCCAGCCCAGGCAGGAATGGGAGATGATGTTACAGTAAAAGATCAGATCTTATCAGATATAGTATATTGTGTAATAGTAATGTGTATTTTCATCTGTGTATGGTACGGGGTGCTTAAAATAAGGAGCGTGTGTCGAGCGAGGAAAGGTTGCGCTGACGCTGCTAGATCGGCGACCCGCCAAGACGGACCAGATGACGGACTCCCCAAGGGCATGCCACTGACAGAGGTTGACGGTAAAGAACTCCGTATCACACTCGAGTGGTGGGACAAGAACAGCGGGTGAGCCCGGAAGCCCTGTACAATAAGTATGCATACACAGCGGTAAGGAGAAATGTGGTAAAAAGCTTAGCTATGATTGTTAAGAAAAACAAGGAGAATTTAATGTAAGTAATTAACTTTAAGGCATTGTAAATTTTATAGGGACATGTGGAATTATTTTGTAGGTCATATTCATTCGTATATTGAAATAATTTGTCTGGCATAGCAATGTAATAAAAGCTCAAAGAGCATAATGGTGTAATAAAGGGTTGAGCTCAGAGAGCAGAGCAGCAAAGCAAAGCGAGAGAGATAGAGGCAGATCAGCTGACAGCTGGAGGTCAAGGCCCCGACGCGTGACGGTGGCAGCAGCGGGAGGCTCTCTTCAAAGGAAATGACGTCAAACACGATGTCACAGTATATACTTGTAGTGTTATAAATTCCAATGTGACAAGATAACAGGGGTACGAATAAGAATAACGAGGTCTGATAGTTTATATAAAATAATAATGATGTGTGCTGTAAATAACTGTAATTTCGTCTCAATGAAGTAATGATCAATATGCTGTGTTAAGATTTATTTGAGCATAACGTATGTTGGGAAGTAACGAAGTGTAGTGTAATAGGTATTTAAGATTATAAAGGACTTTGGTGTACTAAATAAATTCGCAGGTTTGAATGTAATATTGTGTCTTGAAAATGTGTCGCCAAGGACGCAGCGGCGCAGAGCAGCGAACAGCTGACGGGGCCGAGATAAGGGCCGCACGACTGAGTCACGATGGTGAGGACAGAGTCCTATTGTAAGAAATAATCATGTATTGTTAATAGGTGAGCCGTCATAGACGCAGCTTGGAGCAGATAGAGAGAAGACAAGTGAATCATGGTGTATACACTGTTTGTGTCCGTGTGAATGTTTGTGTACGTGAGAATAATGAATGATTTCTGTGGCCACAGATGAATGACAGATGAATGACAGTTGTGTAACAGACGTGTGACTGATGTGTGGGTGAGACGATTGAGAGGGATGAGTGAACTGATAATAAGGGAATGACGCAATATGAGTATGAAAAGGAGAGATATTGGATAAACTAAATAAATATGAAAGTATCTGTTGCCTCACGTGAGGAGAAAATGTAGAGTAGTAGAGTAGTGCTAAGTAATAAAGGATGGCTTTATTTTAATCTCAAGGAGTTTTAATAGAACAAAATATTGTATTTTAGATATGTAAAAAAAGCATAATATCATTTTAATAATATTATTTTAATGTCCAATATTTTTATGTTAATTGCTTTTGCGAGTAATATTTTCATGTTCAATATTTCAATGTTAATGATGATAGTAGTGTTTTAGTGCTCTTTACTGTCGTTAAGTAATTGCCGATAACAATAATGTACTCAAAGACAAATGCCTTTATCAATTACTGTAAATATCTTGGTAAAATATATGATATTTAAATGTATTGTAGTGTGTAATATATATGAAGAAAAGTTTAATGGCTCATGTCATTTATTTGTCGAAATCAGAATGTATGTTTGTCAAATATTACACTTGTAAAAATGCCTAGTAAATTCAGGTTGCTTGTAGTCACACACGTGTCACGGGGCAGAAACTCGAGGCAGGCCGGATGTGGGCCGCCGCACAGTCAGCGAAACTTGTCACGTAGGCATGGGCCCAAGTGCGCAACACGATAGCAAAGTTCCTGCTAGTCGTGCTGACTGATTGTGTCAGCAACTAGCCAGCACTTAGTTTGCAAGAGTTCTAGAAATGATAGGCCACATGAACTAAAATCTAAGAATAAATATAAAGAATGCATATATATGGTTGACTTGGAGTAAAATCTGTAAAAACTTTACAACATATTGAATGGGTAAAGTCAATATAGAAAATAGAGTCTTTTAATGTGTTTTAATCTTGAGTCTTTGGAAAGTGACTTTTGTACCGTAGGATAAATTCTATTACAGAGATAAGGGTTATGTAATATTTTGGTATCAATAAATCATTGTCTCGGTAAATAATTAATGCTTGATGTCGTAAATTAATACTTAAGTGCGAGATAATAAATTGTAAATATAGCTAATATAAGATGACGTGTTTGCTTAGTTGTAATATTGTACTCAATTCACGAATGTAACCTTGAAATGTTTTTATTTTTATTTTTTTTACCTCATGCTTAAAATGTACGCCCTGTTGTATGACAATGTTAAATAACTGTAACCTCTTATTTGGCTGTACATAAATTAAGTGCCTAAGGAAATGGGTACCCAGATGTAAGGTAGGCTTTAGAGTAGGTAGAGTAGGCTCCGATAGGGCTCGCACAAGAACGATTAAAGTCAAACTAAATCAAATAAGTTAACGAATATTATTCATGTCAAAAGTGTATATTTGTATTGAGCTTAGTAACAACTTTGAATGTTTCTGTAATATCTAATCAAAATCTTTAGTGTCATTTAAAAGTGCGAGCGTGACTATATGTTAGAGCAGCCCCTGGATATGTAGTTAGTTAGGGCAAGGCCCCGGCAAGTCGAGTACCCCGAACGAAACGACGACACCGGTGTATGAGAGACTGCTCTACGATGACAACAGACTGATAAGGAACAGTTGCCGTCAGAATTAGTGCAGTGCGTGTCTGAAGACTGATCAACACTCCTCTGAATTAAGCAAGACGAACATTTGTCTTCTTATCCCAGCGGGAATGCAGACTTGTTGGCAGAGCGGCTTCCCCATCGACCGTACAGTGAACCCAGTGATGACAGACAGTAGCAGCAGCCAGTGACGACAGCGACCCGTTGTAGACCCAGTGTATACCATCGACGCCATGAGGAGTCAGACCAATGGCTACATCGTCGTCCAGAGAGGAACAGCAGCATCGCCCACCCTGAGGGAGGCTGCCGCAGTGGCGGCCATGGACCATTCCGACAGCGGAGCAGAGGGGTACCAAGGACGAGCCGTCCACACCCTGGCAGGACTTTAAGCAGGGGGAGTGTGACGTGGGGCCCCATATCGCCCACGTCTTGTGACACCGACGACACTACCCTCCCCTCCCCACCAACCGCCTGGAGCTACAGCGATGGAGACGGACAGCGACGCCCGCAGGCAGTCAGCGGCGAGAGACGTGTCGAGGAAGATCACGCGGAAGTCGGGCGACCGCGGCGCGGCTACTGGGACCGGTGCGAGACGACCCGGGGTCTTCTTTAGAGTAGGGAACATAATATGTAATATTGAAGTTTTGTAGAGTTTTGTGTCGTTATTTTGGTGGTTCAATAAATTTGTCGTTAGTGCGTTTCGCCGAGTTTTATTCGATTTCAGCCCTCTTACAGCCAAGCTGAGTACCCCCCTTCCACCCCTGGCCAAAAGGGTGGTTGTATCACTATGTTTATTTCTACTGATTGTTGGTGTTCTCTAATTGAATCAGCAGTTTTGAAGACCAGGGGCCAGAACAGAATTAATGACAAATGTTACGTCTCAATGGTTTTATTGTAATGGTAAAAAATACTATACATCTTTACATATTCAATACATACATATCTTACAAAGACTTTAATTTCATACATACTGAAGCTATATGTACACATTGAACACGTAGTTGAAATGTCAGAGTGTCTAGCAATGGTGAGTAAGCAAGAAGAATGACTTTGGGACTATTAAAGTTTTGGAGAAACTGTAAGATTTTGCATACAAATTTGAAACCAAGTTCTGTGTTGTATATAATTTTATATAAAATATTATAAAATTTATTTTGAAGGATTTTATTTTTTTATATTTATTATACATCTGATATCTATATTGAAACCAACAATCATACAACTTCATAGAATATTTATAACTCGTTACCAAAAAAAGTTTCTAAATAATTCTAATTCTTATAACAGATAAAAAATAGTGATAAAAAATAAGTAGTATTAAAATTAGGGATGTGCAGCAGTATGGTACATCAATAAAAACCCTACCATTGGTTTTATTAACGAAGAAAACTTTAGAGGACTTTGTGGTCAAAATGGGTACTGGGAGAAACCCTGTGATACATATAAAAGCAAATATTTATTTTTGATCGAAATACTGATCAGGTCAAGAGTCATCAACTTGATTATAGAGGTGTTTGAAAGCTTAATATGAATTATGAACTAAATAAATAATTGAATGGTGGCTCTTCTAACGCCCACTCCAAGTAGATATTCTGTCAAGGCGGGACTGGACATTCCACTGCAGCACCCAGCCGGTGCCATTGTTGTGGACGTTGGTGAAGTAGCGGACGACAGCAGTGTCTCCCGTCATCTCCACCTCGGCGGGCCTCTCCTGTGGCAACAAAATAGCCGTGAGAAGAAACAAAATATCCATGGGAGAGAAATTCAAGAAAAAACTCCGAATGCTGGAAAAACCTGAACGAGAAAAATATAATTCTACCATTCCATTGGAAAACTAATTTTTTCATGCACAAAGTCATTCACTGCTGACGACTGTAATTAGATTCATGACAAAGCTGTGTGGGAGATTGATGACTCTTCAGTGTTATCTCCAATATAGGGTAAATGTAAGTTCAGTGATATTTTGACAGAGAAAAAAATTTTGTCAACATGTGGTACCTTTTTCAATGTTAATTTTAGTTTATCAATTCCCCAATTCCATCTTAAGGGTTGTGTGGGACTGTCTTTGAACGTAGTTGCTGCATCCAGCACTATTCCAACAGTCCATGTGTTTAAAATCTTTAGCGAGGGCCCCACTTGCATCTGAGAGGTGGAGTCACTTGCACACAAGGGTTGGCATACATGCCAGTATTATGAGTTAGAAAGGGCACCGAAGCTCTTGATGAGAGCAAACTTTAAACTGCAAATACATCTTACAAATATTACTAGTACTACTGGTAAACTTGGTGCTAAAATTTTTCCACGATTTACCTGCCAAAGAGCTAATTGTTCAAACTTTTTTCTCCAAAAGACAGAACTGAATGCATTTCGTCTTGGATGCCACGCAGAGTAACAACTCACCATTTATGGTGGTTCAGCCTACTTGTACCGTGTACAAAATTATTTTTTAGAGAAAACAACTAGGTATAAAAAACTGTGGATATCTAATTGTGACAAAAAATATTTAAATAAAAAATAATGGTTGCTATGGTAATAGTGTATTTTAATGCTATCTATCTTCTCTGAATAAACCAATATCGCCAATGTCCTTCAGCTGAAATTCATTTATAATTTTTGAAACTGTGCAGTTTTAATATTTGAATTGCATAAAGATGAACTCTACTTTAACTTACATTTACATAATAATAGTTAGCTATTTTATTCAAGGTAAGAGAATTATTTGTCTAACGTCATATCAGTATTTTACTCACCCTGAGAACTTTTCTCTTAGATAAACATTTTTGTTTCAAAAGAAGAAGGTGAAAATCATGATTTGGTAATTATAGACTAGTGTAACAAGTAATAAATAATCCGTTTTTAATAATCTTAATCTGTAAACCATTTTTCTTTCTGGTAACTGATTACAAACAAAGGAAGATTTGGTTTGCCAAAGTTCTGAACACAGGGTTTAGAATATTGTTAACACAAAAAAATCAAAGTTATAAATAAAAATCTTCAACTTACTTCCCCACAGTATCTTGAATGAACAGTTTCAAGCCCAGTTTTGCTGTCAACATCATAGAACTGTATGTAGTTGGCGTTGCAGGTAGAAGTTTCTCCAATGTCAAAATCTGAGAAAAGCATAGATGTATAACACATTTTTTTTTTTAGTTTTTTCCCCAAACTGATATGGTTGGTTTCAAGCTAAATTAGTCATCACTAGTTTAAAATACTCGCTGGGGATCTAAAATAAAATGTTGAACTTAACTGTGATTTCATCATGATAATGTTGTCATTAAAATGATTTAAATTCAAGCCAAAGTACTATCGGCCTCACAGTTGTAAAGAGATTAAAGTTTTAAAAGTGTATGACAAAAATAACTTGGTTGGACAGAATTTAACAAATATGTTTGCTTCATTTGACGGATAAACCTTAGTTTAAATATTTAATATTTTTTGTCAAACTATAAAATTGTGACAAAAATAAACTTACAAAATCCTCAAAGAGTAATTATTTGCACTGAACTTGTGTAAAATGTTACTTATAATACAACTAAACCTAACTGATGAATTTTGAATGAAAATGTATAAACATGGTTTTAACACATAACTAAATTAGTACCAGGTTAACCGAGCCTTGCTCGTTGGTTTTTATTCACTTTTGTTACAGTGTCAAGGTAAAAAAGCAAATTTCCACCAACAACCAACTATACCTCTTCACAGTTAACAGCTGTTTCAAAAAGTCTGCTTAACATTAATGTTTCTTTCTTTTTGTTTACATTTCGTTGTTATTTTGTTACCAAAATAGCAACCCATAAGACTAATGTTAAAAATTACAATTTTAAAACTTAATTTTAGACCAAATTCGATTTTTCCTGGGGTTGAGGCTGTTTCTAAACTTATTTTTGGGCCAAAACACTCTTTAATGCAAACTTTAAGCAAAATCTAACAACTAGATTTCGAGATCGTGGAACACACATCCCTTCAGATATTCCTCGTATTATAGTATAGGATTCATATTAACATACAGCAAACATTAATAACAAAAGGAATCAATTGCTCATCACATTTTTTTTGGGTGGGAGATAATCATGACTTCTACAAAGAATAGTTTGTGTTAAAGTTATCTTTTCCTTAAGCACTAATCAGTTGCCTTAAATCCACACAATAATATATACATTTCATTCATTTAGGATCAAATTGAATATTGTTGGAATCAAAATGCTTACATGATTAAACTGCTTATTCAGTTTCTGGGTGTCTATGTCTATCACTTCTTAATTACAAATATTTGGGTGTAAATCACTTGGCCATGGAGAAACGAATACCTAATAAATACAGTGCATATCCAAAAACTGTATAAAAATTCAAACAAACTGCTTGTTGTCAAATTGAAACTCAACTTACATGAAAAGTAGAAGTATATTTTACTGCCGTGAGGTACGGTAACATCCCAGCGACACGGCCCCTTCTTATATGTAGAGGGGTAGAGGGGGGAAGAGAAGGAGCCAGAGAGGTCGTTGAACCTGCCACCGCACCCACGACCTGGATGCAACATCTCAGTTATGATTTGTGATATAGATATGATATAAATAAATACAATATAAATGTTGTGGCCAGACCAACTTATTTTCTATGATTTGTTGCCAATTTTCTTGTACAATCACCAAATCCTCTAACTTTTGAATTCTTACATTCAAATTTATGAAGAGCTGGGATTGTTGATGTATGTCTTAAAAACAAAAACAAGAAGTAGGTCTAACATATGTACATTTTTACTGGAATTAAAAAAGTTTTCCTGAGATTTATTTTCATGTATAACTATAAAAAGTAAATTAGTGGTTTAGTTTCCATAAACAAACAAAATATACAATATATATCTAATTTTACTAGTAAAAGAACACTTGTCAGTACATTCAGATTACCAAAGTAAATATCAACAGAAAAATGTCTATACTTTAAATTGTCATTAAACTAGTAGTACATTTGGACACAAATAAAATCCAAGATTATAGAAACATGATAGCTGGATGATAACTTCAATGGTTTTAAACAGTAAAAGCTGACAAATTTGACTTGACATGGGCTTAGGTGTCGATTTTCCGAGAGCTAATATTACTCCCGTCAATTACTTGATCAGACCGTGTAATATCGGCTTTCAATGACAATCGGACCCCAGAAAAGCATTCACTAGCAATGGAACCACAATCAAACATTGTAGTATCATCTGCTCAAGATGGTTGTAATAAAGAAATGCGATCGTAGTAGCGACAGAATCGCTCGAATGACAGTAAATTTCTTGTAATACTGACGATCGCACCATAATAGCGATTAGCAAGTCATGTGATGCACAGTTGAACACTATAGGACTGTAAGGAAGTCTCTAGTTATCTGGGGTGTCGAGTTATCTTGGGGTGTTGCTCTACTTGTTTAAAAAAACAATATCTGGGAATAAAATATAATTTGGGCTACAGAAATTTTTTGATTAAATAACAGATCAATACTTAATGTTCTAGAGCAAAGTTTTGATACAACAATAAAAAAAGGTCTACCTTGATCAGTCGACGTGTATGTGATGTCATATCTGGCCAGATGCCTGAAGTTTCTGAACACTAAATACAAGCAGGGTCCAGTAGAGAATACCGGGTTGGGACGTCGGCTGGAGCAGTAGCTGGCCACCTCCTGGGCTGCCTCGTTGGGACCATCGTACACCTGTGGTCATGTTCCATGTTGAAAATTAAACTTCCATCATGTCATTTGTGGGGGAAAATAATGACGATACATAAACTGTAATTTTACAATGCTATATTTTGACTTTCTTCCCAGACCTGTGGGGGCCACGCCGTAGAGTGTGTCGTTCTATCAAGAAATGTATCAAATGTCAAGTTTTGTGAATGGTGAGTTCCTAAAAGCCAATATTTCTCCTGCCATTTGCCCTTACAGATGTTTTATCACCGAATTTCACAATTGACCACGGAAAAGTGGATTCTATCCAAGGAACTGCTAAATGGTAAGGATTGACAACAGAATCCACATCAACCTAAAATATTTCTCAGTAAGATGCAATGAAAAAGTTTTTTTTTATTTACACAATTTATTTTTTGTTTTTCTCACTTAAAACTGAGACATATAAGATTTGCAATTAATTAATTGAGTATTAGTACAGTGCAAATTTGTCTTCTTGCTCATTATTATTGCGATGGCGACAATAATTGATCATTGACTTTTTCCGAGAAAACAATGAACACAAGGCAATGAACTGAAAAAGTTGATAAGCACTCACTATCTATCGCTATTCACTGCGTTGGTTATATAAACTCAAAATGCCAATTGTTGCCAGTGTTTAATCAGCTGGCTTCTGGCTTCCGATCCAGATATAGCGACAGTGTTGCCAGTTTTCACTGTACTGTGTTGCCAGATTGTCAATGAATAATTTATGAATCTTATATTTCTTTGTATTCCTTATTAAAAGGGGTAAAGTTTGACTTTACAAAGCAGGTAGGCACTTTTGTTTTAATCATCACTTATAATGGCTTACAAGGCTCCACACTTAACCTAGATGTAAACAAATATGCAAATAACTGCCATGTTTTTACACATGTAACCAACCATAGTATGGGCCACAAAATCAGGCGGGTGAGTGACAATGCTATGTTGCCACATTAGTCTTTGGCATTGTCAAATATCGGTAAGGTTAAGGAGGATCCCAGGAAGGTCAAGTCAATCATGTACTTTAGTGAACAAACTGGCAACAATGAGCACTTAACGTTACCTGGTCCATGAATTGAGCCTACATTATACAAGAAGGTCAAAAATTTAATAAAACAGACAAAAACATTAACATTTTATTGGCATATGGCGTAACATCTGTGTATAAACATCTTATTGCTGACAGCAACAAGGCAACATTGCAAAACAATTCACCTGCCTGATTGTTTTGCTGCGACTGTGTCTGGCAATGAGTAACACGTTTTTGGCTATATAGGTGCAACGTTCCCAAACTGCAATGTTTTACAATTTGATTTCCTTTCAAATCAGTATTTGAGTTAGAACTTTGAACTCTGTATATAACTGCTCTGTTATATGTGCAGCTGTTACGGGAGTGTTGGAAATTTCAATAACTAAAAGCCGGTGTCAAGACTGGCTTTATTCTAGGGAACATGTTAAGGAGTACTCACAACCATCCCAGTATCCGAGTTTCCAGCTCTGATGCACAGGAATGTGTTGAAGTAGATTGCGATCGTGAGGTTGGTCTGGGTCACGTTGATGAGAATGGCGCAAGAGTCACTTGACTGGTACATGCTGTTGCCTATGAGTCGTCCGTAAGGGGCTGTGTAGTTGTCACTGCAGTCTGTCAAGCAAAAGATAACGTTCAAGCATGTTGTTATAAAACATGGTAAATTTGATTTCATTTGTACTACAGTGAACAAGCAGGAATGCTCTGATGTCACAGCCTCATGTGACACAATATTAGTAAGCAGTGGCGGATCCAAGGGGGGGGCTAAGGGGGCTATAGCCCCCCCCTTGGGGGCCAAGGTGGGGCGCCGCGACGGCCCGGAGCGGGCGACGGCCCGGAGCGGGCGACGGCCCGGAGCGGGCGCCGGCCCGGAGCGGGCGCCGGCCCGTGTCGGGCGCAGGCTGGGTGATGGGGCGCCGGCAAACCTGCACACGTTTTTCCGATATTTTTCAATGTAAACTACTTTGTGTCTGTTATGCACACTGTGAAATAAAAACATTACCCCTAAAAATATTTGTTCTTAAAATTATATTATAATGTCCTCTTCTGGTAATTAAACTAGACGACACTGTCATTTTAGTGTCTCTCTTTTGGTACGCCATCTCAATCGGTGGGGTACCAATTCTGAGGCTTCCAGAGTCCCTCTGTGTGTGTATGCCGAGTCTTCGTATAGTTACGAGGCGGAGATAGAGAGTGACGTAATCCATCCTCAAGTTTAAGGGCCCTTTTACATCGCGTCGAGCGACGCCGCGAGGGCTTGCGCCCGCCGCGTGTCGTTTGAATCGCTGTATACCTTATTGGATGACGCGTGACAGACGACCGTCAGGCGCCGGGTATAAATGCTCCTATCTAGTTCAATGTACTTATTTTACATGCCTTGAAAAATGCAATGTATAATAGGGGCCTAAGTGGAAGTGGTGGAGGCAAAGGGGAATCAAAATTACAACTAGATGTATTAATTTGGTGGCATTGCACGCGCAAAGTTTTCCTGTCACAACACGAAATCAAGAACAACAGACAGCGCAGAGCAAAACGCATTGCTGTAGACTATGTCTGATAAACCCTTGTGTTGTGTAAAATGTCTGATAAACCCTTGATTAAAAATGTGCGTAAAATGTGCGATGACTACCTATTGATTCCAACGAGATCACTTAATTAATTATTAAGATTCATTATAATAAATAAAGTAGTTCTAAAGAAGGTTATGTCTGAAAAATAAGACTGGTTCATTTTAAAGAAAACGATAATCTGATTAAATAAAAGACGACGGAAAGCAGTCTAAATTGACGTTCAAGTTTTTATCAAAGCCAGAACCGTGTAGATTTGAACCTGGAGAAAATCAACTGGAGGTAAAATTCGTTAAAATAATTACTAATTCAAATAGCAATCATAATATTTAGCAAAAATAGGCTACTGTACTTATAAACTAATTATAGTAGGCCCTATATATCGGCACTCGATCCATACTAACAAAAAAGTATATTATTATACTTTAATATTATTGATGAGGTATAGGCCTATTTGTATTATGTCTATAGGCCTATGTATGTACACACGGCCTATATTTACAGATTTCCATGTCAGGAAAATCTTCTTTCGGGTACTTGTCTATTGTTATACATAAGCCAGCTAATTTTTTATGTTATTTTGATCTGCAATATTAAAGACCACATAAATTGAAAGAAAACTATTTACTGAGCATTGTGTAAAATTTCACTTTTTTAAGTCTTACGGTTTTTTGGTTCTACATCCTTAAAGTTAGAAATGTCACCGATGATCGCGGTGAACGCATTTCCGCCCGCGGCCTGACACCGGGCCTGCTACAAGTACTCAGCCAAGTTTACAATGCGCTGCGACGATTAGGTTATGTTTGTTATTGATGTATAGGCCAGAAATACTTTCACTAACTCAAAACAAATCACACGGTAGTGATAAGTCATACATAAGACCGACTAGACAGCTATAACTAACCCAGCGTCACAGCCTTCAGCGGAGATGTGTTCGCCACGATCATCGGTGACATGGCTGACTTTAAGCAAGCCCAACTCAAAAAACAGTAAAACTTAGAAACGTGTAATTTTCACACGAAGTTCAGTAAATAGTCTTCTTTCAATAGATGTGTTTTTAAGGCCGCACTTCGAATAACATAAAAATTAGTTAGCTTAGTAAGTAAAATTAAGTTCTTTCATTATAATGTTTACCAATGGTTACGTTAATTAGGCCTACGTTAATTTTTAACAATGGGCTTATGAAGTAAAAAAAAGAAATAATGAAGAAGCTGACTCGTCGGTCAAAAAACAAACCAAGTGTCCAAGTTAACATGGTTTTGCATTGTGGCCATTTACTTAATTGCCGGATGGTACTATAATAAAAACGATAATTTTGTTATTGTACTTTGTATTGGTGATTATGAATATTTAGATAAATAGAAGTAAAGTAAATGGATAATACAAAGCACTTTTTAGAGTTGCAATTGCATTTAAAACTTAAGAAATAGTAACAATAATGAAATTATCTGTTAACAAAAGAATTAGAACATCTGATCGGACAATAAATAAACCAGAGTGCAGCATCCGCAACGGTAGTCCTAGTCCTACACATTAAAACTGTCTGAAAGGTCAAGTCTCATCACTTGGTGCCGATGCACGTGATTTTATTATATCATAATGGCCAGTTTTTGTTCATTGAAATGTACCGTGTCCGTGTTGGAGTCTGTGTCTCTATTTAATTTTAATACTACGACAACTTCACTATTGAAGGATTAATGTAATTGTAACTGTAAACACTTTATAATGGGTCAAAAAGACCCAAAACCATGGTAGTGAAACCATTGAAACTATAACCCCTCCGGATCACTAGACAGCAGAAATATTGTAAACCACTCTTTTGCTATAAGTTCACCACATGTGATCTACATAACATGTGCGCCAGGCCTATACGTGATCTAGTGGCTAATCCATGATGAAATGTACTGTAATAACATTTTAAAATATTAACCTACCTACCTATTACCGACTTAGTATATTAAAGTTAAAAGTGTTAACTCGAGAGTGTACCATTTCAGTACGAAATAAAGATAATGAAAATTTAGATGGCAACAGTGATAGGCCTATAAAAACGAACCAAATTTTTTAAGGTTAGTGTATGCATTGTACTTCACGATGCAAAAGAAATTCTCATGAAATATTAATGATAGTAAGAGCAATGAAAGTTGGTACATTGGCCAAACTGTTGTTTGTACTGTAATAAAAATTGATTGGCGATTTAGTATTGTTTTCCAAAGCGATGGGTGAAGAAATGAGCTGAAACAGCTATTTTTAACACTTAAATTTCAAAAACTTCTCGGTGGAGGGCCCCCGAACCCCCCGCCGGTCTGGCCCGCCGATCGGGGGAGGGGCGCAGACCCTCGGTTAGCCCCCCCCTTATTAATGTTCTAGATCCGCCACTGCTAGTAAGTAAAGTAAAAAAATATATTTTTTATATTGCCAAATGTAAAGCAATATAATTCAAACTTTTGTTGTAAGTTTTACATATGGATTATTCCTTTTCCTTATTCCTGGTTATCTTGTATTTTTATATAAAAATTATAATGTTTCAATTCAACCTAATTACATTAATTATAATATAAGAAAATTATTACATTTTGCAACAGATATGCAACAACTTTAACAAATTTGTAATCTTAAAAGAGCTTTCAATAACAAATATTATTTAAAAATCTGAAGCAATATGTACAATTATATTTTTGACTCTCTTCATAAACAAAAGAGGCAAATTTAAAAATTTTTCAGTATTTGTATATTAGCATTCCTGCTGTGGACGTTACCTTTCTTCATATAATACTCCAGGGTGAAGCCCGAGTGCGGTCCGGCTCTGTTGGACGAATATTGTATCTGCACCGACCGAGCGGACATGGTGATCTCCCCCGTCCGGTTCCCACACAGCCTCAGCGGGGTGCCCTGCCAATGTATCAATTCAATGATTACAGTTAACATGTTTGCAACTGCAAACGTTCAGGAACGGCGCAGGACCTTCTCCCCAAAAGCTGCCGCATTTCTGTTTTCATTCCATGTTAATAGCACTTTAGGGGGTCATGTTTTCTCTTTACAGCTTGTGGTGACGTAATTTTCCCAAATTTTACTATATTAAACTTAGGTTTAGGTAGCATTTTTTCAACTCAAAGGGGAAAAACTGGGCCCCACCCAGCACCTGGGAACATCTACAGAGCATTTTTCAGCACCGAATGAGTTAAACATGATTATGACTCATTAAATATGAGGGTGTGGAGAAGTTTGCTCATAAGAAATAGATGCGTGGTGATATAATTCTTGAATCATTGTGTACTTAGATCAGTCAGTTCCAATCGTGCTAGTTGAGAGATTTTATTGCTTGTAAAAATAAAAAATGTCCCACAAAGTGTAAATTAGATGCTGTCACTCGATTTTTCACCACACACTCAATTATAAATGCAGGAATTTAAGGCGAAATTTGAGCTGTGTTTGAGCTGATCAGGAGCAGGCTTTGCTTATCTCAATGTGGGCAAAAAACAGTGTCAATCATGGAGAAAAAAGAAATGAATCAGGTGGTGAGCCATTTGCAGTCAATGTTGATCACGTTAAAAAAATCAGTTCAATGACCCATAAAAAATAATACTAAATTTACTTTTGTTGATAGACAAAAAGTTAACAATAGTCTTATCGGTAAAGGCTGACTGTATTTATTTTGACCTTGAAAACATTACAAGTAATATTTGCATTTATAGCCTTGAATCTATCTTGGGCATCACTTGTCTTATAAAAATGTTGAGTTTATCAGAAATGCTAAGATTACTTACAACTGTTCGAGGCTCAAGCTCGAGTTCAGAAATTCTTCTGCCAGAAGAGTCTCGACCTTCCATCTAGAATTAATCATTATGTTAAAAACATAACATAGCCATAACATTTATACATTTTTTATCTTAAAATAAACAAAACTTCGTGATCGTTTGGAATTTTTTGATGGATGACTTTAAAAATTCTTCCACTTTAAGGAGCTCAAAATAACTCAAATGACAATCACCAATGATGGTTGAAGTCCACCGAGAAATTTTACTGCGTTCGACCATGTAAAGGTTTATTAGCTTAGAGAGGATTGAAACTAGATAGGCAACTACATAATTACTTGGTGAAGGATGACAAGGAGTACGCTTATTCTGTATGTAACTGGAAGATGGAATTCAAGTGAATTCCATAATAGGAATGCAAAAAAACCACAGCGAGTCAATACAGCTCTGTCTAGCAGACCAAATTAAACGATAAAATACTTAGTGCTTAAAATTTAGTTAGCAGTTTGAGAAATACACCACACACTGATGGAAAAAATGCTCAGTAGTAAATATCATATATATTTGATATCTCTTGTAATTTAGCTTTGAAAGAGCTGATTGGACTCTTTTATCAAGATTAAATAAGACAAGTTTATTTCTGACATTAAATATGTTTGCTAACCATCATGTTTAAAAAACCTATATAGACAAATTAGTTGATGTGTTAAATTTTGCCACTTGCCCACACCTAATATTCTTGATGCACAAGCTGAAATGAGTGGTCTAACATCAGCAATGGAAGATGCAATTACACAGTTTCTTTGTGCCTCAATGTATTAATTAAACACTTTTTTTATTAGCATGATACGTGTTGTTTGTAATCAGAAATGAAAAACAAATGTCTACAACACTCAAAAATATATTTACACTTATACTGCAAAGAATACAGACGGTAAATATATCAAAAGATAGATAATGGCAATCGATTTCGACCGGACACACCGATCATCATCAGGCCCAAAGAGAGAATCTCTCTCTTATCCGGATTCTCTCTTTGGGCCTGATGATGATCGGTGTGTCCAATCGAAATCGATTGCCATTATCCATCTTTTGATATATTTACCGTATGTATTCTTTGCAGTATAAGTGTAAATATATTTTTGAGTGTTGTAGACGTTTGTTTTTCATTTCTGATGTATTAATTGAATTAATTGACTGTCAGTTAGAAGTGGTTATAGAGGAGATTCCATGAAAATGCAACTGCATTGAGGTCGCCATGTCAGTGCCCTTATTCCATAAATTTGACAGCAAGTTTGATCCACATTCCTATCGGTCTGTGAAGAAATTTAAATAAGCAGTTCTAGCCCCTTGAGGAGGTTAGGCTAATATGCTTGGAATGTGGAAGAAAGTCTTGTAAGCTGTAGTTGAGGATTGGTGGCGAAGTGGAAATTGCTGGATATTCCGATTTTGGATACCTAAAAATTCCAGGATTTTTTATCTTCAATCTCGGGATATTTGGGATTGTAAAAATCACAATTTTTATTGTTTTGAAGTATTTTGGTGAGTAACTCTAACAACTCAACATGCCAATATATTCCAAAAGTTTGAAACTGCTTATATCGGTCGCATCAGCATCAATACCTGAATTATTCCCGGTGCTAAAAATAGCTTCTTATCTTTCACTACTTCTGGTGCGCTTCATTCCCACGGTTGACATTGACACAAAATTTGATGATTTTCTTTTAGTCTGAGTCACACTACTGTATTTTAGTTGCTCGTTTGAATGGATTTATTGATGTGACGTCAATGAATTGTTATTATGTTTTACAAAATGGATAAGTATGGTGATTTGTTATTAGGTACCCTGGTAACATAACAAAATAAATTATAGTATAAATATATTATCTTTTGAAGTAGTTGTATACTACTTAAATAATGTAAACCAGTAATCTTAAAAAGTAATGTTGTTAATTTTGCTAGAAAATTACATTTTTTGTTCAGTTAGGATAATTAATTTTAATTAAATAGCTGATTGTAGTGTTTTAGAACAGATGGGAATGTGATACAAATTACAATGATCTAAATGCAGTGTCACAACGCAAACTCATTATTGTGGATTTATTAACATTTTAAGGAAATAGTCAAAAGGAGAGGACTTTCCAACGATAAAGATTCAAAGTTGTAGGCGTGTGAGGTACGGCAGCAATGAAACTACGGATTTTAAACTATACAGTAGATGCGTATCACCATTGATTTCCACATACAAAAGCTTTTGGTTGTAAAATAAATTTAAAAGATGCTAGATAAGCAAAGCGTAGTCTTCCTAATTGTCGAGATACTCAAGATTGTGACCACTTGGTGTGTAATTTATCGTGAACTAGAGTAAAAATTTCTTAAATATTTCTATTACAAAGCTAAATAGTCCATATTTATATAATATATGAATCCCGGAATTGATCCCAGGATCCCTGGATTGGAATCCCTACTCACAATCAGTTTCTCGACCACTGTGAGGTAGTTGTGGCTGCAGGGCGGTGGTAGGTCGAGATGAGTGAGCCGCAGCTTCAGGATGCCACCGCCGCGCGGGGTGCGGATCTGCCACAGACACGCCTGGTTGCTGTCCCCGGAGAACACCATTGATTGCAGCGTCTGCACGGCCTGCGTGGCATTCCTCACCACCAGTCCGCACGGAGCTGCGGGCATCACAACCGCTCAGTTACCAAGTATGATCCTTTCAGCAAATTTCTTGTTTAGGGAAAACATTATTATGAAAGAATAAAAAGACCTACAGTAGAAGAAATTTTAATGTCCTTGCTTTAACTGCCCTTCTGATTGGCTGATCTTCCTTCTTTGCTGAGAAAAATTCACATCCACCATTTCTGCCAAGTTTCATTATCTTGTATTAGAAATATACATTCAGGGAATAAAAATTTGATTTCCTGTGCTTTATCACATCCTTCTCATAACAAAATTTAATTTAAAAAGTAGTATCTGTATCATCAAAATGTACGTTTTAATTTATTGTCAGTAAATATGATTTTTTACAAACAGATGGGTCATCTTCAAAGACCTGAAAAATCTTTACAGTTCATCTCATATGAGATCCTACTTGTAAAAGTAATTGCGTTACTACAGTATCTGTTTGGATATAATGTGATAAGGGATTAATAGCTTTTCCATTTTGAAACAAAATGTCTAGCTTGTTTAAAAAGTAACACTTTCAAAACACCAAATTTGCTAACAACTGCCACATAGCAAATTAACAAACTGATTCATCAAACAAATGAAGTATTAGCTGGAACAGAAAAATAAACAAAGACAACAAAAAAGATTGAATTAATACAAGTTATCAAAGGTACACAAACAACAAATTCCTCCCCCCTTTATCTCTACTGCATGATCTTTAAATAGTTACAAATTATTAAACTATAAAATGCCAGTTCTTTTATCAGCTTACAAATGATAGAAGTGACAGATATCTGGAAACCAGAAAGTTGAACCGCGCCATCCGAAGTGAAATGAATGAAAAGACTTCCTGAGGACGAAGTGATGACGTTGGGCTCAGCTACACTGCCACAGTAGCGCTGTAGTAGGTAATAGGCCTCACTGTCCCCATCATGGACCTGCAAAGTAATATCTATTAAAGAATAACTCAGTTACTTTTTACACAATTACTGTTTACAAAGTAAAACAACACTGTTCAATCATCTAATTACTTTGAAACGTGTGATTTAACAGCCTGTCTCTATCTATAACTTTTAATCCTTCATGGTCATTTAAAAATCAATCTTTATTTTACTTGTTTATTTGTACCCATTATAATGGGTGTCCACAAAATCTTGCCCTGATTTCATATCTTTGCTCTACGGACCATCATTATAGCCACCGCATATTACATTTCTTGTTTTCAATGGAATTTAATCTAGTTTTTTTCATTAACATGTTAACACCTTAACTCAGCTAATTGACAACAATACAGTTTACTTGTAATGCACTAAACAAAATTGTGATGTTTCGATTAAATTACCACATGTTCAACTCACTTTTGACCTCTCTTTATTTCTTTATGTAGGTAGGGATTTGTCAAAGATTGACTACAATGCAGTTTACTTATATGATTGCACTAAAATAACAAATTGTGATGTCCCGACTAAATTACCACCTTGTTCACCACATTTGACCTCTCTGTATTTCTTTATGTAGAGATTTGACGAAGATTTGGTTTATTATTAACCAGTTCTTAATACGGAAACTCTAAAAGAGAGAATAATAAATGCAGTAACATCCATTACTCAGGAAATGGTTACTAAAATAAAAAAATAATAATAATAAAAAAAACTGTTGTTAATAAGGAAAAAACAAAAAATTCCCCTTAAAGACTTAAAGGTAACCCAAGTTGCACACATAGAAGTGTATTGAGTTTATGCATAGCTGTAAGAATCACAATAATTTACTTGTTAAAACTGAAAATAAATCTTTATCTTACCACCAATCGTTTGCATGCTATTTGGTTTCCTTATACACCTATGTGGTTCTTGTGTACCTATGTGCAAGACTTTATGGGTTCACGTTATTTTACTTTATTTTCAATAGATTACAGCTATTTGGTTTCTTTATACCATTGTGTACCTATGTGCAAGACTTTAAGGGTTCACGGTATTTTACTTTATTTTCAATATATTACATTTTTAAGATGTTCAAAATTTTAGCATATTAATGTACAAATTCAACAACAGTTTAAATTCATCAATGTGATTTTCCTGATTGTTATAATCATTAGTGAGACAGCTGAGCGCTACAAATAAACATTCATTGTTGGCAATCTTAATATCAACAAAGATTCCTGAATTTATAAAATCCCACTCAATTAACAATATTAAATTTTGTCAAAAAAATTTCCTGAAGTCCATCCTACATGATCCGCAAGTGATGTTACAGTTTTTTTGTTTTGAACACAACCGCTCACTCTCACCTGTAGGAAGTCGCAGCTGCAAGTGTCATTGCCCTCGGTGCAGTTTTGGACATCGAGCCGGTTGATGGTGAGCCGCACCTGATGGGCCTCGGGGGCGAGGATCAGCCAATCACACGACAACAGTGGTTCGTACTTCCCGTCCCGGTCCACATCTGGAGCCTGGATCATATATGGAAGAGACACCTCGGCCGTGCGAATCGTCCCTCCGCACTTCTGCTTCTCACCTGCGTGCATCTGAAGATTATGCATTCTCACGGTGTAATCATACTGTACAGAACACAACATCCCGATCAAATGTAAAGAAGGCAATGGTGTAGATGAACAGTGCACTCTCGGTAATCCAACATTCTTTGATCCGACAAGTTCTAGATTCCAACAGTGACTCGGCAGCAACAGCTCTCGTCAGTGTGGTTTTTGTACACTATTTGTGCTAAATGTCCTTTTGTTCATTTTAAAGATTTAAACTAAGTTTCTATGTTAATTTAACAAATAGACATTTGCCATAGCGTTTTTTTCTTATTTGTAACCCATCTAAATACTTTTTATCTTGTCCTTTTCTCAATGGTTATTTAGCATTTTCATAATAATAACTCCAATCCATAATCTTCTATAATATAACAGGATACTGATACCGCATGTCTCATATTATTGAAAGTCTACTGTAGTTAACAATCGGAATTGATGGGTTTTCACTGTCATTGACTTCTTAGTGAAAGTTACTTGCATGTGTAACTTAACAGGGTGACTTGGCAGGTATATTATTCACAAGTCAAGTGTAATAAATGGATTAACTGCTTTTGATATACGCTTAACACATTTTTCTTTTTATTCTGAGATTTGGTATCGCTGAGGAATCAACACTCCAATTTAGTGTAAACCTATGAGTGTTTATTTGTACCTACTCATATGTTGTTCATAGCTTGCTGATTATAAATTTGTAAATACAGTAATTTATATTCTTAATAAGTCAATAATGGTCACAGTTATGAGTTTAAATATTAAATTTGGTTGTTTCATTTACAGTTGGTGTTTTTATGACCCTACCAGAAAAAAATTTGTGTGTTTCAAAATGTTTGGATGATTAAAAAAATAATAACCAGGTTCCTTTAGTTCCTTATTATACACTGTTAAATAAATGCATTACGTCATAAAATCTTGGATGTTCAGTTGTTGCTTGTAAATATTAACGTTGGTATATTTATTGCAAATTAAACTTGAAAAGTCATAAACCCATTGAGGGGCAGAGGGAAAGTTAGTTGGCAAATTACATGTCAAACTTGAGGGTTCTAGTCAAATTGATAAAATTAACTAAACTTTTTTCTTTTTAGTGTTTAAAAAATTAAACTAAAACTGACATAAAACTTACCATAGGTAAAACCAATTGCTGCTTCAAAATCTATTGGCGCTGTTGACTCTGACAGGTACTCGAGTGCCATTTCCCTGTCGGTCGACACGTATCTCATTCTCTTCGGGAGGAAGAAGCCGCAAAATGCCTCGATGAGGCTCGAGGTGTTGGTAATGTTGTGTCCATTGTAAATGCGAAGGGCATGAGTTGAGCAGCTGCCAAAAAGTCTATCCAACTTTTTCAACCTAAAAAAGTGATCAAAACAGTGATATAAACTTATTTGAGATACTTTATACAACCAACCTGTACATCTTTACTTTGAATGTCCATCAATAAGTTTAGCCCGATCAGTGATGGTTGGAAATGTATTTAGATGTTCAAGAGCTTTGAAAAAGATGTGACATTTTATGAGTTAAATTTCAAATCAATTCAATTTTAGTATTAAATTTTCTTATGGTCAAAGTAGGGATGGACAGGAATGCTTTTTTGGCTCGGGACGGGACGGGATGGGATTGCTCGTCTCAAAGCTATCGGGAAATATTTGTTTGGACTTTTATCTGAGTGTTGTATAAAGACAAATTAATTTTAAATATAAACTGGTTCTGTTTCCAAATTGTTCCACTTGTTTTTGTATAAGTTACAATGAACCTCCTTTTGTAGAAAAGATTTTAAATATCTAATTTTTATATTTGCAGTAAACAATGAGATAAGGGTAAAGTAAAAATTTTCTTGTAACCAAAGAAATTTAAACCAAATCACTAAACAATATATATATTTAAAAAATGCACATTTAAAATTTTTTTAAAGTTTTGTTGAATGAAATATTAAAACGTTTGGTACAAAGAATGAAAAGGAAAATTATGTACATAAAAATATAGATTAAAACAATTGAAAAAATTGTATAGAAAACAAAACTGTATTCCATTTATAGGCTTAAGGCCTTCTCAGTCAAAAAAGAACAAAAAACAACAATAAATAAGAATAAATAGTAACACTAAGGAATGAAGTGGTTCAACAAACCAATGTTATAACCCCAAGAAATTTTATTTTTTTATACTGTACTTATTGATTTTACTGAGACAGGTTCTTATTTTTTATACTTATTGATTTTACTGAGACAGATTCTTACTTAGAGATTATTATAAAAATTGAACTTTAAAAAATATAAACTATTAGACCTAATTATTTTTATTGTGATTTCTATGTATTCGTTTAACTATTTTTTGCTATCAGAAAAAAATAACGAGTGTATGATAAAAAAAATCAATAAAAAACAATGAAAATTTAAAGTTATGAACCTCAAAATCAAATAAATTTATTTGTAATGTTTATTTAAAAATCTACTTTTGCTTGGTATTGTTAACCTAAGATCCATTTTTGTATCTTTGATTGCTTTACAAACTCGACAAATACATCACATGTAGCACTCCCCGGCGGTGACGCAAGGAACAAGACTCTACGCACATACAGAATTGCACCTTCCACTCCTTTACAACCAAACACCAACGAGGATTGACTATGATGAGCGAACGAAGCTTGTGGAGCCGATATCACTAATGTGAGTTGTCTACCCTACAGCATTGATGTCACCGTGAGGGGCGACCTCGATAACAAAGGCCAAAGTCACCTCTACAGTCTCATATAGCTTATTGGGAGTCAGTCACGACACTCGTATCGATGCTGCATGTTGAGTGTTGTCCGCGGGCGGGGCAACTGGCGCTTTAAGCGGATGGAATCGGTGTGACTGGAGTCCTGGAGTCCCCGGCCGTTCTTGCTATGGGCCAGAACTCCAGTAAGCGCCAACCAATTTGTAAATACATTTCCGCCTTAATCATTCCATTGGGATTAAATTTGACAATTTTGATTGTTATCAAAAATTTTAGAGCATGGCATTATTGTCAGCAGTGTTCATGTTGTACTAATAGCTGCGATCACCTGTGATTATGTTGTCATCTCAGACGCCAAGCACTACGAGCGCTAGTAAATTGACACTAGTGCTCCAAGCCACTGTTCCTTGTTACTGGAGTTGCCGGGTGGTTCCCGCGGACAACCTAAGTGACGGAGTGTCACTACTGTCCCAATAACTTATATTAGACTGTGGTCACCTCTAAATGAATAATGAAATGACCGATACCTGAACAGCGTGTGGCGCTGTGTTTTCGTCTGCATCTGCATTCAGCACAAAGTTAAATGAAAATATTATACTGTCAGTTAATTAACTATATTCATTAGTATGTAATTGATCTGCAAGCATAATTTTTAAAGTATTTTTTTTGCACATTTTAAGACGGTTCCAGCATGTGATCAATCGGGTTACTTCGGAATAGTTTGGCAAGGTTTTGTTCGGAAATTCTTGGCAACGCTCGCGGACCGTGAAGAGAGTTGGTAGGAGGGGCGGGGGGTTGCAAGTTGCAATTCTGTCTGTTGAGTCTTGTGTGTTCGGATGCATCTTTGCGCTATAATAAACGAAAGAAGCATGATAATGACATGCTTAAGACATGATAAAGAAACATGCACCTCGCCGTTGGGTTGTCGGGATTCACAGACCAGTGCTACTAGCTTATTTTTCAAATAATATTTAAAAATATTTTTCATTAATTATGGCTGAGGGGGGGGGGGGCGTGTGGGCCCCGCGCCCCTCCTCTGGATCCGCCACTGTAACCTAACATTTTAAACATTTAAACACACGCCTGTCCTTCTTACAAATGGAGTGCAACTGGGAATTTGGTTGATAAATGTTCCTGAATAAAGAGTTAAAAATTTTAACCACATTTGGTTGAACTATTTTTCTACTAGTTCTATAATGATGTGTTTGATTTATTGATCCATTTGATTTTAAGATAGATTGAATACTAGGATTGGTAAGGATAGATACGATGTGCACAAAATAAAATGATTCAGGGGCTAAGATATAAACTCAATAAAACATAATCAGGCCTTCTAATAAATTTTTAATGTGCTTTATCACATTTTTAGATCAGTTCCTGATATCAATCACAAGGTTAAACATTTTTGTAATGAAAACTATTTCATTGTTGTTAAGTAAATATTTATCTTGGTTTTTATACATCGGAAGTAATTTCTAATTGAAAGATAGCATTTTACAACCGATGTGTTTGTTGGAGGGTTGAACAGAGAATCAAGCTACAAGAAGCCCGTTCTTAACTAAGAATATTGATTGCATTACAAAGATCTAAGGTATGAACTTACTTGAATACCACAACTTTGCCTGCTGGAGCCGTAATGTACCAAACACATTTGCGGGAGAAAAGATGTTTGTTCAATTCGTTTTTGATTACTGTCGGAGAAGTGATGTTTCCTCCGCATTCTGTGAAAGGTTTCAACCATTAATTTTATATACACAGCAAATTCCTAATTTCATCTAGTGAGTTACTTTTATTCTATCAGAATAATACAGGACCAATTCAAATAAACAGTCACTAACAGGGACTGTTCAAAGAAACAGTTATCTGATAATCTGATTGCTCCGATGCTTTTTACTACGGAGGAAAATAGTTTATAGATTATTCAGTGACCGAATATTAGTTTTAATTTTTTTTGTTTTGACAATCTAACCTTATTTTAAACACAAGACTAATTTTTCATCCTCTGCACCATTCAGCCACATCAACTACAAAACTTATTCAATTAATAATGATATTTATGAAAAGTTATAAATAAAATGCTTACCCACTAGCGAATAAGTGAAGAGAAAACCCTTAAAGCCAACATATCGGTCTGTCCGGAACATGAGTTCTAGTTGGCCCAAGCTATGGACCGGCTCAGGCAGATCGGACCCGCAGTACGTTCTCACCTCCTGGTTTGAAAATCTAGATATCCATTCAGGTCTAAAAGTAAAGACTCTGGCCAGCCAACGATCATGGAAAGGGTGTGTGGAGGAGTAAGATACGACAGTGACGTTATCAAACCAGCACTCTCCGTCTGTGGCAAGAAAACATTCATTAACCCTAAATAAATTGCTAATGAGTAATAGCTGTACGGTACATGTAACTTTGATCAATCCTATCTTGATTTCATAAGCATAAAATGAAAATTCATAAATTTTTCAGCTGTCTGTTTGGATATATGTAATTAATTTTTGTGTTCAACAGTACATTATTGTGTAGGAAAATGTTACACTCTGCCAGGGTACCAGAGGAATGAACTAGAATAAACAAATTATATGGATCATGGCTTAATTTTTTATCCACAGTGGTATTTTATTCATTAATATTTTTACACTAGGGGGCCCGTGCAGCGCAATGCGCTGCATTTATTAGGGTACCTGGCGATCAAACTTTGCTCCATAATAATGAACAGAGTTAATTTGAAAAAAATTTTAGTATAGTGAACATCAGATAAAACATTAGGCCTATTGGTGTTTCATCGATCGATCTTCATTACCAATTCTCCAACTTCCCAATGTGATAGTGTTGAGATGTTGAGATGAGATGTTGGTGCTCGTACTTTTAGGTCTAAATTAGCTCAGATTACGTATTTTGCCGATATGTCTTAGGGCCTTTGTCTAACCCCTCCTATAAAATTTAGAATAAATTCACAGATGGATCCACATGGTTCATCAAACATAAAACGTAAATGACAACAGAATAAAAATCAACATTTCATTACTCCCCAGACCTGTATGAGTTATGCAGCACTCACTGCGGCTGTTTTTGTAGTACTACTGTATGAGGTAGTCAATGACATAGTGAATGAGTCAACATTACTATTTAAGCCTAAATCCTCTTTAACTTAACTTTCCATGACATTACAAAATTTAAATAAAGAAATCACAAAAATTAAGAGAATCTACATCTTTGTTGGTGTGGTCCATTTTGTTTTTAGTGGCATTTTTCTTTTGGTTAAAAAATTTCTCTTTATAAAAACCATTTTTGTAATAAGCTTGTTTTCTATACTGGAGGTAAAAAACTTTTAAATGTTGTCTCTTTTACACAGGTTTTTTAATAGCGTTCTGTATAAAACATGTTTATACTATAATAGTAAACAAAAAGTTTATTACACTTACAACCAACTATCTCTTTTCCTTATAGTTTACAGCAGTTTGAAAACCCATGCACACAAATTTAGTGTTCTATTTTAATATTTGTTACCTTTCATTATTGTTTCAATACCAGTCGGACAACCAATAAGACCCATGTCAAAAACTTCAATTTCCAAAATTGTTTTCGTAAACAAAAATGAATTTTTCTAGGGTTAAGTTACAAAACTTATTTTTTGTGCCCAAATACGCGTAAATAAAAGTTTCAATCAAAATCTACCTGCTACATTTTGAGAAAATGTTAAAACCTCAGATTAGATACTCCTCGTATTAAAGTATGAAATTGAGTAGGGATGGACGAGATTGGATTTTTAGTTCGAGACGAGACGAGACGAGAATTTTTAATTCTCATAAAATTTCGAGACGAGATCAAGACGAGATTTTCCTTCTCGTACATTACAAGACATGTGTGTTCTGGATTTTAATCTGATTTTTTTTAACATTGTTAAATCCTGATTTATGTGAAGGAACAAATATTACTTTGTATAACGCTGATTATGTTAATAAACTGAAGTTAAAAAAGTCGCTTTCTTAACAAATGGTCTAGGCCTATAAAGGAATGTACCCAATAAAAAGATTGAGAAGATATAACCATAAACCCTATCGACCTACGACCTAAGTTTAATAAAACATAAAAAGAGAATCCTCTGTTACAGTTACATTGTTCACTTTTCACTTTCATGTATCACACTTTTCACTATTAACTTACTTTAATAAAATGTTTCCAAATAAGACATTTTCCTCACTCACAGTTTTTGTAATAGGCATAGGCTCACTAACTTTGAGTCACAAGACTAGAGGCCGGGAGGCTAACAAGAAATCCCTTGTAATTGGTGGATTTAAATTTTAATTTTCAACTCTCTCTTCTTCTTTGTCTTTGTCCATAAGAAAATCTTCAGCTCTCATTTTGTTTGCTATTCATTTGTCATTTCTCCAAACTATTCAAGTCCTGTATACATAACTTTAAACTTTCACTGTTTTGGAACTCACGTAATTCCCTCAATTTTTCGTCTGCTAGTGGTAAGGTTTTTATGTTGCTCCTAACCTAACTGAATAAAGGCAATAGTATAGCCATGAAGCCTGTATGGTTCTTTTAAGACCATTGATTTTCTATATATTCAACACAACCTATTTATTGCTATTCAACAATTATTGTTAATAGGCCTATTCAGTTTTTTTTTTTTTTTTTTTTTTTTTTTTTTTTTTTTTTGTCTTTTATTTAGAGCGTTTTTCATGATACATGTTTTTCAAAACAACTCGAGTCATATTTGTACATAAATTAAAATTAAAATCTAAACATAATGTGTCATAAACTCATGTTTTATATTTTATATTTTAGTATCCAAACCTTAAAATAAAATCAACCATCAGCCGATTTTAAGCATTTTTGGCTTATAATAGCTGAACTCTGCAAAGAGTGTGAAAGGAAATTAATGGTATTGCGTGGGATATTTGAGGTTAGCCATTAATCTGATAGGCCACCTTGTCATTCATCTGATTGTCACTACTATTACTGTTAATGTCAAACCAGCTCTTAAATTTGCCAAAAATTATTTGAATTAGTTTATATAATCATCTTGAAGCAATTAAATGTCAAATTATGATTGTTTATTGTTTATAAAGTTTTTCCAATGTTCTAAAGATTTATCAAACAAATGAATTATTTTATAAATCAGTAGCTATGTTGGCTAACTACCACTAACAGTCCGTGCAGCTGCAGATGCAGACGTCTCCAGTCCAGTCTAAGTCTTGGAAGTCCAACCGTAGTTTAACAGTTTATGATGGCAAATTAAGTTTGTAGTTGTGAGGATGATAGAAAAATAAAACACATTGCTTCAAAATAATTTATTATTCAGTATTAAATTGATAGTAAAATAGGCCTAGCAATTTGTAGATTATTTATACCCGTTTTTTATCGTTATTCACGAATTATTTCTCGTCTCAAAAAATCTCGATCAAAATAAAATCTCGTCTCGGTGAACGAGATTAAAAATTTCTCGTAATTTCGAGACCCGTCCATCCCTAAATTGAGTTGATATTTTATTACCAGTTCAATTTGCCTCTATTCAGCTTTTAACATATGTGATTGCTTGTTTAACTATCAACAGCTGTTTTATTTAGCAATTCAATATAAATTGTTCCCCATGTTAATCTTATGGACAAAAAATGAACTTTGAAGGTTTCCCGTGGGCTTCAGAATTAAAATATAAAAAATCTAAAACCTTATTGCAAAACTACGAACTGTGACCATTCTTTTGACACCTCAAACTTTAAAATTGGTCCAGAAATAAGGGAGGAGTAGCGTTAACAAAAAAAGGGCATCACGTATTATATATATAGATTTTCTATACCTACCCCACATGATCATTTACTGTTATTTGAATAAAAAAAATATAAAAAAACAGTTGTCATAATTTAACATTAAACATATTTATCATTTCATTTAATACCTTATCTTTACCTTAATACCTTTACTGAAATGGCGACCTAACTCAATAGGTAGTTTAAAGCCAAGTATGAATGCGAGATGAGTGTAGGATGAATGTGGCGCGATCTAGTAGTCTTGTTACTGACTAAGGCCGACATTCTCCTTGGACAGGACTGTTAATTAATAGCCCAACAGCCAATGATATCTAAAGACCTACAGTTTAACATGGATCCGAACCACAATTTTGACCTCATATATACGAATTGGTCTAATTATGAGGATGGTCTTTATGGATGAACTAGTATTCACTAGTGCGGACGTTAATCCCCACCAGGGAATATCACATCCACAAGCCATCGCTTATAACTATCCACAATTTGTGACCTCCAAGTAGCTGGATTACAGGACGTCGCCACCATCCCAGTCAAGTAATAATGACTTCGTTAACTAAGAAATTATTTGCATTGAATATAATAAGATTTTTTTAGGTCCATTCTATCCGACGGTAAAACCACAACATTAGGTGGTAATCTTAAAACTTTGATCAGCTGATAATTTTTCCAACAGTGGACTTAAAATGGAGCCATCTAAACGAGCACATTAAAAATAATGCCTAACATGGTAGTATTACCGTCCATATAGAATGGGACCTAGGTTAGGGCATATGGCTGCTTGGTTATTCAATATGATTGTGTGGATAAATTGCTATTCCATATATTTTTTCAATCTGATCAAGTTCATTCAGTGAACTGATCACTGTAAATCGAATGGAATGGGTTTGATTTGAACCATGGCTCTTGATCTATATAATTTCAATTAACTTCCCCAAAAACAAAACTATAGTTTTTAAAATATCATATTTACTAGGGGTGTGCGAATAGTGATTTTTCTGGTCGAGCCGAGCCGAGCCGAGCTGGTAATGAAATATTCGAGTTTCGAGCCGAGCCGAGCCGAGCCCAGACAGCAAAAAAAAAAAAAATTATGGTCATTTTTCCTGTAAAAATATTAGCTTTTATCTTCCCAAAAGGCCATTTTTTTGCCATTAAATGAAAAAAGTTAAACACAGTCAACTCCCGATTAACCGGGGTAATGACTGGTTGAAGGATCCCGGATAACCCAAAACCACGGTTGACAGATCTTCTAATTGAGTGAACAAGGAACAATAAAAGGGTCCAACGTGGACAAAAAACCAAGGACAGGTGTTCTATTGTTTGGCATCTGGCAGCTGGGATGGGTGGGTAAGGTGAAGGGGGGGAGGGTCCGGCGCTGGGTGAGGGGGGAGGGTCGCTTGGGATAATTTATTCAAGATAAGAGCACGCAAACAAAAACAAGTTATTGTTCATCTTTTTGTCTAACTGGTAAAAATTTAAGAACAATAAATTGTTTTAAATGTATGCTAATTACTAAATTAGTCTAATAAATTTGTCAAATAAAATTTTAATGTCACTTTATCAAACATTTCTTGAAATGCAAATCAAATGCATTTTGAAATGTGTTGTTTTGCATAATATAACCCAAAATTACTAAGGGTCACTGAACAGCACACGAATCAGAACGATAATTACACAATGAAGTGGAAACTAATAGGACCTTTCTTGGTTTATGGTTTCTATTTTTAGAACATATTTCTCGCCGGGCGAGGGTGTGTGAGAGTGTATGCGTGTGCGTGTGTGTGTGTGTGTGTGTGTGTGTGTGTGTGTGTGTGTGTGTGTTGTCTCCACCAGTCAAGGTCATTACCGCGGTCCTATTGCGTCGTAAACAAACCCCGCCCCGTGCACCTGCCATCGTCTTATCTCCCTAACCCTGTTTGCGATCACACAGCTCAATTATAAATTGCCGTGTTTCTCCGCTTTTTTCCATTAATTAATAAATCAAATAATTGTTAGTACAGAGTTTTCTTCTTAACTCTTTTTTGTTGTTGGAATTATTGCTTCTGTAATCATTTTCAGCTCGACCACTCGAATAGTTTGGCATAACCTCGAGCCGAGCCGAATAGTGCTAGTATTCGACCACAACTATTCGACCACTCGAGTACTCGCACACCCCTAATATTTACATTTGGGTTCTGTTGCTTGTAATTTATCAATAAAAAGGCCAAGAGAGTAAAAACATATTTAGAGTTTCAAAGTGTAAATTGTGATCCAAATTTCAATTGAGGTTATTCTTACCGTATGATTTTTCAATCGCAAAGTCCTCGAATTTCCCATAAATAGTTTGGAACGGTGATGGAGCAATGAGCGTATAGTTACAGTTCAAATCTCCTAAGTATGTTTTAGGGTAGTTGGGTGATATAATAGAACCATTTCCTTTCACTGAAATGATTCCTCCACAGAGATGCTTCCAGGACAGCTGGAAAATCAATTAACAGATAAGACAGTTTTATCATTCCTACAAATTGTGTGATATACATAACTGTTATAATTAATAGGTTGTTTTATAATAGTCTATATATTTATTTTCATATATGTTACATGTTTATGAGATTGCCTGCTTTAACCGAACTTTTATATTATCTGACCTATATGCCTGTGGGTTGGACTGTGTGGGTTGGTTAAGAGAGGGTCTTCCGTAAGACCTTAGACCTTAGATTTAATGCTTCATGTCCATTTTCTTCTGAATTTTTGTGGGTTATCCACTGAGTTGATAGGAAATCACTGAAAGTTTGTTAAAATATTTTATACCATTAAATTATGTTCTGTTTTGATTATCTATTTTTAATATTCAAAATATCTCTTTTTTATCTTTAAAAGCCAATAAAACCAATGCAAACATGACAAGAATGCTAACATTATTTTAAACTCACCTCAAAACCGTTACCAGTGACCGAAGGGTTTGTTCGGAACATCACCTTGAACTTGTTACCTGAGGATTTCATCTCGCCTGGGTGTATTCGGCCGCAGATGTTGTCTCCAATCTGCTGCCATTTGTCATCGCGCCAATCAAAGATCTGGGTATTTTTAAAAGAAATGAGTTAGCTTAACATTTGATGGATGAAGGTGTATAAAGCTTATGTTATTATTTTCTTCTATGAACACTCATTACTGATTATTGAACATTAAAGGTATGTGGAATATGACGGAGTTCCATGATCATGGTCAAATGTGAATCACAGTTAATGTGTTAAATTTTATTTGTCTGCTTGAGTAGCTTTAATCTTCTACAATATGTTAAAAAATTATTTTCCATTCCCAACTACACATGATCCAATGTCTCCATACCTGGACGAAGTCTTTGCTGCAGCGAGTGGAGTTTTCCAGGTTGAAATAGCCGGTGAACAAGATGGAGGCATGGGAGCCCGAGGGAAGCACGACCGTCCACTCACACTCCGTGTTGTTGGGGTAGTCCCCCTTCCCATAGTTGGGGCTGTGTAGGGAGCCCTCCCTTTGGTGGATGACTCCTCCGCAGCCTGTGGAACATACCATCTTTTGGATGAGTGGTTAATAATTACGGAACAACATTTAGCGTTTTACCGTTGATTCTCAATCATACATTTTGTCAAATTTAAACTCAAATTTATAACCTAGGCTAATGATATAGAATAAGTAAATCCTAACCATAAATAATGTTTCTGTTTTAGCACTTAAAATTATCATAGATGGGTAGGGGAAATCTATACTTATTTAATACGCTAAGGGTTTTTTTGTCTTGAGAACTCCTCCTACAATTTTCAACCGATTTTCAAGTTTTTTGTGTCATTGGATAGGGCTTGGTCAGTAGTTGTTTCCGCCAAAAATTGATGAGAATCGGACTGAAAATAAAGGCGCTATCCACCATTGAAATCCCAAAGTTTCCCATTTAAATAACATTGGGATTGAATTAAACATTTTAAACATATGTTCATAATCAGCTGTAAGTACGTGTTGTTTTGGTGATTAAAGATATTCACAATATTGAATTGGTCGAATGTGATTGATTTAGAGCTAAAAGTAACATTTGTATTGTATTAAAATAAATTGCTCGATTTCGAGCAACACGTATACTAGTAATGTAAACATTCCGCTTCTCAACCTTTAATTTCTCTCAGGTAACTGCACCTGTTTTTTTTCAGAATTTAAATAGAATATTAAATGAGCAAGTGAAATGAGCAAAAAATGTTTTTCTCATACTGATGCAAAAACGACAATTTTTTATACATATGTTGCAGGGCTAGTTCTTTTTTTACTTTAATGCTTTACCGTATCTAAATAAAATCATCAGCTTTTCGTTGAACACAAAGCAGTAAACTTCATAAGTGTATCAGTGATCATAAGTTATCGCTTTTATCAAAAGTATTAATAAAATATTACCATCAAATGTAATTCAAAGTATGTATTGTATGGTATAGATTAGATTGTTTTCAGTAGTTTTACCAATCAATAGTTTACAACCTTTGATACGTCAATTGTTGAGTCCATCTAACAATCAATCAATAAATATTCTTTACCATACCAAATGACAGTAACAAATACATATACAATGTGCAAAAATCTGTTAAGGTTTTTCTGAACTTAATACAATAACTAAAATGGTATCACAATAGAATATTTCGTCACTAGTCCGGAAAGTGGTTGTTACCAGTGCAAGATCGAGTTCATTATGCAGTCAAATGGAAGAGCTGTTTACTCATTTTATTGCTATTGATAATAGTTTCTGGAAAATAAATTTGGTTTCTAGAATATTGTTTTAAAATTTATCACTTATATTCACATTAGTGTATACAGGAAGAATCTCATGAAATGTCCTAAGTGGATTATATACAAATGGTTTGCCCTACAACTTTCAAACAAAATTATTACCAACTAAATTGACCCCAAGGAATAATTTGAAAATATTTTCAACGTTGTATAAATACAGGGTGTACCAAAAACTGGGGATCACCAGTTCGAATCTTAGAAATTTCATATATGGCATATAATACCTTATTAGAAAGGTCTATTTAATACAAACATTTTGGTGAAAACAGAATTTAGTTATCTTTATTCGTTTCAAAATGGCATCCATTTTTGTAGCCAAAATCAAAATTTACAGAATATCCTGTAATTCTTTTATTATTTGCCATGAATGACTTCTGATTCAAAATACTTATTTGAAATAAGCTAAGCTTTACAATGATATGTCACAATATCATATAGATTTAAAAACTATATCCTCAAAAATTTTAAATGCTAACCCATGTCATTTTGTATATAATCTTAAAGCTCTCGTTGAACTGAGCAGCTTTGTAATTTACACTAATGACGTATCTTTTTTGGTTTTGTAGTAATAACGTAAAAATGTTATTTCCCATATAACTTGCATGTTAATTTAATGGTATGGCAACAATGGAAGGACTGCCATACTATCATGTCCTGATTAATTAACATGCAAATCATATGGGGAAATGACATTTTTACATTATTACTACAAAACCAAAAGAGATACGGCATTAGTGTAAATTACAAAGTTGCTCAGTCCAACGAGAGCTTTAATATGATATACAAAATGACATGGGTTAGCATTTAAAAACTTTGAGTTTTGTTCATGTAAACATTTTCAAAAATATTAAATTTTGGAAGTTTTTTTAAAATAAATGTCATCTTGTTACATATCATTGTAAAGCTTAGCTTATTTCAAATAAGTATTTTAAATCAGAAGTCATTTATGACAAATAATTAAAAAATTACAGGGTATTCCATAAATTTTGATTTTGGCTACAAAAATGGACGCAATTTTGAAACGAATAAAGATAACTAAATTCTGTTTCCACCAAAATGTGTGTATTAAATAGACCTTTCAAATGATGTATAATATGACATATGTTTATACAGTAGAATCCCTCTTAACCGGCCACCTCGGGACTAGGCCAAGGCCGGATAATGAATTGGCCGGTTAAACCAATGTTCATTAAAGAATGCCAACCTACAATTTTAAATGGAATAAATATAACCATCACTTGAAAAACAACGTTAAATACATTACTGTATCTGATTTATAGCTAATATCCGCCACCCACGAAATCCACAACAAACCTACACAAATAATAATTTGTTTCTTTAATGTGGTCTACTGGATAGTAGGTTAAACGCATTGACTTCCGGTGGCATTCACTTCCGTCCAAGACGTTACATTGTCATTGGTTTAAGAACGTCAATATAAAATAAAGTTGAATTGAATGATACAGTAGATAATAAAACTACGTTTCCGGCAGAAACTCGGCCGATTAAAGCGATGTTGATATAAAAAATGGACCCATTTTAAAAGATGTTTTTTTGTGTCAGGGTAGGCCTGTTAAAGCGGAGACCGGTTTTAAAGGTGACCGGTTAAGAGGAAGTCTACTGTATTTGAAATTTCCAAGATTTGAACCGGTGACCCCCAGTTTTTGGTACACCCTGTATTTATACAACGTTAAAAATATTTCTTAATGCCTTGGGGTCAATTTAGGGGGAAATAATTTTGTGTGAAGGTTGTAGGGCAAAGTGTTTGTCTGAAATCCATTTAGGAACCTTACGAGATTCACCCTGTATAGTGAATAATGTAATTTAACACCAGCATGGAAATGACAATCAGCAGATTTTTTTTAGGATTAGCGAGTGTCTATTTGAGAGCAAACAAAACAACCAGCATCTAAGTTTTAACTACTTACTTCAAAATTTCTAAAATAACTTGACTTAGAATTGTAGCCCCTATACTTAAGTCCTCCACCTCATTGATCAGCAAAACCATTGACGCAATACAGTTTTTCATGTTTTTGTTCTTAACAATAAAGGTAATATTTTCTTGTTGTGTCATTGACTTTCTCCATCTAGTGTCAATAATATTCAAGTAAGATTTCCTGCCTGTTTGAAATAACATAATTTTGACTGCTATCCCATTTCAACAGTGCCTGCACAGTACTTACCAGTAGAGTCTTCAGTGAGCTTCAGTTTAAAGCCAGTATGTGTCCCTTTCACAGCAGCTGAGTGAAACTCTATAAACATCAGATTCGTCTGGGTCTTGAGCGGTTGCGGAGGTGAGTTGCCACATATACGCTCCATCAAATGCGGAGCAGACTGACTCCCTCCGTTATACAACTGGACAAAGTCTTTGTTGCAGTCCATATCGAGATCTAAAGTTTCAAAAGTCACCTGGAATCACAATTTTGAATGTTATTTTTACATGCATTTCATGAAAGATTTTTTTTTGAGATTTCTTATTGTATTGTTTTCATTGTCGATAAGCCTGTGCAATGAACAAAAGATAGAAAGATACTGACGAAACGCATCAATCCAAAAATGAAACAAAGCATTATTTGAGAAAAATAGTTTTTACAAGGAAATAATACAAGAAACATTGGTAGCAGTTATATAAAGATGAGTTATTGTGCTAACTTTACTAAAAGTATACTATGAGCAACATTTACCAACAAAAAAGCTCAACCTTTCACACAGCAACATACCCTAATTATACATTTATACACTATAGTTAATGGTGAGGCTAAACAAAATGTACTACATCAAAGTCACTGAACTTTCTTTGAAATGTAGAAGACATGGTGGATGTCTTCAACAACATCCAGAAAAAATAATACGAATTTTAAATATTAAGCCTAGTATACTATTGTTTATTTTTGTATTCTCTCTAGTATCACCTTAACTTGTACTGCTCTACTTTTCTATTGAAAAAATCAATGGATTGATGGCTCCGTAAGATTATCATTGTTATCAATGGGTGAGGGGGGAGGTTAGGGTGAGGGGGTAGAGGGTAGGGTGAGGGGGTAGAGGTTCCGGCGCTGGGTGAGGGGGAGGGTCGCTCAGTATATTTACTCAAGAGCACGTGTACAAAAACAAATAATGGATCATCTTTTTGTCTCATTTGTAAAAAATTGATAAATCATCATGAATGTTATGTTATGTAGAAAACATAAGCTATTCTTTATATTTGCTTCAATTGCTTAATCGGTTAAGGATATTGAATAAGAACTAAGAGGATAACAGGGATAACCATCACAATAGACTGACCGTTATCTGTGTGCTAGGCCGCATCCTGACCAGCCACGCGCAGTCTGTGTTGGCCGAGTAACCGTTTGGGTAGCCTGGACTTTCAATGTACTGTTCTGATGCATTGAAAATCCCACCACAAGCGTCTGTTTTGAAGGATATCGAAAAATTAGCATTTGATACTGGAGACGTCTTGTTCCGCCAATGGTAGGGGTTTCTCTTTTTAGCCTGTGACAACAAAGAAAACATTATTTACCCTTAACATATTTTGAATTACATATAAACTGATATTCCAGGTAATTATATACTTCCTAACTTTGTGTGGTGAACTTTATTGTAACACAAAGTAAGGATCCTTTTGTCTAACTTCCTAAGACAGTGCACATTCTAGTTTACAGCAAGAGAATTGCTTCAAAATTGGTATATTTATATTAGAGGTGTGCGAATATCAAAAAATCCGGATCGGATTCGGATATCCGATCCGATCCGAATGTACAACAGGCGTCGGATACGATCCGAAAAATATCCGATTTTTTCGGATAGATAGTATATATGAGCATAAAATCCTTTAAACCCCCCAAAAACTACATTTGGAATGATACTGACGATCGCTTTCGTTCTAGGTATGAATACAATGTTGGATTAAAACACGACTCAATAAATTATTATCATCTCTTTCGAAAACTTGAAAATTGAAGACAGTCATCAACACTAGTATTGACACTCCAGGTATTAGGGTGTCCCCAAGATATAGCGCACTCAAGGCAATGGTTGTCAAAACAAATCTGATACATTAGCGCCTCAAGCGGATGGAGTAAACAACTCATTCTAACAGGGGTCGTGATTGGCTGTAGATTTAGGTTCCGATTCCAATCACAACGCGCGCTAGTGAACCCTCGCTAGCACTCCACAGCCACCGATTTGGAATTAACTGGTATGGGGGAACACCAGAATTGACCGAGTGTCACGATTTTAGTCTGTGGTTATTTGATTCTGTTGTCCTGCGCAGTAGACGACAGTGTTTCCAAGTACACGATAATACTGTAATACTTAGTTATTTTACTCATTCTCCGACGTCACACTGATTTTCCTCCCAAAGATTTGCCGTTATTTTTCAAGATAATTAGTGATAGTTTTGGAAAATAATTGATTTTTCGTGCCTAAAATATTACAAAATCAAATCATTCCCGACATCAATTACTAATTACATTGATGAACACGACATTTTTGTGGCGTGCAATAATTTATTATCGTGTGGTACAATGTTTTGAAGTCTGGGAATACTGCTACAGCCGACAGCGTACGAGATAAAATTTGAATTGAAGTTACGAACTGTACCTTTTAATGTGATCAACTTAATTTTTTAGAATCGGATAGGTTAGTTGATAACTACTCAGTTATGGAGCCAAGAAAGAAAAAGAGTTTGATTTGGAAATATTTTGAGAAAAACCAAGAACAGGCGGAATGCCTATTGTGCAAGCTGGTTCTAAAGGTAAGGGTAGGGCAACTAAGACATCAGAAAATGTTCTTTATAGAAAAATAAAATAATGTCGTTTTATTATTACTGAAATTAAGACTTGTGACTTGCTTCCACTTCATTAATTCTTTGAGATAGGAATGTTTTTATTTTTTAACTGAGCTCATTGTAATAGGCTTTAAACAAATTGGGATGTAATTTTAAAACCTAAATTGTTAACATGTTACTGCATTATTGAACCTAAGTAAGCTTAGCAATCTACTTTTAAACATCAAAGAAGACTAGCCTTCATGAAGGTGTAGGCCTAGGCTACTGTTAAACAGTAATGTCATCACAGTGACTCAAAGATATCAAAACTTGCATATAGCCTAGGCCTAATGAATGTAAGTTAATAGACCTTTTTTGGTCATAACCCTAAGTTATTGCTCAAAATATTACTATCAATGTAGTATTCAAACAAAAAATGAGAGTGGAAATTACCTAATTCTGAGAGAGAGAAATTTATCTAGGTTCTAAGCAAATTTGTAAATAAATAATGAAAAAGATTTTCTCACAGATACTAACTTAAGATAGCTAAACAATAGGCCTACCTTAAGTTAAAACTCGGTTTGATACCGATAGCCTTGTAGTGAATTTATTTGGGTGAGACCTACTGTAGCTAGTAGAATATATGAAACTATATTATATAGGCTATAATATATTATAATAGGCCTATAATACACAAAATCATACAAATATGAAATGGTATCATACTTAACATAGGCCTAATACAACTCAAGGACAACATCAAACATGCATACTAAAAACACAATAAAATTCTGTGTACATAATTGTAAAGTATTTGTCCAAAATGTAAATTATAATTCTAGTTTTGAACAAATACTTAGGCCTAACAAAACAAAAAAAATCAATATATGCCTACATTTCTATATTAAACAAAAATAAAATTAACATTTTTCATGCATTCCTAGGAATAAAGTGCTAGGATTTTACTGTTAATTAATTTGTATTAATTCTAAGTAATATAACAGTTTACTCTGTCCGTGCGAGTATCCGAATCCGAATAAAATCCGATCCGAACCCCTTACTATCCGATCCGAATCCGATCCGAAATTAAACTATCCGATCCGAATCCGATCCGAAGTCAAATTTCACTATCCGCACACCTCTAGTTTATATTCATCTTGCCCTTTTAGACATCAAATACTTTAATTAATCTCTGTTAAGGTAGAAAAAACATTAGCTGTCTTATAATGGTCTTATAGCTGTCTTACAGTGGTGCCCTAATAAAACCCCTTGTCTCAATCATAAACCTATCGTTAATGCAAGGGCATTTCCCGACAAATCTAAAAACAGTAAAAACATCAAAAGTTTATCCTAAACATAAAAACAACTCCAAATCTGAGATCAAAAACTACAGGCCCATATCACTAGTCCCAACATTTTCAAAAGTAATAGAAAAAGTGGTACTTAAAAGGCTGATAAACCACTGCAAGCAACAAAATAACCTCACTGAGAAACAACATGGCTTCACTAAAGGAGAATCAACAACCACAGCAATCATTGAGCTTGTTGAATTTGCAATAGACAACTTAGAAAAAAAGAACTTCGTTACAGCCATAATGCTTGACTTAAGTAAAGCATTTGATTGCCTAGGTCATAACTTGATTCTCCATAAACTCGAAAAAGTAGGTATAAAAGGACAGGCAAACGCTTGGTTTAAAAGCTATTTAGAGGGACGACAACAAATAGTAGAAATAAAACACAGCCTTAAAGGAACCACCCAGAGTGCAACTTCAAAACCATTGCCAGTATGCAGAGGAGTGCCACAAGGATCAGTCCTAGGCCCAGTGCTTTTCATCCTCCTTTCAAATGATCTGCCTCAACACCTGGAAGCCTACTGCTCACCTCTGATGTATGCCGACGACACAACTCTGCTACTTTCAGCCAAGTCCCCAGAAGACCTGGCTGTGGACTCATTTATTGCACTTAATATGGCATATCAATTCTGTCATAACAATGACCTAGCGGTGAACACAAGCAAAACAAAGCAGCTGACATTTGGTAATAAACAGGACGTCACAGAAACACTACCTGATGTGGAGGTCGAAAACTACACAAAATTCCTTGGTGTAACTATTGACACTCAAATATCATGGAACCACCACATTGACACTTTATCCAGAAAACTCAACACCAGTCTCTATGTCCTGAAAAGAATTAAACACTCCAGCGATGAGGAAACAACAAAGACCGCGTACCATGCTCTATTTGAGTCCCACTTGACATACGGCCTCGCAGCCTGGGGAGGAACTACAGCTGGAAATCTGCAACGTATTCTCCTCCTTCACAAAAGGGCCATCCGCCTTATCAAGGGCCTTGACTGGAGGGAAAGCTGCAGGCAGACTTTTGCTGAACTAAACATCCTGACTGTCGTCGCATTGTACATCAGAGAGGTGATCCTCTATGTGGATGGGAAACCCCTTCTAAAAGGAACAGACATCCACTGCCATAACACCAGGCATGCCACCAGGTACCAGCTACCACTCCACCACAGCGCATTGTTTGAGAGGAAGCCGTCACACACCGGCAGAAAACTCCACAATCTGCTCCCGGAGGACGTGAGAAGACAAACGGGGAAGAAACTGAAGACAGCCCTCACCAACTGGCTGTCAAAGAACCCATTCTACTCCCTGGACGAATTCCTGCAATGGAGGGACATGCTTCCACTTACGCATCGATGAAGACCATTAAATTGTAAACATTTGACACTGTTAAATGGCCCTGAAAGTAAGTATTCAAGTTTCTATTAAAAAAACATAAACGTTACTTGTAAACAGTTATAGGACAAATTAAATAGTGTGTTAATTTTATGGATTTACAAATGAATAACACATTTATATAAGTTGCTTACCTCATTGAGATATTCTGCCTTAAAACCCCGAAATTTTTGTATTAATACCCTTTAGGCTATATTCAAAATTGGTAAACCAAGATATTAGGATGATAAATTGGTTTTCAGTATGAGAAATACTCAACCATCTTTTACTAAACACTCTTACGTTTTTTTTTTTACAAGTCATTTATAATAACGATTTTTTTTAGAATACATTCGAGCGCGTTGAAATCACTACAGGATTTTTCTATAACACTACGCAGTTTGAAACATGGATTGTCAGTATATATGGTATTGCTTGGTGGCTGGAGAGTACTACTCTCAAATCAGCTAAACTGTCCCGAAAATGTCGGTATAGTTTTACTTGTGGTGGCAAGCTACTCTCAGCACTGTTTACACGGCGCTTATCACTTCCAAAAACTCTCTTAGAGTTAAAAACTCATGTGTTAACCTAGCTTAGTGAACATTTTTTGGGTTTGCCATTTTTGCATATTAATATGGCATTTCATTGAGCCTATTATTCCTACGAAAGAGAGTTAAGTTTACCAAAATAATGCCCAGTCCCCCTGGTAATGTTTATATTGATGCTTCAAGATAGTTACCGTGATTGTTGTCTTCATGAAGGGATTTCTGATTACAATTGGTGTTTTGATTTCTTCACCTAATTGTAGAAAATAATATGGACTGGATCCAGCTGTAATATAAATAAAGAAAGATACCATTAACAAAAATAAACACAGAGAGCTACTAAACAACTCTTATCATTCATGAAGTTAAAACTTTAAAACAGTTAAAGGTATACAGATAAAAATAAAAAAATTTTTGATGAAAATAAAACATGGTTTCCAAACAAAAACCACAATGAACTTTCATGGTGTTCTTTTAGTAGTTTATATGAAGTTCTCTGACCTCATAATTGTTGACAAATTACAACTAATGTTTTAAGTGACTGTAGGTTCTAATTGTGGTAGGGGCAGAGTGATTCTTAACTTAAAATGGAATTTCGTGATGAGTAAAATGTATTGATGATAATGTGTATATTAAAGGTTTGATTAAGATTAGTCAACACAATATTATAACGGACTTGCACACACAAACACCAAGCCTGAGATCTTTATCTTTAAATATTCTCCAATTTTATTACAAGGTTACATTTTTGTCTTTCCAGCTTGCAAGGCACCCTGACTTATATAAACTATCTCACTACAGACTGACTCTGGGCAATGACGGTGATCTGGTCATTGAGGTTCTGGTAGTTGGGCAAGGGATTGCTCTTTGTGTTGAGAGTCCCGCTGATGGTCACCGTGAAGGTGGAGGGGGAAGTGGCGTCCGCCGGGTCTCGGGTGTGCGTCCACTCGCAGAAGTAAAATGAGTAGTTGTGTGCCGCTGCGTTGAAGCTGACGACACCACTGTCGCCGAGTTTGCCCCCACATGCTGACAACAGACACTGATTGTTATAAATGGTTCAATAAAAATTAATTACTGTTAATAAGGAATATTTTGCCAGAGATTTTAATGTGAAAATAAAAGATTAATGGTGAAAGTGGAATGGCCTTCATGCCTTACTGCAACTAGTGTCAACTCTGTCAAGCACAATTGTGGAGAATGCTTTTAACAACAACAAAATCTAAAATGTATTTAACTTTTAAAATATAGAATTAATATTTGTTTAATAAAACAGATTCTCTGAAATAGAAAATAGCAATTTTAACAAACTCAGTCAAAACACAATAATATATTAGGGTCGCTACAACGACACAAGTTTTTAGATTTTTAAACGGAAACTGTTTATTCAAGCGTAAATTTTACCAGGTAAAATCAGTATATATTTAGAAATCAAAATTTTTTTAAGATTTAAAAAACTCCAGTTGATATAATATGAAACACCACTTCAATAAAAAAATATTGCAATTGCCTTTCCTTAAAACCTACGTGTTATAAAAAGGAAGATGACAACAATCATAAGTCAAGAAAGTTAATAAAAGTCACACTTTTTTTAATATCACATAACCATATACAACAATATTATCAATATGATTAATCACTTGCACATTAAATTTATATTTCATGTTTTATTACAGACAAAGAGATTCATAAGAGCCCTTGAAAGATAATATTACCATTATGCTATTGGATGTAAATTTTACTCTTTTAATTACATTCAGAAATTTGTTGAGAACAGCTATCAGACTGTCATACTATAAGAAAAGCTGTTGCAGGTTTCTTTGGTTATCATACCAATCATTCCTCTACTATCGTACCTTCGGGTAAAACTGAGGAAAATTCTGCTTTAAATCCCCGATGAGCTCCACTGACTGACTCCTCATAGTAGTTAATTCTTAGTTTGTTTCCGAATGAATCAATCGTTTTTCCGTTGATATCACTCTCTGAAGATAATGATGACATGTATGTTCCTCCACTATAGAACTGAAACAAAAAATTTTCATAATCATTTTCTTGGATTATCAGAATACTGTATTTAGAAATGCATATCAGTTATGCAATCAGATTATTTAGTAAGTAAGAACTTACTCATGGCCATTGGTTTCTACAAGGGTTTTACCTCACCAACAATTAATTGTTCACCTTCTTCTCCAGACAGCTACTATATGTCAGCTTCTACTCAACTGATACCCACCCTTACGCTATCCTATCACCCTAACCTTTCCCTATAGTCTTCTACCACAATTGCATAGCGGTTATTGTTAGTACAGTACACTCTCGTTCATCGGAACTAATGTGGCGGACGGCCGGTTCAGATGTCAAAAAATTCCGATAAAGCGGAGTCCGCCGTGAGTCATCATTCCCGCCCGTAGGGTGACCTATCGTGATTGTATTTACTCTTGTTTTTAAGATAACACAAGAGATTTTATGAAAATAAGGCACTCAAACTTTGAACATGGTAACAATGAACCTATAGGAATAAAAACAACGCGGGAAATAAAGATCCAAAATCTTTATTCTCATATTCCAATTCATATTTCAGCAGTCAACTGACTTCCACGAAACACAGGTGCAGTCGCGACGCGAGACAGACTGAATGAAAGTTTGGGAAGCGGTCGACGCTGATGTTCACTTCCTGTCCCCTTCCTCTTTCTATTTTTGTGCGAATACTCCACGGCCTCGTAAATCACATCGATGGGTACAGATTATGGAAAACGCCTGATGACTTTTGATGCAAAATGTGATACTTCACTGTTTTGAGGATAGAACGAATGGAAATTGAAGGCGCTAAAACGGAACAATTATTTATTTCGTAAGAAAAAAAAATTAATAACATCCAGATTTTCAGTTCCGATGAAGCGGAGTTCCGATGTCGCCGAGTCCGATGAACGAGAGTGTACTGTAATCACGTTTTTCTAGAGGATATTCAAAAATATGTAATGTTTGGTTTCAAATTTGTGGACTTTAAAAAACTCTAAATTTTTTAAACACATTCATAAAGACAAAAACTACATAGGTTTTCATTATGTCATGAAATGAGTGTGTATGGTTTCTGGGGGATAAAAACAAAAATGTATTCTGATCCCCAAAAGTTTTTATTTTATTTTGTATACTAACCTATTAGATTATATCCTATAAGAGAAATTACTAAAACATTGATATAGTCGATTCTTCTACAGAAATTCATCACCGCCCTTGTACATAAACGGCATAATTTTAACTCTACGGAAACAGTTACTAACCACAGCACAGTTTATAATCCGACTCACCGAGACTTTGTACTCGCTGTAGTAAGTTGAACTCGCTTTGGGTTCGAGGTCAAAGTCGATCATCTTGAGTGAGACCCGTCGCCCCTCGGGCACCGTGATCACCCAGGAACAGAACAGGTAGGTGTGTCTGGGCGCGGGGGTCGGGTACCCGGGCGTGACGATCATACCAGACTCTGCGTTCACCTCGTGGAAACATCCTGCACAGGGCGTAACATTATAGTGGACAACACAGCAGTGGTAAAACTTGAGTTGTTTTGCTGGCCTTGACACCCATATTTCTAATTAAAATCTCTACCATTTCATCTTTGAAAGCCTTTTTGCATGATATAATGAGTTTTCCTATGTAGTTTTTGTCTCTATGAATGGGTTTTAAAAAATGTAGAGAGTTTTTTAGTGTCCATAACTTTGAAACCAAACATTACATATTTTTTAATAAAGTTTAATTGAATTGAAGAATTAATTATATTTTGAAGTGATTATTCTTTGGTAGAGTGAGATATAAAATAGCCTTGATTTACCCCACAGTCTGATAGGTTCATAGATCTACTGGATTCGTCATATAATAGAATAAAATAACATGTGCAAATGTAACTATCAGCAAGCACTAAGTGGAAAGTCTTGTCAATAGTAAAAGAGTGGTTTTTGTTTAAGGATGTTTTGACGATAGATAAACATTAATATGGCCTTAAAATAAAAGTTAGTTTCAGAACGCAGTCAATGCCTCTGATGATAATTATTTTTATTGGCATGCCACTGGTTGAAGAAAGGCAACTAATTTTTAAATCCACAAAGTGTTGATAAATACACTTTTGGTGAGTTTTCAATTTTATTAATATTATAAAATGATCTATAAATTGACTCAATCAAGAAACTTATAGAATTGAGCATACTTTTAGTCATAATTGAACTAAAAAGTCCATCCTATATAATATGATACTACCTTTAACTATATAAACTAATGTGAATAGACTTCTCATAGCATAGACGTGTTTGAGACATACTGACAGTGGTGCGATCTTCTGCGGCGTACATAAAGTACAAGTGGCATATGATAAATCAGTATTACCACTCTTCTCAACCAATGATGAAACATTTTATAACAGAGGGTTATGTTTATGTTTTGGTAAAGGGTTTTTGCAGCACTATAAATCCAGCTGAATAATAACAACATCGATTGCAGCAAATCTAGCACACAAACTTTCCAAGTTTTGGTATCAAACTAAAAGCATTGGATGAGAAGTCTATTCACTTTAGTGTGCATAGTCAATGATACTACGGTATATGACATTAATAAAACAAATTGAAAATGAACAAGTAATTTATCAAATATTTTAAGGCAGAAGAATTTGCAACCATTGTAGATTTAAATTAATAATTAGAATATTAGAAGATTAGAACAAAACACTGTCTGGTTCCATAACTATGATTGATACTTTGGGAAGATTATCCTGTTGGCCCTATTACAAAACTTATAAGGTATCAAGTACAAATCAGTTACTCTTCGAGACTTATTTTTGACTATCCTATTCCTTTTGAATGTATTTTTAAGGTTTAAACTACAGATATTCTTGAACCAGGGCTTTTATCTAATAAAAATGACTACAATTACAGTACACTCATTCATTGACTATGACTATTCATAAATGACTATGACTATTCATTGACTCTTGTTCATCCGAACTAAAGTAGGGGATGGTCAGTTCAGATGTCAAAAAACTCCGCCATGAGTCATCGTTTTCTTTGTTTTCACGACCAATTATGGTTGTAATTACTATCAGAGATGAGATAATACCATATACAACTGGTACTGTGATAAATATATTGTAATCTGCCATGTATACATAATAGTAAACTTATAAGTGAAAAAATATCAGGAAATAAAGCATAAAATCCTTTACGTTATTAAAACAAATACGATACATATCAAATACAAAATATATAATAAAACTTACAATGTTATATTACAGTACAAAAAAATTGAGATAATAAAATCCTGTTTATAAGAACCGAAAAAAGTCTATTATCGCCGTTTCATGTATCACAGATGCAGTCCTGTGACTGAAAATAGGGAAGCGAATGTTTACTTCCTGTAACCCTCCTTTTCCCGTATGAATACTTGCACTGCTTCTTCAATCAATCAGATTGAGGGACGCAGATTATAAATAAGTGTCTTGCTATGCAAAATGGGATACATTTGTTTGTGTACTGCAGGCATAACGGTTACAGATTGAAGGGGCTAAAACAGAGATAGTTTATAAAACAAAGACCTTTTGTCACTAGGACAGAAAGTGGCTTTTTTCTGTGCGAAATCACGTTTGGCGAGCAAGGTGAAGCTGAGATCAGAAATTTTGATTAAGCACAGAAAAAACATCTTCAGTCCGAGTAATGATTACTGGAAAAATGTAAAAGTAAACAAAATCTTGGATTTAAATGTAATCTGCAAGTGATTTTTGTTTAAACTGGTCTTACTTGTTTTGTATTTGTGTCATTGTTGCTTCAATAAAAAAAGGAAAGAAAATTTTGAGGTTAGAGCACAGAAAGAAAATGAACTTATGTTTTTTAGGGCATTCCTAAAAGACTACTGAAAGCGTCAACTTTGCGGACTAATTACAGTAAAGAAAACAGCTTTTCTGCATGCAGTATGATGAGAAATATAATTCTCTGAAGTAAGAAAAACTAAAATCATTAGTTTGGATGAAATGGATTTTTTAATGTCGCTGAGTTGGACAAACAAGAGTGTACTGTAATTGCAATGTTTTTCTTTTGTTGAAGAACACCAGAGCAGCTGTTTATAAAAAAAAAAATTGATTTATTAGTGCAACAAAAAGATTAACAGTATTATTTATTATTCTAATTGAATACAAAATGATTTTTCTAAATTGTAACTTACTTTGTTTACTGACCGTGATGGTCCATTGCAAACTTCCTGACCCTGCTGAAGCCACCTGCTTCGCGGCGAGGCCCGGAGTGGAAGCGGATGTAGACCTCGCTGGAGCTGCTAGATGGCACGAGCGCAGTCCCGTTGGCGATGACCCGGTGGCGGCCACACAACTTGGCCAGCGACGGGTTATCTGCTTCTAAATTATACAACGCCTCATTTAAGTCCAACTCTACCAACACCAAACTATTAAAAGAAACAAAATTTAAACCTAGATAAATTCAGAAAACTGGTGTATTTCGTTCAAAGTAAGGTTAAAGTGTTGGTCCCTGCCACACTGGCGTTTCGAGCGAATGGAACTGAAGTTACTGTAGATAAGTGGAGTCGTGATTGGCTGTCTCAAACTCAAATGTAAATAACTAGGAAAGAGGAATAAAAACCAGGACAAACCTGATTCACTGCTGTCGATCATGTTGTTTTTGCTAAAGATTTGTATGTAGTCCGAGGAGTGGTCACAGTCTTCTTCTTCTTCTTCATCTCCAAGCAGCAGTTCCGTGACATTGAACACCAGTTGGAAATCCGTGCTGGGGGCTACAATCCTCCAGGTACAGTCCAGATTGGGTGGGTACGAGCTTGGATATTTGGGAGAAAGCAGGTTCACTTGCACCTGGTCGTAATATGTCCCTCCGCATGTAGCTGTCAATAAACAGATTGATTCGTAAAGTCTATTCAAAACTTTTACTTAGTTAGTAAGAGTAACTACTAAGTTCAAGAATATAATTGCTTAACACTGCCCTTGCAAATCCTTGCTCAGTTTAAATCCAGCAAACAATTGATGTCTTTCAGAATGATTGCCCTTGGACTGACACTGGTGTAAAGAGTAATATTTGGCATTATTTCTGCCTACTTGGACAAGAAAACTATAGAACAGCTTTTAAAGAATGAAAATTTGAACTGTGGTGGCACAAGGTAATAATGTAAGTGGTTTTCAGTAAGAATGACAGGCATAGAGACTCCTGCAGCGGCAACAAAATTGCTAAAAATTTCACTCTCCCTGCTCATATCACTTTGTATTTTTGTAAGATTCAATCCTACAAAGGAACCATCTACTTTAACAAAGTACCTGATGATATGAGGGGAAGAAATCTTTAATCTTCCAGCCTTTTTTTATGTACTGACCCTTCTCCTTATTGTCGATTGTCATGTGATTGATTATATATAAGTCAGAACATTTCTGCACAGGCTAATAATTTTAAAACTATAGTTTATGAGTTTTGCCAACACAGCTGTTACCCCTTTTGTTAAAATCCTTCCAATCTTGTCTTGCTTTTTATCCATATATCAATTTTCTGAGAAATTTGGACAAACACCTATCTGCTCTCAACCCAGATTTCTACTCTTGCCACAGTAAAGAAAGTGAAATAATGATTTACATCTAGTATTGTTTTACAATGCAGGTACCCTCTACGACTAATATTTTGACAATCGTAAAAAAGATTTAAATTGCTCCCTACCCTACAATAAAAAACTGCATAGAAAAAATTACAATTAACATTTAAAATGTGTATCTATACACAGTTCTACTTTCTAGAGTCTCTGAAATATGAACAAAAGAATTTATTTCTCATGAATACAGTCATATACAAAAGCTACATTTAACCAATGAGAAATTAACTAGCCACTTCATTCAGCAGAGTGACCAGTGAATTAAAAAAAGTATATAACTAGTAAAAACAGTGAAATATAATCAAACAACTCACCAATTCTAACCAAGGCGCTGAATCCATTATTGGGAGTGTCAGTGTCTGTGAAGTATTTAATGTACATTCTGCGGCCCTTGGTTGTCAGACTTGTTGGTGTCCCAGTGCAGTACTTGCCCAGTAAAGGAGACAACACCGTCCCTCCATCATGTATCTCGATATACTCCGCAGTACACCTGAGGATAACAATAAATTGATTTACATGATAGAGAGCTTAACGCTGCAGTGGTGATGCGTAGTCTCCGAGATACCCCTCTCTCCTACACTCCAGTCCTGCAGTGCTGGAGGGAACTGCACATTATAGTGGATGGCCATGGGGAGAGGAGAGTGGCCTGGTAACACTACATTACAGTCCCGCTAATCCAAACTAATTGGGACTCGACCTTGTTTGGTTTAGCGAATTATCAATCATCATTAAATAATACAAATTACATATTCTGTAATGCGTAAATTAGTATAGGCGTAGGCCTACTTAACGCAACAAATTGTACCACTTATAAACTAATTGGTTGCCTTTCTTGTACTGTAATAAGAGTTTGAAATGAACAAACACTGTCAATTTTGGTAACAGAGCAATTGTGATACCTACAGTTATGTAATTAAAGTTTGAAATCTACAAACACCAAATATTTTGGCAATAGAGCAATATTGATATTTAAAAATTACTGTAGGAACATATTTTGAGGGGGCTCTGCTAATGCCAACTCTACATCATTGTTTATGAACAGGTGCAGTGACAACCGGAAGAAGGCATTATTGACCTTTGATAAAACTCAGAGTAGGCAGTTTTATTAAAATAGACTCTCCCCCGACCTACTGTTATCTCTCTTCCTGCGAGTCATTGGGTCACCACAATTTGCATTGTGAGTAACCAGTTTTAATCCATAACTTTTTTTTTATTTCAACTTATTGTGTTATGTTAGTTTTGTTTTCAATTAGAGTTATCCAACTTAGAAATCAGAAATGAAAAACAAACGTCTACAACACTCAAAAATATATTTACACTTATACTGCACAGAATACAGACGGTAAATATATCAAAAGATGGAAAATGGCAATCGATTTCGACCGGACACACCGATCATCATCAGGCCCAAAGAGAGAATGACAGAATCCAACATGGCGGACAACAATACAGAGACAAATGACGTCATAGTCACATGACTTCCTTCTTCACTGCTATTGGTCCAAATTGTACCAATGGAGAATCAAAGTGTACATACATAAAAAATCATTAAAATTACCAAATAAAAATATGATGAACCAAAACAAAATAAAAATATACATAAATATAAGATAATAAAACATACAAAAGAATAATATAAAACAAATTAAAATACAATGAATTTCATAACACAAAACTACACTAAACCCCATTGGTAACCTGAAACAAATTGAACATATTGCGATAGGTGCCACCAGAGTCAAAATTTACCTGTTCATTGATCAATTTATCCCTATCCCTACATTTTTCTTTGAAAATAAACAACTCCTCCCATGCACTCATTAGGTTACCCTTCTTGCAACTCTGCAACACACTCAAATTGTCCTCAATGTTTCCCAATGAGTGACCGTTTTCCAATAGATGCTTGGCAACATTTGATCTTTCTGCCCTGTTATTACGCCAAGCCGAAACATGACTCTTATACCTTTTCACAAAATTTACAGTTTGGCCTACGTAAAAACTATCACAATCATTACAACAAATCTTGTACACACCAGATCCATCAAACCTGTTACAGTTTTCTATTTTAGGGTGCAAGATTCTGCTCATCGTGTTTTGTGTTCTAAAGGCTACAGACACACCACATTTCTTAAATCTGTTTGCAATCTTCTGTGTTCTTTCACCTGTGTAGTTGAAAACGGTGTATTTCTTGTTACCTTCATCATCACCTGTCAAAGTTGTAACATTGCGCAGACGCTCCTGACTTCTAATCTTACTACAGATCTTCGCACCAATTTCATCAATTACAGATGGATGGTAACCGTTAGCACTTGCAATGGACTTGATTATTGTTAACTCCTTTTTCCTACTTTCTACACTCAAAGGTATCTTATAAGCTCTATACAACATGGAACGAAAAGATGCCATTTTGTGACTCTTTGGATGGACAGACTTATTATTGATTGTGGTGTTTGTTTGTGTCGGCTTCCTATAAATATCAAAATTAATATTGTCTTCACCCCTCCTTAAAGTAAGATCCAAAAAGTTAATCTTCCCACCCTCTTCATATTCACAAGTAAAGCTGAGGTTGGAGTGATGCCCATTAAATATTTTCAACATGTCATCGACTTCATTTTCCCTAGACTGTTTAAACATGATAAGTACATCATCAACATATCTTACATACATATCCACATCATGATTTTTTTAGGTATTTTTTAAGAAAGAGAACGGATCAAAAGCTGCTAAGTTAGATAACATCAACTCGTGTAAATTTCCTGGCAATAGTCAATTTACTGTTTTTCATTGTAATATTGAGGGATTGGTTTCTGTTCCAAAGATTGATGAATTTAATTTATTTATTGAAAGTCTAAAATGTAGACCAGCAGTTATCTGCCTCACAGAACACTGGTGTAACCACATCACTGAATCAATTCTTAGTAAGGTAAATGGATACACTAACATCTCTAGTTTTGTCAGAAGTGATAAGATCCATGGAGGTTCTTGTTTTCTAGTTAGCAATATGTACAATGCAAAACCACGCCCAGGGGCCTGTTTCATAAAACTTAAAGGACTTGCATTACAGGTAACTTCCCTGTATTATTGGTAAAAGTTACAATCATATGTTTCATAAAGTTTTACAACTGTAAATCAATTTACAGGAGATTTACCTGTATTACAAGTGCATTTTACAAGAGTTTTAAATGGTTTTGTTTCATAAAAATGTTGGCCTGTATTACAGGTCCTGTAAATTTGATAAAATTTTATCCATGTTGGAACCACCATAAAATTTTTACAAGTATAACTTATTGCGATGAAATAGTGGGATTTTGTATACAGATATGCAAATTGGAGGTGCTGTAAATGGACAAAATGAAGCCTGTGATAATGATAATATTTTGTTCGCATACCATGTCGTTTCTGGATTTTATTGAATTCCTGTCATTTGCTCTTGTTATTTTTTGACTTGCAAGAATCACGTAATTTAAATGTAAATTGTTGTTAAAACTTGCCTTACCCAGAATAATTATTTTGTTTGTTGATTTCTTTCAAATTTTATTTGATGTTAATTTAACCGGTATTGTGTAAGATATTTTTTGGAAAAGTTGTATGTAAGTTTATAGATAGTGTTAACATTTATTTTTTTCTGTGTTTATTTTGTTATTTATCTGTTTTAGTATTTATATTATTATTATTATATAACCGCTCAAGGATCTATGAAAATGGACTGACTGTTGTAGAGAAATGAATATTAAAATAAAAGGTTGTTGAAAATGAGCTACAGACAAGCCAAGTTTGGCTTTTGTAGCTAGTATGTAATAAGTTATTGTAATGTATCTGTTTTTCTGAAATAAATGAAAAAAAAGGAAAGATGGGAAAAGCCGTTTAAGTTTTAATAACTGAAATTTAACAACATTTTCCAAATATTAAAGTTGTCTTTGTGGTCGAAGCTATGACTAAACATTATTGAAAAAGGATATAATGGAATTAGTTTCACCAATTTATTTGAAATAGTTGCAGTTGCATTAAACTGTGCTGCAATATCAAATTTGCCAAGATTTTACGATGAACTAAATTAATCTAAATATAGGTTAAGCTGCTAGGGATTATATAGGCCTATACAATATATGAAATCGTTTATTATTTATTTGGGACGGAATAATTGACAGTTTTTGTAAACTAAAATTTTGTTCTATACTAATTAATAAATAATAAAATTCAGGAACGCTAAGACACATTTTTTTATTAGACAGAAAAATTATCGTGCATTTTTAACAAGCAATTGCCAACTTTATACACATTTATACATTAAATCAATATGCCATGTAGTTAAATAAATTTAAAACTCATCAAAAGTTATGAAAAATGTGCTACGAATTCAGTTAACCTCACAACGCATTCATATCAAAGTAGTGAAAGTAAACAAAAATCCCAGGATTTACTTGTAATACAGGAAAAATTTTACAGGTGATTTTATGATTGTAGAATAGTTTTTATGAAACAGATTTTACAGGAATTGTACTTTTTATTTTACAAGTCCTGTATTACAGGGCTTGTATTACAGGTCTTTTATGAAACAGGCCCCTGATGTAACTTCTTTTTCCAAACAGTCTGTTTTTGAATGCAGTTGTTTAGAGTTAAACTTTGGTTCTGGTATGATTGTAATTTGTGTTTACCGTGCACCTAGTAAATTAAAAAAGGATTGTGATATGTTTTTTACAGCCTTACAAGCAGTTTTAAAGTATGTTTGTAACAAGCACCCAAAATATGAGAAGGTTCTTTGTGGTGATTTTAACATTGATTTATTAGTAAATGATTCGGTTAGTCAACAATTCACATCAATACTTAACTCTTTCAATTTAAATATTTCTGTTTTTTCACCCACCAGAATTTTTAACAATTCAAAAACCTGTATTGATAATATTGTTGTCAGTTTTTCTTCCAATTATATTTCCCAAGTGATAAGTACAGATTTGTCAGATCATGAGGCTCAAATATTATGTTTTCCTCTTAGTATCATCAATAAAAAAAGAGTCAATAAAGAAAGTGGTGATTTTGTTGCATACAAATTGTTTTTAGACACATTTTTATTTCATTTTAACAATTGCTTTCCTTTAATAAAAAAAAAAAAAAAGATAAGTTTCTGTAATAAGGGTTGGGTTACTCCAGGAATAAGAATTTCTAGCCAGAACAAAAGATATTTGCATAAGTTAAGCAAGAAAAACAAAGACCCTCTTTTTCTAGCCTATGTGAGGAAATATAAATTAGTATTTAAGAAATGTGTTCTAGCTGCAAAAAGAGCCTACAATAACAACTTTATACAAAGATCAAATAATAAAGTCAGAGCTGCTTGGCATGTAGTTAAATCAGAATCGGGACAAACAATCACTCACAAGAAAATCACTTCTATCAGGAACATCAACACAAAACTCTCAGACCCCCATAAGATTTCTTCTTTTTTCAACAATTTCTTCACAAATACCTGTAATCGTCTACAGTTAAATGTTGATTCAAAAAATGCAAGGCAATTTCTAAACAATATAAATTCACCCTCTTTCAAGTTATCCATGTTTAAAAATACTACATCTGCAGAAGTGCAGGACATTTTCAGAGAACTAAAATCATCCAAAACTGCTGGTTGGGATGATATCCCTTCTTTCATTTTAAAAGAATGTTCTGACAGTTTATCTCAGCCACTATCTTTCTTAATTAATCTGTCCATTCAAAAAGGTACATTTCCGGAGGTTTTAAAATTCAGTGTCATCAATCCTATTTTCAAGACCGGTGATCCTGAAGAGGTAGAAAACTATCGCCCCATTTCAATACTGCCCTCTTTTTCAAAACTTTTTGAAAAGATTGTCCTAAAACGCCTTGCAGCTCATTTTGAAAATAATAATATTTTTTATAATGGTCAATTTGGTTTCAGGAAGAAAAGAGATACAACCAAGGCTATATTTGAATTTGTTTCAGAGGTTGTAGAAGCAATCGATAGATCACAATATGCTGTTGGGATTTTCTGTGACATGTCAAAAGCATTTGACTGTGTCAGCCATGAGTTACTCATTGATAAATTGCAGTTTTATGGAGTGGAGGGGACAGCACTTCAATGGATAAAGTCCTACTTATCCAACCGTATGCAGTCTGTTAAAATTAATAACAGTGCACACACCACTTATACCCTGGTCACTGATGGAGTCCCCCAGGGTTCAATTTTAGGCCCCTTTCTATACTTGGTATTTGCCAATGATCTTCCTTTTGCAGTAAATCATCTTAAGCTTCTAACATATGCTGATGACACATCATGCATTATCACTCATAAGACCCATTTAGAGCTAACACAACAACTGACTGCTGATCTTCAAGTAATGAATTTATGGTTCAAATGTAATGGCCTTCTTCTTAATAACAGTAAAACATTTGCTATAAATTTTCATTCCAATTACTCCAACACAAAACATTCAAATGATTCTTATTTGAACAATGTAGTCAAGACATCTCAAAATGGCAAATTTCTTGGTCTACAGTTGGATTCTACATTAAAATGGAACCTCCACACAGCTCATCTCATAAAAGTTTTAAATAAAGGCCACTTTACTCTCCGCACTCTTTCTAGAACTGTAGATTTTGCAACTCTAAAGATGGTTTATTATGCATACATCTTCTCACACTTAACCTATGGTATAATATTTTGGGGCAACTCACAGTCCAGTGATTCTGTTTTCAAGATCCAAAAAAGTATAATACGCACAATGATGCACGTAAACCATATTACCCCAAGCAGACCCCTGTTTAGAAAATCGAATATCTTACCATTGCCTTGCATATACATCCTATATACTCTCCTGTTTATGAAAAATAATCTGCATAAATTCATTTCAGTCAAATCTCACCACAACTACCCAACAAGAAACAACCAACTTCAATATCCACTCCATAAGTCATCTGCCTTAGAGAGATCTCCGTCATACCAGGGTATTCGTCTTTATAATAAACTTCCTTCTGAAGTAAAAGATTTCTCTCAAGTAAAGTTTAAAAGAACCCTCACTAAATACCTAGCTAACAATATGTTTTACAGTGTTGATGAGTTTCTCAGTGCTGACATGGGAAATATACTTAAAACAACAACTTTAATAGTTTAAACTTCCTTGTTTATCAGAATAAGTTGTCTTGTCAGCAATGATTGTTAGATTTAAGCAACTGACTTGTCACCTACCATTAAGGTATTACCTTTGTATATGGTGTACTCTGTGACTGAATAAATGAAATGAAATGAAATGATTTCTTTTGATCTTCTCAAGGATACGTTCTTCATGGTACTGTAAAAACACTTCCGACATAATTGCTGACAATGGACTTCCCATAGCCAATCCATCAGTTTGTGCAAAAAATCTATTGTTGAATCGGAAATAATTTTGTTTAAGCACTACCTTAAGCAAGTTCACTAGCTGGCTAACATAGGCCCTGTCCAAACCATTTCCAATAAGTCTACGTCTATTTAAATCGTCAATAAATCCAAGCTATTTTTTACGTTGTACTTATACTCTAATTCCAAATCATTGTAGAGTCTAGCAGACAAAAACTTTGATATACTTTGATCTTTTGTCTGCTAGACTCTACAATGATTTGGAATTAGAGTATAAGTACAACGTAAAAAATAGCTTGGATTTTGTAAGTAAGATAAAGGAAGTTGCTGTAAAGGGTGATAGTAGGTTGGTATCATTTGATATTTCGAATTTGTATAGTAATGTGCCTGTTAATGAAACTGTTGCTCTTATTAGACGTAGACTTATTGGAAATGGTTTGGACAGGGCCTATGTTAGCCAGCTAGTGAACTTGCTTAAGGTAGTGCTTAAACAAAATTATTTCCGATTCAACAATAGATTTTTTGCACAAACTGATGGATTGGCTATAGGAAGTCCATTGTCAGCAATTATGTCGGAAGTGTTTTTACAGTACCATGAAGAACGTATCCTTGAGAAGATCAAAAGAAATCATGATGTGGATATGTATGTAAGATATGTTGATGATGTACTTATCATGTTTAAACAGTCTAGGGAAAATGAAGTCGATGACATGTTGAAAATATTTAATGGGCATCACTCCAACCTCAGCTTTACATGTGAATATGAAGAGGGTGGGAAGATTAACTTTTTGGATCTTACTTTAAGGAGGGGTGAAGACAATATTAATTTTGATATTTATAGGAAGCCGACACAAACAAACACCACAATCAATAATAATAATAATCTGTCCATCCAAAGAGTCACAAAATGGCATCTTTTCGTTCCATGTTGTATAGAGCTTATAAGATACCTTTGAGTGTAGAAAGTAGGAAAAAGGAGTTAACAATAATCAAGTCCATTGCAAGTGCTAACGGTTACCATCCATCTGTAATTGATGAAATTGGTGCAAAGATCTGTAGTAAGATTAGAAGTCAGGAGCGTCTGCGCAATGTTACAACTTTGACAGGTGATGATGAAGGTAACAAGAAATACACCGTTTTCAACTACACAGGTGAAAGAACACAGAAGATTGCAAACAGATTTAAGAAATGTGGTGTGTCTGTAGCCTTTAGAACACAAAACACGATGAGCAGAATCTTGCACCCTAAAATAGAAAACTGTAACAGGTTTGATGGATCTGGTGTGTACAAGATTTGTTGTAATGATTGTGATAGTTTTTACGTAGGCCAAACTGTAAATTTTGTGAAAAGGTATAAGAGTCATGTTTCGGCTTGGCGTAATAACAGGGCAGAAAGATCAAATGTTGCCAAGCATCTATTGGAAAACGGTCACTCATTGGGAAACATTGAGGACAATTTGAGTGTGTTGCAGAGTTGCAAGAAGGGTAACCTAATGAGTGCATGGGAGGAGTTGTTTATTTTCAAAGAAAAATGTAGGGATAGGGATAAATTGATCAATGAACAGGTAAATTTTGACTCTGGTGGCACCTATCGCAATATGTTCAATTTGTTTCAGGTTACCAATGGGGTTTAGTGTAGTTTTGTGTTATGAAATTCATTGTATTTTAATTTGTTTTATATTATTCTTTTGTATGTTTTATTATCTTATATTTATGTATATTTTTATTTTGTTTTGGTTCATCATATTTTTATTTGGTAATTTTAATGATTTTTTATGTATGTACACTTTGATTCTCCATTGGTACAATTTGGACCAATAGCAGTGAAGAAGGAAGTCATGTGACTATGACGTCATTTGTCTCTGTATTGTTGTCCGCCATGTTGGATTCTGTCATTCTCTCTTTGGGCCTGATGATGATCGGTGTGTCCGGTCGAAATCGATTGCCATTTTCCATCTTTTGATATATTTACCGTCTGTATTCTGTGCAGTATAAGTGTAAATATATTTTTGAGTGTTGTAGACGTTTGTTTTTAATTTCTGATTACAAACAACACGTATCATGCTAATAAAAAAAGTGAACTTAGAAATGTAACCCAACCAATAAACCTAATATTTACATTTTTTCACAAAAAATCTTTATTCTTGTACTTTTCTCATTTAAAAGCTAGGACAAAAATGGTTTTTCCATGACAGAAAAACCAGAAACCAGAAAGTTATGAAAGTGTTTGGAATAAGCGGATTTTTGGATTAGTGGGGTTCAGTATAGCGGGACTTTGCTGTACTCTTCTTTTTATACGAAAAAAAACCTTGGCATTACTCACCCTGGTGTAAACTTGAGGTCAAATCTGTTGACAAAGTCGAGTGTGACGGCCTCCCCCGGGGGCGCAGTGACGACCCACGTGCAGGTGATGTGGGGCGTAGAGGGCGGCTGCGGGTAGTTGGGCGAACTGATAGTGAAGTTGGACCCGGTGAGCAGCGAGATGTCGTGACGGCATTCAAAGTCCACCTCCGAGTAAAGGAGGACCATACCCTGGAACACAGGGGCGATGGTGACATCACTTGGTACTTCAGTACACAGATAACACAAAGGAGTCTCACAAACTCGGCACAATGTGGACTTGAACATTTGATGAGTTTCTTGAACATGGATTTTCCTGAGCCAATATTCTTTTACTTCTACCTTTTCCTTGATCAGATCATGTAATACCAGCCATAAAAAATAACCGTACAGCAGAAATGAGGAACAGTAGAAATTGTACAGAAACGAAATCGTATCTAATAGCATAGCCATAAATTTCAAGTAAACTGAGTAACTGTATATTCAACTCTGTAACTGCTGAGTAACGGAGTACCAGTAGTTGTGGTTAACAAAAAAGTGGCGTTAACTAGTGAGTAACAGAGAAACACAGTTGTTTACTGTAGGCTTGTAAAAAGGTGCCAACTGTGGCCATTTCTAAAGTTCTGCTTGCACGTAATTGCATTTGTGTTAGCCAATAGCATGTTGAAACTGCTTCTGTTCATTTGAACCTGAAATTATGAATAATTTTAGAAATGAACATTTCTAAAAAATAGGTTAAAATTTAACTTAGAGACAAACTTGATCTTTTAATGAAGGCGTGATATAAATACCATAAACTATTTACAACCACAATACCATCTTTTCAACATAAAGGACTTTCAACACTTTTATCATGACTAACAATTAAAATAAATGTTTTCAAGCAAATCTGAAAAAAGTACTTATCATGGTCATTGTTACGTTATGAATGTCTTGGTGGTACTAAAAAAAACTAGTATAAGAAATAGTTGTGATGTAATATCTATTGTAAACTTATTCTACAAATTGTACAATTTTTATCAACTTACTGGAGCATTTTGTCGAGCATTGTAGGAAATAAAAGCTCGATTTGAAGACGTTTCGAGAGGCGAAGGCACAATACTGCCACAATACTTGGTAGAGCCGAGCGCCGGGGAATCCTTGTAACCTCCATTGCGGATCTATAATTTAAAAAATTAAAATATTATTTAATAAAATCCTTCAATGTCACTTGATGGCAATTACATTTTGCAACAACTAGATACAAAATGTCAAGATATTTTAGAACTTATAATTCAAAATTTCTTTACTTGTTGGGGTATGTATTACAGGATATGCAAAATTTCAGGAGCTCTACAGTTAATAGAATTCATTTTGAAATTGTATATTGAAGCGAAGAATATTATTAATTAACCATCAATATAAGATAGTTTCAATTTTATTTTGTTATTTTTGAAAGCACATTTTTGAAATCTTGAATATAAAAAAAAGCTTTCAACAAAATATTTTCCAATAATTTTTTGAAATGTTAACTTGCTTCTATTAATACAAATTCTTCTATTAATTAAAATCATAAGATCATATTGAATCAAGCTTTGATTAAACATGCAAGTACACATTCATATGCCAGCCATCTTGTAAAATTATACAGTGGACTTCTATTAGTCCAACATTATTTGGCTTAACATGTATTTAATACCTTGACAGCATCATCTCTCGTGAGTGCAAAAGAGAGCATGATCATATTAATGGCTAGGAGGGGCAAAAGATGATGTGAAAGCTTTTCTCGCAAAACTTGAACCAAAATCTGTTGTTTGTTTACCTACAGCGACTGAAAGGTAGTGTCATGTCAATTTTTAAAACAACATTTTTATCATGCTCGCCTCATGATGTGTTAATCAAATTGAAACCTAGATCACGCTAGAGCTCTACAAGGAACTCGTTAACTGAGCTATTTGCCATTTAAACAGGTTTTTACCTCGTTTTACACTTTTCTGGGGGTTGATTGTAAATTTTTTTAATAATCTCTGTCATTCGTAAACCTGTATAATCCGACAGGGTCCTAGTCCTAAATTGTGTCAGATTATCAAGAGTCTACTGTACCAAAAAAAGTTACTTTCAACTCTAAAAATTAATAAACTTACCATAACATAATTACTGATACAGGAATCTTGTCCTAATTTTGGCAAATCGAACATTGAAAATGTGAACTGAATCGTACGTCCAGAGCGAACTCTGATTTCCCATTCACAACTTATTAAGAAGGTAGATGTATTTGCCTTGATTGTTGTTGTGTCAATAATACCATTCGGTGCAGTAAATAAACCTCCACATTCTGTAACAAAGCATATTTAATAGTTGAAAGGCCAATTATTACACTACTCCATGCTTCAACTACCTCTTGGGTCCATACTCCCTTTTGGGGTTATTTCAGTACCATGCTTTTTCTTAGTATACCTAATATAATGTTCCTAATGACAGTTTTGGTGGCCGTTTATATTCTAATAAAACAGAAGCTTTATAAAGAGTTTAATCGTTATTAATTTGTCATGAGTATTTCTTTAATTCAGTGTAGGCCTACATAATAAAGTATGTCGTTAAGCCTTAGTGATGATAAAAATGCTTGTTATTTAACCTAATTGAAAATTACCATTTCATTTTCTTGAAGTAAATCAGACTTTGATGTGAAGACTTTTTAACTCTATTAAACCAACTTCAAGTTTGGACAAAATTTGACAAATTTATACAAGATATTCTTTAATATTACTATTAATTTCATATAATCTGTAACAATTGTGTGTTTGATTAATTTAATGCATTTACTCTAATGCCTGGAAGACCACAGTCAAACATTAAAGAGTTTTGGTTGATTTTCGTTAGCTGCTAAATGAAAAGGCCGGATGGGCAAATATATTACACTAAAAAGTATAAAACATTAGATGGAAAAAATTTAATACCTGCAGAAACTTTGGCAGAAAATCCACTTTTTTGCACGGAATGATCGGTTTCAAAGTGAATCTTCATTTTGTTATCTGCCTTGAAGGTCATGTCAGTAGTGTTGGGTAGGCAGAGTGAAGGAGACAAAGCCTTCCAACCACCCAGCTCTGTTGATTCTGGCATACAAATTTATATCAGCATTAATACATACCCTAAAGCTAAAATCAGCTAAAAATTGTATATCAGACACTACAAATTGATTTATTGAAACACAGTTTTATTCATAACCAACCAAAAAATGAGGATCAAGCCAAATCATCATCTGTGAGTGAATTTCTGACAAATAATTATTGATAATTATTGTGACAAATAACAATAATTATCACAATAATCACTGATATTTATGGTTACTACATTATATGTTTTCCTCCCATCCTTGTATGACAACTCCCACTGCCTAACAAAACTTTTGATATTGAAGTTTCAAAAGTTAAAACTACAATACCGATAATCACCCCACAATCCAAATTGTGATCTAATTAAGATCCGTGAGTGATTAAATAGAGAAAAAATTGATGTACTAAAATTCCATTCCAAATTTCAAATACTTGACTAAACTTTCCTATTTACGGTCTAGCCAGATCTAGGTTGCTGTCTACTTGAGTGGAGCAATGGTAAATGTGACCACTTGATGCAATTTGATTTTTAAGTTTGGTTCATTAAGTTTTGAGTTTTAAATAATAGTATGTTTTTAGTTAAGTTGGATGTTTGTTTAAAATGTATTAACTTTGTCTCTAGGTTTTTTTTTAACTTTAGAGAACTAAACTAAACTGCTTGGTAATTAATTTTAATTTTTGTGGATAAGAACTTTGGATTTTATTTCAAAACCAACTTATCGCCCTATTACTTTTTCAAAATTTTTATATTTTCTGACAAACTGAGTTTGGAACAGATGCATTTTCCGATAAGCAGAGTCGTATAGCGCCAAAGTCTCTCATCACCTGTGTACACGATCACGGTGTCGGCGTCACACTCGTCGAAGTGCTCGAGGTCGAAGGTGAGGAACTTTAGCTCCAAGTGGAAGCCGGGGCTTGTGTTGATGACCCAGTCGCAGGAAAGGTCCGTGTTGTACGCCTGTGGGAAGTTGGGTGACGAGACAGTCACAGAGTAGTTCGTTGGGCTTAGGTGGATCAGTTCCCCACAGCCTTGAGCTACAATCGCATCAAAACAAATCTAAATCTCTTTTTAAAAGTAATTTCCCACTATCAAAATTTTTAAAGCCAATATAATTTATTTTCTTAAAAAGTTTTTACAACATACTTATTTTTAGAAATTTTTAATAATTTTTTTAATCTGATGACGGATAGCTTAATTATTTATAAGTTGTTGTTGTTGTTATTGGTGGATAAGGAGACCTCGGCCGAACCGTTAAGCACATCTGCCTCTAATGGGCATTTTGCACAAGCCCCCGGAAGGATGGGATATTGAAGGAAGAGAAAGGGTGAGAGTCAGGACTTCAGACGGCCGTTTGACCATTCAGAAGGCCATCCCCCGTGTACTGTGACAACGGTCAACTCTGCCCTCTAAACGGCCAACGAACCGACTGTCCACTCATGTTCCAGCTATGGGTTTACATGCCTGCTGCATTCCTCACACCCCGCTGTCTAGAGCACATGTTCCAGCTAGGGGTTTACATGCGCACTGCATTTCTCACCCCCCGCTGTCTTGAACATGAATGGATTATAAAGGAAGGGAAATTGTCATAGTGGACAGCCAAAAAACTTACAACAGTGTTATGACAACTTTGTCTGCTTCCAATGTCAACTTCGCAACTAGTATAAACCAGTTTTAAAGTTGTCCTGGGACATTTGAGTTATAAACTGTAATTTGTTAAACATTTACACATGATACAAACTGTAAGCAGAAAACTCTAGTTAAGATCTAACGTATTTAGAGGGACATAAATATAGGCCTACACTGGAAATGTATTTGATCAACGCAAGTAACTTGAGTTTCGACTGGCCAAGTAGTGTAACAAATCATTCATTCGACAGAGAACATTTTGGCGTAGTTGGTAAGGGCGGAGATCGAATCATGGCAGCGGCAGAGGCTTTTTTTGCCACTCTTGTATTTTTTAAATGGTTTAAAAAACATTTCATTACTTTTTTTGCTACTGGAGATATTTTGAATAAATTTTGTCAAGATTAGTTTGACGGAAAAATTAAACGGAAAAATTTGTGGATAGTGCCCTTATTTTAAGTCCAATTCTCATCAATTTTTGGCGGAAACAACTAAAGACCAAAATAAAACGACATCAGAAACTTGAAAATAGGTTGAAAATGTTAGTACGTAGGAGTTCTCTTAAAAAAAGCCTTAGCGTATTAAATAAGGATAGATTAAATTTTTTTACTTAATCCATTTTATGTTGTAAAGTATCATTATGCCTTAAGCCTTTTAATTCATCATAGTGCATTGACTGATTGTAGATTGCACAAAAATAATGCCCTATTGCATCAAATCAAATCAAAATTCTTTAAATCACATCAAACAAATTTAATCTAAAAAAAAAGTTCCTGTATTGCACCCCCATACTATGAGAAATTAAAAACCCCTGAATCTTGCTTATTTATTGACATAATCAAATTTGGTATGTAGATTATCTAGATAGGGTTTAACTTATACTTGCTTACAAAACCCATACGGGGGGTTTATAGGGAAAATAGAAATAGTGATCTTGATAAAATTTTGTGTTTAACTTTACCAATTAGAGAATAACCTGCATTTTCTAACAACACCTCATGGCAGCAAACCTACGTACTCATTCCTATGGTGTTTTTATGAGGAAAGTGAAAAATCTGAAATTCTATTGGAAATTTTCTGAGTAGTCTGTGCAGGTCTGCGGCGACAGGGTGTATTAATTGCATTTCTGTGTTAAATTTTTAGAAGTAAACTTGTGTATTAACGTGGTTTGTCATTTGCAACCCATTTAAAAATCGTTTCCTGAGAGGTTATTGAAGCGGACATGAGTGACGCAATAGAGCAGATGAAAGAAGACGAATCTGTGGGTTTTGCACACACAATATCCCAAGATTTCAAACACCCCAGACACATGTCAGCCGGAGTGGCGGTGGTTTTTAGGCGTAAGTTCGGGAGGCCTAGTGACACTGACTACGTAAGCCAGAAGGTAACTTGTCAGCGGACCGATAATAAGGGAGCATATATATACAGTTTGGTAACCAAGGAGACGTTCAATGGTAAACCCACGGATGTAGATTATGACAGTGCCTTCTTGGAATTGACACAAAATTTTAATAAAAAGGGATTAAAAAAACTAATTTGTTCGCCAATGGGATGCATAAGGGACCTGATAAAACCTGACCATTTTGTCAAAAATATTGTTGAATTCCAACGTGCAACTGGGGCGACTGTCTTCATAGTTTCCCACGATCAGAAGGCAGATAGGGTGCTAAGGAGAGGTCTCTCAAATAAAGAATTTCTAAGCACCCTGGAAGAACTTCTAGAAGCAACTCCACCCAGCAACTCTACCAGGCAAACCCAGGTTGATGACAACAGCAGTAGACCTACCCCCGAATTACCGGAGCCAACGGTAAAGTCAATCCAGCCTGAGCCAACTTTGAAGTTACATCAAGCGTGCAGTGGTTGTGAAAGTGAAAATGATGGGCAATCTGGTGTTTTTGATGATAGTGTTTTTTTAGTGTCTCCCATGAAGAAAACGGATGCACTGTAGGTAATGTAAATAGGCATCCTAGTGATAGGCCTAGTTTAAATATTTTACAAATTAACATACAATGTATAAGAAATAAAAAATTGCAGCTTGAGGAATTTTGTTTTCAGAGAAATGTAAATATAATATGTGTATCAGAGCACTGGTTAAAGGATGATCAAGTAAATTATTTTGTACCGGATCGATTTGTAGTTGGAGATATTTTCTGTAGAAATAATATAAAAAATGGAGGCTCAGGAATTTTTATAAATTATGGTATTGATTTTGAAATAATTGATGTTAGTAATTTTTGTTTAGAGTTACATTGTGAGCTTTCCTGCATTAAATTAATTAATTTAAATATGATAGTTCTAAGTGTTTACCGATCTCCTACTGGGGATATGGAGTCTTTTCTGGAAAAATTTGAACTAGTTATCAAAAAACTTTTAAAATTAGGTAAATTTATTTCAGTCTGTGGGGATTTTAACATTGAAATGGGGATAGTGAGGGATAGGTCATCAAAGGATTTCTTAAATTTATTACGTAGTCTTAATTTGGTTTGTTCTAATAATAAACCTACACGCGGTAAAGCTTGTTTGGATAACATTATTGTAAATTTTTCACCAGATATGTATAAAGTAGACTTAATAAGTGGTTGTTTTGCTGATCATTGTGTTTTGATTTTTAAATTTGCTCATAGTAAAGAAAAAAGTGTATCTGATGGTAACCCTACTGGTAATATTAAACAATATGTTAGAAGGCAAAATATAGAGGCTATAACATGTTTTTTGGATAGCTTAAAATCTGAAAAATGGAAAATTATTGATGAATATCAAAGCGGAAATATTAATGAGGTGACACTTTTTGATGAATTTTTTAAAAAATATGTCCACTTATGGCATGATTGCTCACCCTTAGTTAGTATTAAAAGAAATAAATCAAAATCCAAGAAGGGTAAACTTAATTGGTATAATGATAAATTGAAAACTCTAAGGGAAAATATGATGATTGTGTTCTCGATTTATAAGCATCTATTAAGTATTAATGCAGATAATACTCAAAATGTTTATAGGTCTTATCTGAACTGTAAGAAGGTATACAATTCTGAGCTTAAATCAGCCAAAAGAAAAGCATTTGAAAAATATATTGAAGTTGCCCCCAACAAATGCAAGGCTGCTTGGGAGGTAATTAACAATGAAAACTCACCAATGCGTACCTTATCTGTGGATTTGGATGCTGACACTTTAAATAATTATTTCATTGACTCTGTTAGGGATATTGAAAGCAGCATTGACGTGGTTAATAAAAATACATTTGATCTTTTAGGAATCTCGAGGGAAAATTTGACATTTAATTGGAGAGAAGTCTCATCCAATGATATAGTTAAAATAGTTTCCAAGCTATCAAATTCCAAAACAATGGATTTCTATTGGCTTTCAAATTACGTTCTGAAACAGACTGTTAATCTAATTAGTGAACCATTAGCTTTTTGTATTAACAAAGCTTTAAAAATTGGTTATTTTTCCGAACTTCTAAAAATATCTAAAGTTGTACCAGTGTTCAAGAAAGGAAATAAACTAATGCCTCAAAATTATAGACCAATATCAATTGTTCCAATATTTTCAAAAATTTTTGAATCTATAGTTTATGAACAACTAAATGAGTACTTTGTTAATAACAACTTATTGACAGACTCACAATTTGGATTTCGGGAAGGAAAGTCAACTGCTTCAGCAGTTCTAAAAGTAATAAATAAAACTTTAAAAGCTTTCGAGGATAAGGAAACCGTATCACTTACACTATTCGATTTAACAAAAGCTTTTGATTGTGTTCCTCACAACCTTTTGATCAAAAAACTTCAATTTTATGGCATCATGGATCCACAGATTGGGCTAATCCATTCTTACCTTAGCAATAGAAGGCAGTATGTTTCTGTTGGAGGGATGCTATCTGGATTAAGGGAGGTAGTGTCGGGTGTTCCGCAGGGCTCGGTCCTTGGACCCTTTCTTTTTCTGATATGTATTAATGATTTACCGCGTAATGTTGGTGTTGACTCTGTAATATATGCAGATGATACTACCCTAATAGCAGCTCATAATGACATTCAAACTCTCAACTCAATTACAAATGAAGCCATAAATCTAGCATCTGTTTGGTTTTCTGCCAACAAGCTCAAATGTAATCAAGACAAAACACAAAATATTCTAATTGGCCTCTCCAATGAGATTGAAAAACACTCTGTCAAATTGCTTGGTTTCTATATAGATTCTAAATTAAACTGACTAGAACAAATCGATAATACTTGTAAAAGAATTTCCCGCGTAAATTACTTGATCTGGAAGCTAAAAGATTTTGTTACTTTTGATTATTTAAGGTTAGCTTATTTTGCGTTTTTCCAGTCGCATATATCTTATGGAACTATGCTTTGGGGGCATTCAACACATGTAAACAAAATTCTTATTCTGCAAAAAAGAGTGATTCGCACTATCTGTGGGGCGGGGCCTGTGGAGCACTGTAAACCTCTCTTTATCAGACTTAAAATTATGACAGTAATCAATTTATACATTTATCAAATTCTGCAACATACTAAAATGAACTTACATGATTTCAATTTTAGACAAGATTTTCATTCTTATAATACAAGATGTAAACTTCAATTAGATATACCGGCTCATAGACTAAAAAAAAGTAGTATCAGTCATAAAATTAATTGCATACGTTTTTTTAATAAACTGCCTGATTCAGCCAGAACTGTTTCCTTTAAGATATTTAAATCCAAAATGTGTGAATGGTTGATTGACAATCCTTTTTATGATATTGCCGAATTTCTTGAAACAAATATAAATATTGAATTTTAATATATAAGTAATAGTTAAGCCTTTTTTTTTCCTTTTTTATCTTTACTCTATATCTGTTACTACCTGATATAGAATCTCAGCTGGACTTTGTAAGGTTTTCAGGCCTTGTATTTTTATGTTTTATTATATTGACAATGTCTATTCCTTTGTAAAAAAAAGGTCAATGACAATAAAACTCTTGATTCTTGATTCTTGATTCTTGATTGAGTATTCTTATAATCAGAGTAATCCAAAATCTTCTATAACCCACCAGGGTCTTGGCAGGTTGTTTATATTTTCTTCAAAGTATTGTATTTTTAGAGTTATTAAATTTTTTACAAAAGTGAAGCTCTCTTAAATTTTTATAACTACTAGAAGCTGCTAACACATGTAGCTTAAAATGAATTTCAGTATGAGAGTTAGTAATTATTTCAGTAAATGATGACAATGAATTTTGTGATCATAGTATAACTTAGAGGCAAATAAATTTCTTGAATGACTTAAAATATTCACAATCTGTCCAAGACTCACAGTTTTCCACGGTAGTGTTCTCCACCGGAGCCTCGGGTGCAACGGCCCGCCAGGAGAGCAGGAACAGGGAGCCGTGGTGCCAGGGGTCGTTGGTCATCACAAGAGTGAGGACGTTGCCAGTGGAGGTGACAGCGGGGGGCACTGCAGCACCGCACGCCTCCAACAGCGATGGTGCCGTCTTGTCAGGGCCATCAAATATCTGCAACATCACACAGTATAGGAGAGTAGGAACAGGGAGCTGTGGTGCCAGGGGTCGTTGGTCATCACAAGGGTGAGGACGTTGCCGGTGGAGGTGACAACGGGGGGCACTGCAGCACCGCACGCCTCCAACAGCGATGGTGCCGTCTTGTCGGGGCCATCAAATATCTGCAACATCACACAGTACAGGAGGGTAGGAACAGAGAGCCGTGGTGCCAGGGGTCGTTGGTCATCACAAGGGTGAGGACGTTGCCGGTGGAGGTGACAACTGGGGGCACTGCAGCACCGCACGCCTCCAACAGCGATGGTGCCGTCTTGTCGGGGCCATCAAATATCTGCAACATCACACAGTACAGGAGAGCAGAAACCAAGATGCTAATATATGCTTATTTTGGCAGTAAAGATGTAAAAAGAAGCGCTTGCAATGGCAATTAGGAGAATTAGCGCTTTTAGCGAATTTCCCATAGAAAGGAAGCTATTACCGTAGGTTTCATCGTAAGAACCAAGCCTGGGACCATGTTACTTTTTTGTTTTCAGGTGCCCAGAGATAAAAAATAATAGTCATAAAAATGTATATATATATTAACGACATCCCATCACAGTAAACCTACATAATCATTCCTATGGAGTTTATGGGGAAAATACAAAATATCGAATTCCTTTAAAAATTCACTGAGTAGGCAGGTCTGCTGCAATGGGGGTAAAACTTAAAGGGTAAAATTAAAATAACAGCTGCTAATGAAGTATCATAGGGGAATTCAAAACTATAAGTAGAGAATTTTTCACTTGGTGGGAAATAAAATTCTGTCTTTCGACCACACATTAATATTCACTATTGGGTATAGTGGTGCACAATGGTTCTTTATTCATCTCTTACATTTCATCCATTAACAATTGCTTATTACTTAAGATCATCATTGGCTCTGAAACTTTGCCAATGTGGATCCACCACTGGAGCTTTGTAGTAGATGATATTGTCACTCCTGATAAAAGACTTGTTTTTGTCAACAAACAACACAGGATATATTTTTACACGCAGGTATTAGGTTATTTTCAGCAGCAAATGTGTTTCACAGCTTATTTATAAAGAGGCTTAAATTTTAATTATTTAATACAATGTACTATATTTAAATATCAGTGAAAAGCAAAGTTTATTTTGTTATAAGTTAAAAAAAGAATACATGTTACACCAAAGAAAAATTCAATTAGGATACAAGTAGATATCGTAATTATTATTTATATATAGTTTATTATATATATATATAAATATTTATAAATTATTATTATATATATAAATAATATATAAATAATATTATATATATAAATAATAGTTTATTATATATAGATATGGTAATAATATAGTTTAGGTGAAATACATTTTTATGTGGTTCCCTTGAGCCCCTAAAATAGTCATGCCCATATATCAACCCAATGAAAAAAATTTTACACAAAAATTTGGAATCTAAAAATGATACAATTAATCAACCAATCAAAGTTTGATAAAAATAACTCACTTGTAAAGAAGTATAGCAGTACGTGTCATCCTCTCTGCCATACTTGTCCATGTAGAAATCATTGAAGGTGATTCGGATGACCTTATTGTTAGAGACACTGATTGTCCACTTGAACTCTCCTTTCTGGATGAAAGGTCGAGGATAGAGAGGAGAAGCTACCTGGCCCTCGTCTCCTGCCAGATCATTCCCGTGTACTGCACAAACAATCTAACATCAACTCAAACAATAGTAACAAACAAGAGTTACATCAAGACGACACAGTAGACTCCCGATTATCTAGGTTAATTTATGCTGCAGATGGCTAAATCTAGATTTTGGAAAATCAAGATAAAGAGGAGACAGCTATACATCATCGTGTACTGCACAAACAATCAAACATCAACTCAAACAATAGTAGCAAACAAGAGTTACATCAAGACGACACAGTAGACTCCCGATTATCTAGGTTAATTTATGCTGCAGATGGCTAATCTAGATTTTGGAAAATCAAGATGAAGAGGAGACAGCTATACATAATCATTTCAATCATTATGAACAAATTAAATGCTTATACTTAAGAGTTAATAGTTAAATAAAGAACTTAAAGTCTTCAGATAAGAAGTTAAATTCACTTTGTGCTATTAACCCTTCCAGGGTTACAGCTATATTAAATGGTGGCCGGGGGCGTAATTTTTTCTAACCAAAGTTCAAAACATAATGTTGTAATTGTATGTTAATAATTCCTTCAAAATAATTCATATGTTATGAAAAAAATGTTTTTAGTGCTGAAATAGTTTTTCAACATGTTCCAAGGAAAATGAAATTCGAGAACACAGATATATTCGTTTTTAGCCCACAGAAAAACTGAGGTGGACATATATATCTGTCCACCACCCAGAACAACAATGGAGAAATATGAAAAATGTTGATAATTTAGAGCATTTTTGCAGGCGAAGGACGGATATATCCATCTATATCATTTTGTTGTTTTATTTACTTCCCATCATAATATAGCAGTAAAAATAGTTTCTTATAAAAACAGTAAAAAAACACAGGCTAAAAATTATAAGAACTACAATAGCTGTGCGTCCAGTTCGTCGCTCTCTTCGCCAGAATAATTATTCGTATTATAGTCATTTGCATTGTCATATTATGAAATCCCCTTCTGATACACTTCCATTTGGCATTCCTATAACATCTCCAGAAGAATTTGGGTCATTAGGATTAATCATTTTGAAGTAAAACACATAGTATGTCATTATTATAAAAAGGTAAACAAACACTCACTGTAATGTCCCAGCGCAAACTGACTGTTTCACACTACAAATGTGTTGTTTAGGCGTAAAACAGCTGAAAAAGTCATGGGGCATAATCTAGCCAACTGTAAAAACTAAATAACCCGTCTATAAGTCAATATAATGTTTATTGTCGTAATATATAACATATGTTTATTGTACTTTTTGACGGATTAGAAACCGTCTTTTTCTCGGAAAAGAAAACAGTTCAGACGGATATATCCGTTTTCAGCCCGGACCAAAAACGACGTTTGACAGATATATCTGTCAATAGCCCGGGAAGGGTTTATATTCTAGAGATAAGAAAAAAATCAAGAGTAAGGAATGTAGCCTTATTTAATAATCATAATTTTCATTTTTCATTCAATATAAAAAAATGCAACAGACATAGTCATGAATAAATAAAGCAGCAAACTAGTCATGAATAATTAATTCCCCGCTGTCTAGGACATGAATGGATGACAAAGGAAGAGAAATTGTCAAAGTGGACAGCCAAAAGACTTACCACATGTTAAGACAACTTCGTTTGCTGTACCCAATACCACCTTCACAACATGATACATGATGATTGTTATTCATTATCAAATCCAAAATTATTAGTTAATCCAAATCAGGTTTAATAAATATAGCTGGAAGTCTACTGAATTTACATCTAAAGTAACAGTACCCTAATGTTTTCCTCAATGTTATTCTTCAACGGTTTATTCCAGTGTTCTTAATGTTCCATTGGAATGTGTAGTGTACTCACTCAAGCTATACTCAGCCAGGAAGCCCTTGGCAGTATTGACGCTGTCGGAACGGAAGCGCACCCACAGAGAGTTGGCGGAGGGGGTGAGGTTGGCAGGAAGCTCCGAGCCGCAGTACACTCCGAGTAGCGTTCCGTTGGTGGCATCAGCGCGCACCTGGCAACAAAAATCAGTGAACACAGGAGAGTTGGCCGTAGGATGAGGTTGGCAGGAAGCTCCGAGCCGCAGTACACTCCGAGTAGCGTTCCGTTGGTGGCATCAGCGCGCACCTGGCAACAAAAATCAGTGAACACAGGAGAGTTGGCCGTAGGATGAGGTTGGCAGGAAGCTCTGAGCTGCGGTATAATATTATAAATGGTTGGTGGTGCCAACGTGAACTTGGCACCAACAATCAGTGTACTATGTTCTACAATCTACAGATCAGACATCTAAAACGATTTTACAAAATTTTATATCACTTTGTCTATGGAATAAACAATAACTATAACTAGAACTCATTATTGTAGTTATTTTCAGTTAGCTTTGATGTGCTCAGTTGCATCAAGTGAAAAGTTTTAGTGTCTGAACAATGTGAAAAAAATTTAAGTGAGAAAGGCTCAAAAATGAGATTAAAGGTTGAATTTAAAAGTAAAAAAATTGTAAGATTCCTAAAATGTGAAACAGTGTTTTTTAAAGTTTTACTAATTTGTGTAGTACAGTAAATTTCCTCTAATCCAGCAACATACGATCCAGCATGCTTGATAATCTGACATAACTTTCAGATAATTTATATTGATAGGTATAAAAAGAATAATGAGTGTTCAAGTTTTTTTGGGATCAAGGGGATAACACTGTGCCGTACAAAGCACTTTGGAATGCGTGGAGTTAAGACGAGTGTTATTCATCCTACATCAGGTGACATCATAATTATCACTTTAGTTTCATAATCATCTAAGGTATTTTTCATCACAGCAAGTTATGCAATGTTTTCATACTGCAAGTAGTAGGCTCTAAAGCATATTTTTAATCCGCCTACATAATTTAATGTAAATTTTTATTGAATTCATTTTTTCCTGACATTCATATTGTAATCCGGAATATTTTGTAATCCAACATGTGTCATGTTCCAGACATGACGAATTAGAGGGAGTTTACATATTGTTATATTACACTTACTGAAATTTGATAAATCTTGTAATTGTAGACTAATAGTACAATGGCATAGATCAGCTTGTGGCGAATTAACAAAATTGTCAAAGCTTGTCACTGAGATTTTGATAATGGTTTGTAACAAAAGGTTAACTAAGTGATGATTATGATGTCCTAATACCAAATTTGTCTATAGGTAGCATAAATACTTACGTGATGATATAAAACTGAACCCAGTTATTGGTTGTTGAAATATTGTTATTAAGGCAATAGATCATAATCAAAATCCTTTTTTTACACAATCATAGAGAATGGTGTTGGCCTCAAACAAAGCCATTAAGTTTAAAAACAGAACCTTGAACTTAAACTCACCTCCACATAATCTGCATTACAGAATTCACTCTGCTCCAGGTCAAACTTGAGGAATGTTAAAGCCACCTTGTTTCCTGTAAAAACATAATTAAGTTGACATCCCACGCAGCATGAACATTTTCATGATCCATATGATTTTGAATCAAGTGCATTCTCCTGAAGTTAATGTATATTGGTTTTTATCATTATAACATTTTTTCCACAGAATGTTACTTTTTTATGTCTCTTCTTGAAAACTTCCCTGGCTAATTTTTTTTACTAGGCTATTGAATTTGCACTTTTTAAAACAATTAATTGTGAGGGCACTAATATATTCAAGTGCAAAATAAATACATTTTAGGTGAAAGGGCCCCATTGACTTTGAACCCGGAAATCCCCAGAAACCACCTTCGGACCATCCCCCAAAATAACAGACGCAGTCCAACAAGAGGTGATGAAAAGAGTGTACCACCCGCTACAGAACATCTATCTCACGCCTGCAACCGGCGTGCCACGATACTAACAATAAAACCTAAATATTAAGATTACTTGGACAAAGTGTAAATATTGTAAATAGTGTAGTGTAATTTAGTATGTGACCTATGAAGTTTTCCCCTGAAGATGCCACATACCAGTAGCGAAATGTACATTGGGCATTCATAATACAATTAATGTTCTCTTAAGTGGGTAAAATAAATAAACATTTAAATACCATGAATTTCTAAAATTTCAATAAAACTGAAATTAAATTAATAACTTGAATAAAATTTATTTGTATACAATAATAACTTATTGTATAAGAATCATTTTTTTTTGTCAAACGTTGTTTCCAAACGTCAAACGTTGTTTCCCTTACAAGTTTACATTTTATGGAATGCAAGAATGTAAGAACCTAAGAAAATAAGATTCTTATTTGTGTTTCCAATTAATTTTTGCCATTTCCCTGACTTAATTTCCAAACCTTGAGTTTTCCTGATTCTAATGACTGACGAAACCCTGTATAAAATCACACACCACCAGTGTGGGTTACACTAGTTCAATTTCCTTTGACATTCCGGAGATCAACCCACCAACGCTAGCTTGGAGCTGCCATTCGCAGTCAGCATCGGGTGGATATCCGTCGGGCCAGTTGGGCGAGGCGATCGCTCCCTGCTCTGACAGTAACTCTCCCCCGCATGCTGCGAAAAATAAAATTAAATAAATAGATAATAAAATAAAATTCAAATTTAATAGGTAATCATTGGCAGTAGCTGCTTTACCAAGCAGGTCTAAATGTAGTTTGTTCATGTATATTTATCTTTTAACATTAGAGAATAAAAATAATTTTGGAAAAGCCAAATTTTGGCTCTATTTTATAAGAGTCAACCAACAGAATTTTATTTTTTTATTTACAGAACTTGCTTATTTTTATTCTTAACATAACAAGGAATGTAATTAATCACATGACCTAAAACTCATGACCCCTCATGTTTAATGTGTTAATGTGCCCCCATCGTAGCAGATCTGTGTACTCAGCAAATTTCGGATAGAATTTGAGATTTCCCCATGACACTAATGGAATGAATGAGTATGTAGATTTGCTGCCATGAATTTTGGTTAGAAAACGTGGGATAATCCGTAACTAGTGAAGGTAAATAAATATCAAATTGTATCAATATTTGGAATTTTTTTATTTTCCCCATATACATCCTTCAAGTATTTAGGTTTGCTGCCATGGGGGTGTTTAAGCAATTATAAGTTTCCCTATCTAGTGAAAGTATATACCAAATTTTATCAAGTTTTGTTAACTAATAAGTAAGATAAGGGGTTTTGATGATTTCCCATAAAAATAACTTTTGAATGTGTAAAAATGCCGCAAGTAGCGGGGCTCTTTACTGCAGTGGGATTATACTTCATATGAAACTACTAACTCAACTTGATTGCTTTTGTAACTCACCCGTGGACACAGTAGACCACATGGCGGAGAAGGTGCCCAGAGGTCCGCTCATGGACAGACTGACAGCCTGGACAGTCAAGGCACTGCCGCTGCTGCGGACGGGGGCGGGCAGCTTGGTGCCGCACTGCCGCAGTATCGTGTTGGCATTGGTATCGTCTCCGTCGTGCACTGCCACGTAGTTGTAGGAACATTCTGACTCAGTGTTCTCCGTGTTGGGGCTTGTGTCCAGGAACGTGAAGATGAGCAAGATCTTGTCCGCTGTCAAGGTTGAAACACACATGATCGCAGTTTAGTGCTGGATTGTTAACAATTACAATATTTGTCATAATTATTTTAAAACCCATTTCTTCCCATAAAATAAAGAAAAAAGAAATATACTTTTGGTTTTTGATTATATACACTAACCTAAAAAAAAAAAAAAAAACAATCAGAAAATTGCGCTATAATTTGTTTTTGAACGACAATTGGATCAGAAACCAAATATAATGAACTAGGGAACTAATGAGGACACCAGATAAGCGATTGTCACTGGCCAAATGCCAAATGTTAGTGCTCTTATCGGCAGGTGTTCTGTATTCCATCTACCTTGTCTCATCTATCTCTTCTATATACGTCTCATATTACAATTGTATTGTTATCTTCCTAGAACCATGGATGCCCTTTTCTTTAAAATTGATTCTGTTTAACGTTTTATTAGTAAAAGAAATGGATAAACGAAAAACCGACATTTGCTATCAATTCTCGGTTATCGGTTTTATCATCGACAACAGCATTTAAACAATTCTGTTTTATATTTATGAAAGAGAAAATAATTAAAAATACTATAATTTATATTGTGCATAATGTTGGATTGTCTTTGTCATTGCTTGAACGTAAACGTATCTTGACCACTGCCTATCTGAACTTCCCTTTGATTTGTTATCTCATTAAAGTATTACCTGGATCTTCAGCAATTATGTACCAAGTGCAGTTCTCGTTGTAGTCCTGTTTCCATGGGTGGGTAGCACTCACGGTGCTATCTAGAGAAAACGTTCCACTGCCTCTAGCAGAGATACGTGCCCCACATGCCTAGGATTATAAATAAAAAATTTGAAATACTATGGTAATGGTTTATTTGATTTAAAAACCACCATTAAAAGGGTGTCAAAGCAAGGAAATGTTGTTCCTCAACCAAACAAAACACAGATAAATACCGATTTTAGTTATGTTAAAAATACATGTGTAATTTCACTTCATATGGTCGAAATACAAAGATTCATTTTAATTTATTTTAATTAACTACTTTATTTAAGACTTAAAAATTCAATACTAAGTCTGTTTTTATAATTACAATTATATGATTCAATTTATTAAAATTAACAACATAAAAAATAATTATTACCTTTAATCATAAAAAATTAACTAGCTGATTTTGTTTTTTTTTTTTAAAAAGAGAGAAAATATGTTTTAGTTTGGTGTATAATTTGTTGTTGTACATAAAAGAAATTATTTCAGAATACACTACAGAGTAGTTTTGAGCTGTGTTTTGGTGTACAAGGGCTTTAAGTATCTACTCACTCAGACTGATCCAAAAACTCAGAACAAAACATATTTGAATACCCAATGTGGCAGCAGACCTGCGTACTCAGCGGATTTCCAATGAAATTTTAGATTTTTTGATTTCCCCATAAAAGTTCCATAGGATGGAGTACTTTGGTTTGCAACCATTAGGTTTTGTAAGAAAATGTAGGTTAATCAATAATTGGTGTAGGTAAACACAAAATGATATCAAGATCTGGAATTTTTAATTTTCTCCATAAACCCCATGGGGTGAGTATGTAGGTTTGCCGCCATATGAGTTTTGTAAACAAATATAAGTTAAACCCTTTCTAGATAATGCACATACCAAATTTGATTAAGGTATGTCAATAAATAAGCAAGATACAGTGTTTTGTTGATTGGGGGAAATACATTTTTGGATTTTCTACATAACCAGTTACTCAAATTTAATACACAAAATTGTTTGTATTTTCAAGCTCTTTTAAATAATAATTATTTAAATTATTATTTAAATTAAATTATTATTTAAATTAAATTATTATTTAAATAATAATTATTTAATTAAATAAGAATTATTCTAGTTAAAATTATAGAATTTTAAAAATTAATGTAAAAAATGCCAAAAAGCTATTTTGACCTTATTTTAATCCCATAAAATCTTGTTACGATAATTCGATCATGCTAATTTGCGAACACCCACACTCACACATACACGCATACACTCACAAGGGCACGATGCGCCCACACATCCGCGCGCCCACACATGACAATAACACGTGCACAAGTATTTTTAAAATGGCGGCCATTATAAATTTTTTAACTAAAATATTTTAAAAGTGGTAAGTTTGATAAAAATTTTAATAGAGAAAAAAAAGTTGTCAAATTAAACTACCTAACAAGTAATACCAAGTTTGTAAGGATCTGACAACAAATAACGGACTTATTGAATTTTTTTACATAAATACATTGATTTTTCACTATAATTAACACAAATTAAGGTTATTTTAATAGAAAAGTTGCAATTACTCTGTTATTTGTTGTCAGATCCTTACAAACTTGGTATTATAGGTTAAGTAATTTAATTTGTCACCTTTTTGTATCTTTAGTAAATTTTTATAAAACTTTTTTCAGTTTAGAAATTTTAAATGGTTGCAATTTTGAAAATACAAATCGGAAAAAATATATTTTTTCCTGAAAATGAATATTAGCGTGGTAAAGGTTTAAGTCAAATATGAATTTAATATAATGATCCGTTATGAAAATAAAATTAATTTAGTGTAAAAAACAAAATGGAGGCTAGAGGGTTACCAAAGCATATGTTTACAGTAACGTTTTTGCTTATTTTGATGTAGGCAATAACCTTTTGAATTCCTGAAACGTTTTTTTCTAACACTCTGTGTATGAATATGAACAGTGTTTTGTTTTTGGCTTCTGGGGACCTCAAAATGGAAAACTAACATGGTCCCTGGCTTAGGTCTTACCATGCCTACCACCGTAATAGCGTATTCTCTATAGGAGAAATTCGCTAAAAAGTACTTCTAACTGTGAACTTATTTGTATCCACCGAGATTTGTGACTGACCAGGGAGTACTGAGCGCTGAAGCCCTTGGCGGTGAGTGATCCGTCGGTCTTGTGGCGCACGAGCAGTGTGTTGTTGGTGGAGACAACATAGGGGGGTACAGGGAGGGTGTTGCCGCTGTGACTCAGCAGCAGTGGCGCACTCACCGAGCTGCCGTCATAGACCTGCCCGCGGAAACACACACCCGCCAATCAAAACATCTTTAATCACTAAGTATTACATATGTACAATAATTAAGAATGGCGTCAAAATATAGATCCTTCACAAATTCCTTTCCTTCAAATGATAATATTAAAATAAAGTGTAACCCTAGAATGAGTTGTTTTAAGTTTAATGACAATAGAGAAATGTGTCACATAGTGATGGGTCAGTTGCAAAAATTATCCGTCTGATTTCAGTTTGGATTTTCACTGGCTTTGGTTGTCGGTTTTCATTTTTCTATGAAACAAATCCAGGCAGTGCATGAGACCTAATTTTTACCACTAATACTTTAATTTTAAAATAAACTCATTACACATGACAGGATGATAAATAAATTCTAAAGGTTTTTCCTACTATAATAGGTACTAAATTTAATAAGGTGAACCTCGCTGTGACGGCTGTAAAAACAATAGGGAACTTATCGCTGTGTTTTCCTTATTCTGTCAGTCCGTCTCAAATTAATATTGTATTGAAGACCAACAACCGACTTTAACAACCAACCCTTCTAGAGTAAGTTTCTAAAATAGTGAAGAATTTTCAGGTTGAACATTTACTGAGACTCACATTAACATAATCTGTGGTCATGTTGTCGGTCGAAGGCTCCACATCAAAATCAGTGAATGTCAAGTTGATCAGGTGATTCGATGGCACTTCAATCAACCACTCGCAATCGTCGTGATTTTCATAGTTTTTGGGGTAGTTGTGGGAGTGGATCACTCCAAACGGTGCGGTGAATCTCCCACCACATTCTGGAATAGTGGTAACATAATAATATATAATTCAATTAATATTGTTATAAATTTTTATAATTCCTAAAAACTTTCGTAGGGCTATGCATTTCTGTAAACTTCTCATGTATGAATTGTAGGAATAGTTGATGTTTTCCTAATGAAACTTTAAAAACTGGGGGGCTAAGGGACAAGAATAGTTTTAGTTTCTTTGGCAACATAATGAACTGCTATACTCCCTGTTTATCAAAAGTGGGCTTTTACATTGACAGTTCTACAACTGTCTGCTTGTAGGGCTGGGGCCTCTAACTATAACTATGATTAACTAAATAGACTAGACAATTTTGTTAAATTAAGTAATTTAGGTTAAACTGATAAAATAATTGCAAGTTAACTTACTTGAATCCACAAACTTGTATGTGGCGTAAAACCCTCTTCCACTAATGGAGAAGTCCGACTGGAACCTGATGAAGGCGTGATTGCCAGAGGTTGTGACGATTACAGGAGACTTCTGGTGGTGGCAGGCCTTCAACAGTAACGGAGCAGTGTCGTCCTCCCCTCCATAGATCTGCGGTGAAAATATATTTTTGTGAATATCAAACAGAAAATTTTAACTTTTAAGTGGTCATAATGAATTACTAGACGGACTGAGCATTCACTCAGTAAACTTGTAAAGTTAAGTTCACATTCACTGAATGCTGTGCCCAGAAAGGCAATTTCCTTTTCAAAACAATATCATTCGCTTCGCTCATTTGCCAGGCCAAGGGATGCCACACTCTGGTATAAATATGTTGAACCACAGTCTGAAAATGCAACACATTGCATTTCATCAGCTGATTAGCCGATTCAGTCATCCCCTAAATGTTACATTTTTAGGGAATGGTTTTTGTATTTATAGTCTAGCCAATTTTGGCAAAACAGTAAAAGTGCCTCTTAAATATTCCACCTCACTTTGACTCATGTAACAGTGGGTCAGGAATGCGTTAATGAGATTGTCTATCATTACTGAGTGGTATGAACAACAACAACTCTTGTCTGAAGCAGTTTAGAGTCACACCCAGAGTTATCATTTGAGTGCTGCACCTAACGGTATGTCACCCATCTAGCTGCTCGCTGATTGGTTGGCACTGCTTCAGTACTGACTAATTACCACTAGCTCGCCCTAGTACGGTTTTAGCGAATTTCCCATAGGGAATAAGCTATTACCGTAGGTCTCATGGTAAGACCTAAGCCCGGGACCGTGTTACTTTTTCGTTTTTAGGTGCCCAGAGACCAAAAATAATAGTCATTAAAAATTTTATATATATATACAGGGTGTCCAAAAAAAACGTTTACAGACTTTGGGATGTGATTCCTGATACAAAAGTAAAGAAAAAAGTTCCTATGAAGGTATGTCCGAAAATGCATATTTACCCAGATATCCGCCATTTTGTTTTTTCCACTTAATAATTTTTATTTTGGTGACGGATTGATCTAGGAACTTCATATTTGGCATGGATCTTTATAATACTAATGTCCATTTCCATAATAAAAATTATTTTTTTCCGATGCGTGTTTTCAAAATGGCGGCCATTTAAAAATTTTAAACTCAAATATCTCAAAAACGGTAAATTTTATAAAAATATTGCAAGAGACAAAAAAGTTGACAAATTAAATTATCTAAACAACAAAACCAAGTTTGTAAAGATCTGCCAACAAATAACGGAGTTGTTGAGATTTTTCTCTTAAAATAACCTAAATTGGCATTAATCATAGTGCAAAATCAGTGTTTTTCTGCATAAAAACCACAGTAACTCCGTTATTTGTTTTCGGTTCCTTACAAACTTGGTATTACTGTTTAGATAATTTAATTTGTCAACTTTTTTGTGTCTTGTAACATTTTTATAAATTTTACCGTTTTTGAGATATTTGAGTTTAAAAATTTAAAATGGCCGCCATTTTGAAAACACGCATCGGAAAAAAATAATTTTTATTGTGGAAATGGACATTAGTATTATAAAGATCCATGCCAAATATGAAGTTCCTAGATCAATCCGTCACCGAAATAAAAAATATTAAGTGGAAAAAACAAAATGGCGGATATCTGGGTAAATATGCATTTTCGGACATACCTTCATAGGAACTTTTTTCTTTACTTTTGTATCAGGAATCACATCCCAAAGTCTGTAAACGTTTTTTTTGGACACCCTGTATATGTATATATGTATATATACAGGGTGTTCGGAAAAAACGTTTCAGGAATTCAGGAAGTTATTGCTCGCATCAAAATAAGCAAAAAAGTTCCTATAAACATATGTCCTAAAATGCTTCGTTAACCCGCTAGCCGCCATTTTGTTTTATACACTAAATAATTTTTATTTCCGTAATGGATCATTGTATTAAGTTGATATTTGGCATGCACTTTTATCATAGCAATACCCATTTTCAAGAAAAGATTTATTTTTTTCCAATTTGTATTTTCGAAATGGCGGCCATTTAAAAATTTTAAACTAAAATATCTCAAAATCGGTTAATTTTATAAAAATTTTATTAGACACAAAGAAGTTGACAAATTTAATTATCTAACCAATGGTACCAAGTTTGTAAGGATCTGACTACAAATAACTGAGTTATTGAGATTTTTATGCATAAAAACATTGATTTTGCATTGTAAATTAAGGTAATTTTAATTGAAAAATCCCAATAACTCAGTTATTTGTTGTCAAATCCTTACAAACTTGGTACCATTGGTTAGATAATTAAATTTGTCAACTTTTTTGTTTCGAGTAAAATTTTTATAAAATTTACCGGTTTTGAGATATTTTAGTTTAAAATTTTAAAATGGCCGCCATTTTGAAAATACACATTGGAAAAAAATAACTTTTTTCTTTAAAATGGGTATTACTATGATAAAGGTGCATGCCAAATATCAACTTAATACAATGATCCATTACGGAAATAAAACTTATTTAGTGTAAAAAACAAAATGGCGGCTAGCGGGTTAACGAAGCATTTTAGGACATATGTTTATGGCAACTTTTTTGCTTATTTTGATGTGAGCAATAACCTCCTGAATTCCTGAAACGTTTTTTCCGAACACCCTGTATATGTATGTGTCCCTAGACACGATAACTCTCGTAAAAATGGTCCAATCGACACCAAATTTGGTAGAGATGTGTAATCCTACGTTAATTCGGATGAGTTCGAAAACCAGACATATCGACCTACCGGAAGGGGTAGTTTTGGGGGGTTTTGTACCCCAAAAATGGGTTTTTTGCATTTTTCATATGTAAATTTTAAATATTTTAAATTTTTATTTTGACCATTGGATTTAGCTCAAAAAAACACACAATTTAATATTTTGAAGCTTTGCTCCTATCTCCATTGGTTACCGAGATATTACAAAGTCTAAAGACAGTACATTGTCTTTTAGGGCTCCAATGTTAATCTTATGGAGAATAAGGATGTGTTAATATTTCACTTATTAACCAATATTTTTGGATGAAACTTGGTATTTAGCTTCATTTGGTTGAGATTCATCCATTTAATGTATTTAAAATCTTGGTTTTTGTACTTATCATGGCAGCAAACCTGCATAATCTTTTCCCATGTTAATCATATAGAGAATAGGCAAACTCTTTTATTTATGGACAGATATTGATGAAACTTACTATATGTCTTTATATGGTCGAAATAAATTTTTTCTATGCTAAAAACCTACTTTTAATGTCCCCCATGGCAGCATACCTGCATACTCTTTCCCTATATTTATCTTAAGGAGAATAGACATTTATTTCCCTATTTATGAGCACGTGATAAAATTTTGTTTACAAGTTTAGCTGGTCAAAATTAATATTACTAATTTGGAAATTCGCTGAGTACGCAGGTCTGCTGCGACGGGGGGGTATTTCAATCACATATTGAACAGTGTTATATCGAAGAGTAAAGGTGTTATAAAGAAGAGTAATTTTATTGCTGATAAGTTATGTTTTCCAGTTCGGACGTATTTTTATAGTGTAATCGGTCAACCTGACTCTAATTTAATGAAATTTGTTCTTCGTTAATTTGTAATGTGTTACTTCGCTCCTGCGATGCCTGAAGCATAACATTAGCGGCTTCCAAAAATTTTAGCATAAGGATAACACAAGAACTTTGAAAGGCTGTAGGATGGAAACCAGATTTATACAGCCTTGAGACCAACTCCATTGATTTATCGTAGCTGAAAATCCCATATAAAACAAAAAACAAAATCTTAGAACAGGAAAAAATTTTGCTGTGCAGGGATTTATTGTAGTATAAGATGATAAGATATCTCGAGGGCACCAATGTTATGTTTCATTATAAAATTTCAGTTTTTGTTAGAAAGTAAAATTATGATAGGCAGGCAAACTAAAACATTACTATAATGCCCAAAAGTGGTTGGCCAGGTGAAAATACACCAAAATAAATTGACTTTGTTAACATTGAAAGTTTACAGAAAAAAAAACACAAATTTTACCATTTTTATATTGATTTACTGATAACTGTAATACTTTTCTTTAAAGTCTATTACTCTACATTTTTCTAATTCATCTTCAAAATAAACTCACAAATGGTAGAGTCCCTAAAACCCTGCAGAAACGTGGACTTGTGCACTATAGAGTTTTCAAAGCCAATTTTACTCCCTTGTACCACACTAACTAACATGTAACAACAGCTCCCAATGACGATCAGATTGCGGAAAACAATATCAAGGGGTGGAATGATAAAAAGGTAATCCAAACAATGGTTAGTATGAGTTGCGAGACATACAGAACAACACTGTAGGTGTTAATGAAGGTGTCAAGTTAAGCAGAGTGTTGAGTAATGTAGAATCTAGATTTGTGAGGTGTCTTTATAATGACTTTAATGTTAACGAAAATACACTAATATACAGACAGTTATTGTTTATGCAGGAAAAAAGAGAACGTAAAGGATGAAATAATATTGTTTAAGACTATGTCACATCAATGGACTGACCGCGATGAAGTCGTTGTCACACTTGTTGAGGTCCTCCAGGTGCAGTTCACTGATGCTGATCTGGATGCTCTTGTCCCACGGGGCGACAATCTGCCAGACACACTCAACCTCCATGGGGTAGCCGTGAGGGTAGTTGGGGCTGGTGAACGTGCCGAAGGGGCGGTCCCGGAACACGCCCCCGCAACCTGCACACAGACCAGTTAGAGCTGAGAGCAGTGTCGTAACTATGGGAGAGGGGGAGGGGGTGAACAGAGCATGTGCCCAGGGCACTGAAGCCCGAGGGGCACCATTACAATGGGGATGAGTCCCTCGATTGATGGTCAAGGGTGCCCACTATTGGCAATAAAGAGCACCTCTATAAGGAGTTAGGGATGCTTTGGATTGGCAGTAAAAAGCGCCAGTTATAAACTATTAGCCAGAAAAGTCCACTATTGGCAATAAAAAGCACCCCCAATCCTCAGTGATAATTTTCTTAGTCTCTTAACCTGGATCTTAGCAAAAAATAAATAATTGTTCTGAAAATTTATTAGATAGGCCTAATAAATTATGTAGTAGGGTAAGTGTACCAGTGAATGACTACCCTCCAGTGAATGACTGTTTTGTATATAAAACATCATATTATGCTTTACCTTTTACCTAGTCTATCACAAATGGTCTTAAAAGTAACTTTGGAGTCTGATTTTAATCCTCCCTGTCACTGGTTCAAAAAGAAAGTGTTAAGCATCTGTTTGTAACACAAACAAAATTAAGTTTTCCACCCAGTTCATGTTCAAGCTTCCCCCACTATAGCGTATCGTACAAACAAGGTTAGCTGTTTTTTCATTGTTCTTTGATTATTGATTGAAACTGCAATATATTAAATGTAATTAACAGTAAACATGTAAGGTACTATTCTGTACTCATTTTAATACCAAAATCCTAACTTACAATTTAATTATACAGTCGGTCATTTACTGGATTACAACTATTAGTATAACCAGTGAATGACCATTTCGATCATTCACTAGATTTTAATAAATTTTGTTTAAAAGTTTTAGAAACAATGTTTTCTCACAGATTACGTGCTAGGAAACACTAAAAAAACGTAAGAAACCATGAGGATACAATAAACCAAAACTTGACCGGGGATGTTTACGGAAATTTACTAGAGAACACTGAGAATAGTGGTCATTCACTAGAATCTATATTTCAATGATCCGGAAATAGTTAGTGTTGTTAATATACAGAGTGTCCAGCTTCGACTCTGAGAATCTTCACAGGTTATTTGGTAGGGAGGAGGGAGTGGAAGTTACTACAGTTTATAAATGAGATGTAACGGGTGTTTTCTGTCTGTTGGTTTGTATGCATTTTATTTTATACAAATCTCGATATCTCAAAAACGATGATAGACAAATGATACAATTTTGAAGGTAAGATTAACATTTAGGTTCAATTTAATTTTTGTATAACTTTCAGTTTTGATATGGTGTCACTTTAAACAATTTGCAATGTTAAATTTTAAAAGCCTGAACATAAATTTAAAAAATTTACAAGAAATACAATATTTACACAATCATTGTATGTATTTTTAATGCCAAGCTTCATTTATCTGCAAAAATGTATAAGAAAACATTTTTTAACCAAAATATATATAAAAAAAACTTGTTGCTATACTTATGACTTTTGAACACCTAATAGGCCTAAAATAATACATCCACTGAATGTTTTTACAAATTTATTTTAACAAAAATTGAATAAAACATGCTTCTAGTTTGTACACTTAAAAATTGCTAGCTTCTTCTTAATTTCATTATTCCTAGCAATTCGCCACAATAATCAGTGTTCTGATACCAATTAATGACCAGTCATTCAATGGGGAAACATCGGTCATTAACTGGTAGATAGGCGGTCATTCACTGGTGCAATGATTTATGTACAATAAGTTGTATTTTTCAATACTCTGTTTTAACATAATACACTAAGTTTTACCACTAGGAAATACAGGAGAACACAGGCAAGACGTTTAAACTATTCCCTACACTGTAGAGTAAATGGTTGAGTTTTACCATGTAAGATTAAAGTGGAAACTCAACCTCAAACGGCCATTCACTGGTGCACTCGCCCTACCGTCAAAAATATTAATTATTTACTTATCTTTACAATCTTTGATTGTTTTTCTTCTTTCTTCCTTCTTACTGCTTTTCTTTTTCCTTCATGACTATATTTTTCACCACAAATTTGTTTGAAACTGTTTAAATATGGATAATGATTTTTTTATTTCAATAGTTCCAGTGTTACTTATAACATACTGGTATAGTAACAATAAATTTATTCCCATTGGATGCATTGTTCCCATGTTTTATTACACATTGTAAATACATTTTTTAAGTTGTTTAAGAGTAATAAATATATATTGTCGATTTCACATTTGTAATTTGACGTGACTGTACTTTTTTGATGTGGAGACACTTTTGACGTGGAGACCACATTTTATTTTAATAAAATTTTCTAACAATTCAGTATGTCTTCATCTCCAAATGTCACGACACACAAAATCTAAGTCTTATGTTTTTAGTTTATATAGTATTTTTAGATGTAGTGAGATTAGGACAACACGCAACGTTAAATATAATTAATTTTTAAGTTTGGAAGTTGTGACACTTGGACGTCGAGCAACACTCTTTTCCCATTGTATTCCAATTAAATGTACATGAAGTTAACAAATTCCAACCATTTGCTATTTTCTGAGTTTTTATTTCAATTACATTAATAAAATAAGTGGTTTTTTTTCTTTTTGCTCAACATTAGTGGCACCAAAAACTCTTCCTTGCACATAGACCTAGAGTCTTTGCAAAAAATACTTCTGAAAATTTACTGTTTTTGTTCTGATTTGTATATTTAATTTATGGTAAATAAATTATCTGAATTCAAGTAGTTAAAAATAGTTTGAATCAAAAGATTGGTTATAATGGTTCTTTGAAAAACCCCCTTCGCAGCAAAACGTGATTTGAGTTGCTCACAATGTTGCTATGAGAGTGGGTAGACCATAATCATTGTTGGTTGTGAGTGCCTTCGTAAACCTGAAGGCTGGCTTGAAATTGACAGTGAAATAAAAATACCAAGAAATATTTACCATGTATGGCCCATTCGAGGTGGAAACCAGAGCGTTCCATCATGTGGTCAGTGACAAAGTGAAGGTAGACTTGGTCCAAGGTGGAGGCGACCATCGGAGGCTGGTCATCCCCACAGAAGCGGCCCAGGGAGTTGGTTGGTGTGCGGTTCTGGGTGCCTTCTGAGATCTGTGGGTCGGTATGACTTTGGATTTTCAGTGAAAAGTGGTACCAAAAATAGGAACAGCTTGATCCGAGAAATAAATATTATATCTTTTTTCTTATGTTACACCATGTGACTACAAATTTTTCAGGCCATTAAACACTGTTGATTATGAAATAATTAGTATAACTGTTAGAACATTCTTAGAAATTTAAATTTTTGAGCTGTTTTTGTTTTTATTTATTTTTATATTTAAATGACCTTAAACTTGAAACAATTAAAAATATTTCATTATTTTTTCTATATTAACAATTTAATCAAACTTAGATTTGCCAAGTCTAGTGTATTTTATAGCTCTTTACACATTCCTACAAACACACATAGAGACAGTCACAACTTCATACTGTTTTTTAGAATCAAGCATGAGTGAAACCATATTATTTCCAGTAAAAATTCAAATTCTAAAATTTTCACAAATAGGCTGAGGGAAATAACGAAGGGGAATTCCAAACTTGATTAGATGCATGAAGTATTAGTGAGCATTTGGTCTTTATTCTAAACAAATTGAAAATAAATGCTTGATACTTAAACTGCTCAAACGCCTCCAGCTGAATGGGTGTTTAGCTTCTTGGACTTGCACCGCTCAAAAGATCACAGATTCTATCCCCAAAAAATTTGAGGTAATTAGACCGCTTCTCTAAAATCAATAGTTATCTTTTTACAGTATGATGTAGATACAAAACACTTCTGATTACCTCAAAGTAGTCGTATCTGCAGTCGCTGGTCTTCTTGTCAGCGGGGAGGGCGAAGGGTCTGGCACTCTCCTCCAGGTCGAAGTGTGCGAAGCTGACATTGACCTTGTTGCCTAGCGGTGCTTGTATCAGCCACATGCAGTTGAGGTTGGGCTGGTAGCGGCCAGGGTAGTTGGGCGACTCCACGACCCCGTGGTGACCTCTCAGGGTTACGTTGCAGTCTGCACAGCATTCCAGGTGTTAGTGGGTAAAAATAGATCCAAATGTGGTAGTTCACACACAGAGAAGAAAAGACCAGAAGGTATTTAATCATTCATTCATTGGGGTGGACCTAATCACCAGGCGTGTCAGCTGCTTGGGCATTTCACACTCTCCATGAGCATTTCAGAGTTCATGATAGTTCAGGAACCTTATGAACACCTGGAGTCTACAAACAAGCTATTCTTGAGGAAGGAAATTGCCCCTTTAAGGTCCACCGACACAAGGGCCGTCTCTCTAACTCCTCCAGCTCCATGCAGTCAAGCAGCAAGTGATCTGCAGTTTATCCTGACTGCCCGCACTTCCTGCATACTGAATCCCCATTGTAAAGACCCATGCGCAGCACGTGTTTGCTTAAGGAGAACAAAATACTTATGAAACAAATTTACTTCAAAATTTAGACTACAATAGTTATTAAACTAGGGTATATTTTAGTTTAACTATGAACTCATTAAACCCCTGTGAATGTTAATTACTACTTTGAAAACTTACAAAAATTTCAGAAAATACAAAATAATAGCCTATTATTTCTATGAGTTTCAGTTTTACTATACCTATGTTGTATTTTAGATGAAATCCTCGACCCGAAAAACTGATGTCAGACACAAACTTGATGAACATGTGATTGGTGGAAGCCACAATGTTGGTAGGGTGGGAAGCCGAACTGCAATATCTACCGAGGGGCTTGCTGCGGTCGTCCAGCCCATCAAACACCTTAAAAAATATATATATATATATCGGCTGTGAAAGGCAGGATTAAATACATAAGTTCAGAAAGATCCCATGTTTCTTTAAAAAGCAGCTATTATGGTACAATGCTAAAACAAATGGAAAATGAGACGGTCAAATTGACAAAATGTTTCGCCTAACGTTATTTAACTCACGTTTTGTTCAAAGTGTTGAATGGTCCTCTCATATTCATTATTTGGATGGATTCCCCAGATTTTCAAACCTTTTAGTCCATTTTCCTTTTTAACATATTTCCCCTGATTTTCCTTGACTTGGCGCAGTTACCTCAATGTAGTCGAGAGCGCATTTTGAGTGCTCCTCCAGATCCAGGTCCACCACAGTGAGTCGCACTCGGCTGCCCTGCGCCACGCTGATCTTGAACTGGCACTCTGCGAACCGAGCGTATGGCTGCGGGTAGTTGGGCGAAGTGATAGTGCCCGTCGGGCCAGACAGCGTGCCTCCGCACCCTGTCATCATAACTTATGATATAGGCAAACATCCAATTTTATTGGGTTTTAGTAAAAAATATGGAGGTTTTGGGTAAGAAAGTAAACATTGTACTTAATGAGAATATTATTGTAAAGATTTAATTTGTAAGGAAAACATTGGAAGTAAAAAGATACAAAAATTTTGATACTTTAAATAATATGTACTAATATGAAATGCAGGAAAATTTTTGGGAGCTGAATTAATCTGATCATGGGGCAGGATATTTTGGGATAGGAATTGCTGAACAATGACGAGTGGCGGCACTCGGAGATCTTGCAAACAAGGCAAACACGGCACAAATTTTGTAAACACTGGAGACAATCTTTTGTTCGACATCTGAGAGTAATTTTATTCAAAGAAAGGTACTTTTGCTCCTACTACCTATTGAACTTTCTGAACCAAAACAAACAAAACCTAATACTGGCTAATTTTTTTTTTTGGTCTAATTCTCACAAATTAAAGTTGCGTGACATTTAGTTCAAGAGATAAGAAGAAAAGTATTGTTAAGTAAATCGATCTTTAATACACTTACTGTTTATAATGTTAAAAACATCTTAGTGGAGTCTCGCAAACCCAGATGAATGTGGACTGAACAGTGTCTTTGTGGCTTTGTGGGAATTCCGAGTTATCGGGAAAGGAGTAAAGGTACGTTGTCCCTGGAGCAACTCTTGCAATAGTAGCGGAGCGATAGTCGCTAATCACGTCGGTGTCCCTGAAGTTATTTTTATAGAGCAATTCTGGTGCATTGTTATGCTGAATTGCGAGTTTTAAATGTACCATGAGTTTGAAGCAGAAGTAAAACAAAAAAATACCTTTCAGTTGAGGAAGTTGATGACAAAGACGTCATGGAAATGTTATTTGCACCACCAATTGGTACTCATGACTTATTTAATACTCTAAAGTTTTTTTTTTGTAATAAGAATTACTTCTACAAATTTCAACCGACGTTTTAGTGTCGTTGGATAGGGCTTGTCTGTTGTTGTTTTTGCCCAGAACTGATGAGAATAGAAAAAAGAGGGCACTATCTGAAAATTTAAAGTGAAATTTTACCATTAGAATATTATTATTGGGATTAGGTTGAGCATTTAACACCTGTACATAGTTGTATCCTACAGCTATAAATAGGTTACTTTTGGGGGAATTAGTCACTAGTGGATTGGTCGGAGAACTAAATGCAATATTTTTAACAATGACATGTCATAGTTCAAATTAAATTGCTTGATTTCAAGCAATAAGTACACTAGATAATTTAAAAGGCGTTTCTAGAAGCTTTTCATCTTAAATTGCAGTTCTGTATTTTTTGAGGAAATTACGATTAACAACTAAACATGTGAAAAATTGACAAGATTCGCTCCGCGACTGAGCCTGCCCTCAGACCAGACCTGCTACAGTCCCCAGCAATAGTTGCTAGCCGTGCCAGTTGCAGTCGCGTCAAGGACAAAGCACAACAAGACACAACAACAGTGTTTCAACAAGTGTGTGTTGTGTTATGTTCAAGGCATTTGAAACAACACTAAAAGTTCTGGAGCGACAGTCGCTTAGCGACTATCGCTAGAGAAGCTTTAGGGACAGCGGGTCTTAAAGAGAAGAAGAATTATGTTATTCCTATAACAAATTCTTATTTATTATTTACTGCACAATTTACATAACACACATAAACTAAAAAATTGAACCTCATCTGTTAAAACAAAGTTATAGAGAAATCTAAGTACCCACATATGCTCCGGCTGATGCCATGGCGTTTGGCGTCTTGAAATCATGTGCACTTTACTGCTTTGACAGGCTTTCCTAGTTATTCAGAATTCCGAGTTTTAGAAGTCTGTGTTTGCGAGACTCTACTGTAATTTTAAAGTTAAAAACTTCAATTTCAAACCCAATTAAGTCTTTTTTTAAAATTAAACATAAAAATAAGTTTATTAGATTTTTAAGTTGACTACAAAACATAGTTAAATGAATACATAGAACTAACAATAAATTTAAGAACCTGTCTCAGAAAATCCAATGAATACAAAGAAAATAGGAAAAAGATTTAATGAGGTCAATAATGGGATTGGTTTAATAAACAACTTCATTTCTGAGTGTTAATGTTAACTAGAGATTGCAAATGGTCAAAATTGGACTAAAATTTAAGTTGTTTTGGACCCAATTACAGTTTAACAAATTTTTTCCCACTGAAACATCTGTTGTTCCTCATATGATAGAATCTGTTATCTACAGCAGTCTCATTATTCGATCAATTACCCAGTTCCTCCATAATATTAAAATTGAAATTTGAAAGTCTGTAGGGTGTAGCCCTGGGGGCTGATATGAATTATGATGGGATTCTGCTCTTAGGGATGGACGGGAATGCTTTTTTTATTTGGGACGGGACGGGAATTTTTATTTCCCACTCATATTCGGGACGGGATCGCTCGACTTGAAGCTACCGGGAAATGTTCGTTTAGACTTTTATCTGAGTGTTGTATAAAGACAAATTAATGTTAAATATCAACTAGTTCTCCTTCCAACTTGTTCCACTTGTTTTTTTATAAGTTACAATGAATGTCCTTTTGTTGAAAAAATTAAAATATATAGTTTTGATATTTGCAGGATGCAATAAGATCATGGTAAAATATAAATTTTATTGTAACCAAATAAATTTAAGTTGAATCATTAAACACACATAAAGGAAAATTTTGCCCATGTCTTAATTAATACAAGTTTTGTTTGATGAAATATTAAACGTTTGGTAAGAAGAATCAAAATAAACATTGTGTTCGGTACCGGTACGTAAAAAATATAGATTAAAACAATTGAAAAAATTGTAAAGAAAACAATACTATATTACAATATATGAGGCCTGCTCAGATAAAAAAAATACCCCCGTCGCAGCAGACCTGCGTACTCAGCGAATTTCCAATGGAATTTCAGATTATTTACTTTCCCCATAAAAACACCATAGGATCGAGTATGTAGGTTTTCTGCCATTGGGTGTTGTTAGAAAATCTAAGTTAATCAATAATTGGTGAATGTAAACAAAAAATTGTATCAAACTCTGGCAATTTTTTATTTTCCCCATAAACCCCATGGGGGTGAGTATGTAGGTTTGCCGCCATATGGGTTTTGTAAGCAAGTATAAGTTAAACCTTATATAGGTAATGTACATACCAAATTTGATTAAGTTATGTCAATAAATAAGCAAGATATAGGGTTTTCTTGATTTCCCATAAGAATATCATGGAAAACACATTTTTGGATTTGCCCCGTAACCAGTTTTGCTATGATAAAAATTCAAAATACCAAATTGTTTGTTTTTTTAAGCTCTTTTAAATGGTTTCAGTTAAAATTGATGAATTTTAAAAATTAAGGTCCAAAAATGCAAAAAACCCATTTTTGACCCCTTTGAAACCCCATAAAACCCTGTTCCCATAACCCGACAATGCTGGTTCGCGAACTCATGAAAATAGACCTGGTCTTACACCTCCATACCAAATTTCATCAAAATTGGAGGTCCCCTTCAAAAGTTATCAGTACCACGGACATATAGATATATAGATAGATATATATATACATATATATATGAAAATGAACGAATGGTGTTTTTGGCTTCTGGGGACCTCAAAATGAAAAAGTAAAGTGGTCCTGGGCTTAGGTCTTACCATGGCTACTACCGTAATAGCGTATTCCCTATAGGGAAATTCGCTAAAACACCAATTGAAATTAGAATAATTTTTAACACTCAGAAAAGAAGTTGTTTAACAAGCCAATGCCATTTATAACCTTCAAAAATATTTTTTGTTATATTCATTGATTTTACTGAGACAGTTTCTTACTTGAAGAATATAAATAAGAATACCCCCGTCGCAGCAGACCTGCGTACTCAGCGAATTTCCAAAGAATTATTATTTCAACATCAAAGAACTTTGTGGCTATCTTATATAATTAATAATCTTTACAAGGAAATATAATATATTTTATATCATTATATTTCTGAGTAAATAATTTTTATTTAATAATTTATATATTAATATTTATATTGCAATAAATGACCTTTTTAACAGTAATAAAAGTGCATATCCAAAGCTTCCATGCAAAAGGAATTATTTGTTTACAAATAACAAAACATAAACATTTCAAATTTGACAAATATGCAGAAGACAGCTGATCAGCTGATTAGGAATAGATACTTTATTATCTCCATCTCTCTTGCTCCCATTATACACTTATTTTCCATGAGAATACCATGGGATTTAGCATGTAGGTTTGCTGCCATGTGGGTTTTTTATCAAATCTTAATTACTCACCACCTAGTGAAGGTTCATAAAATTTTTTATTAAAATATGTTGATAAATAAGCGATATATAACTTTTTAAAGGTTGACCCATAAGAATAACATGGGAAACTTGATTTGAATTTTCTCCATAACCAGTTAAGCTATTTTAATGACTCAAAATACTAAATTGTTTGTTTTTTAAGCTCTTTTGAATGGTTTTAGTTAAAATTCATGAATTTTGAAAATTGAGGTCCAAAAATGCCAAAAACCCAATTTTGACCCCTTTGAAACCCCATAAAACCCCGTTCCCATAACCCGACAACGCTGGTTCGCGAACTCATGAAAATAGATCTGGTCTTACACCTTCATACCAAATTTGATGAAAATCGGAGGTCCGCTTCAAAAGTTATCGGTACCACGGACACACACACACACACACACACACACACATACGCGCATATAAGTCGCAACGAGATCCATGTAAAAATCCAGCGGTATGAGATCCACTAGAAGGAGTGGTTTTTTTAATAAAATAAGTGACACTTTTCTTCCCTGTAGTTAGTACAATGCACCAGTCTCGTTAGATTTGGGATAGCTTCAAATTTAACCATACGTTTTTTGCGGTTAAAGTGAGATCCGGTATGTAAGGTCACAGTGAGATCCATTTTGACCTTGGCTATACACACTTTAACTACCACGGTCACACTGAGATCCGTCTGCAACTTCCCGATTATTGTTCGACCGCCTCGCTGGTGTTTACACACACTCTATCTAGTTGCGGTCGAAGTGAGATCCTTTACGGTTTGCATGCGTAATTTAATATACTGTAAGAACAAATTGATACATTATGGTATTTTAGCGTTGCAGATTAATAGTCTAGTGATTACGAGGCTCTGTTAAGAAATGTAAGTACCTTTAATACCTTTAATACCTTTAATACCTTTATTGAAATGGCGACCTAACTCAATGGGTAGTTTAAAGCCAAGTATGAATGAGGGATGAGTGTAGGATGATTGTGGCGCGATCTTGTAGTCTTGTTACTGACTAAGGCCGACATTCTCCTTAGACAGGACTGTTAATTCATAGCCCAACAGCCAATGGTATCTAGGGACCTACAGTTTAACGTGGGATCCGAACCACAATTTCAACCTCCCATATACGAATTGGTCTAATTATGAGGATGAACTAGTATTCACTAGTGCGGACGTTAATCCCCACCAGGGAATATCGCATCCACAAGCCATCGCTCATAACTATCCACAATTCGTGACCTCCAAGTAGCTGGATTACAGGACGTCGCCACCGTCCCAGTCAAGTCATATTGTTTGGTGTACCGTATTGTTAAACGTTTAATCTATATCTATAAAGTCAAAGCCGTAGCCAGAAAAAAATTTGGGGGGGGGGGTTTGAGCTCCGCAGTTATAGAGTACCTTCCAAACTTTCATTTTAACACAATTCTTAATATAATGTTAGTATGTTAAAGTAATTTAGAAGTTTTATATATTTATAGTACGTACATAATTAAAAAAAAATAAAATTAATTTATTATTAAATTTCCCCAGAAAACAAGCAATAATCATTGAATGTAGGCGTACTAAATTCTTCTTTATTCTTTTTACTTCAAACTTGCATGCTAACTTAAAATGCCTCTGCTAACGAGGCGAGATATAACAATAACTTAACTAAAACGTATTAATGTTCAACAGAATAAATGTGACAGTATTGTTATATCACTTGCTATAAACATATTTTCACTCAATCATTATAGTGTATAATAATCATTTGGTTCATAAAAAATTAAAAACTAAAGTATCTTTCGTCGGAGTTTCTGTCTTTCCCTATGAATGGACATAAGTGCTAAGACGCTCATCACTTGCCTGACGGCTTTTATTTATAATAAGAAATATTCAGTTGTCTTGCCCAAGGACAATATTCTAATACTGGAGACAGCACACAATGCTAAGTGCCAGCTGAATGCTCTGGAATACCAAATTGAACTACTTGCCGAAATGAAGGAGTCAGCGTAGGGAGTCAAACGAATTGTGAATCAAGTCTTTTATTAAACTTTATCAGTCTCAAATTTACTTGAACAGTACATCTAATATCAGAGCAGCTTGAGTTACTTCCACATAAAAAACTGAACAAAGAATTTGAGTTCACCTTTTACTGCAGGGTTGTCAATTAATTAATTGTCAGATTTCATAGAAGTTGCAACAAATATTATTAATAAAGCAATAAAGATTAGGCCTAACTCTACAATGACTTCATCTTTTGATGCACTGCAATGAAATAATGGTTTATAACCTAAACGAAACATCACATTCCTGACAAATCAAATCACATTCCTTTATTGCGCGAGTGAGATAATCAGCGAGCACATAAACATAATGTTATGTTATGTTGTGTTCTCGCTATAGATAACGATCTAAATATTTAATTAATGTAGTTTTACTCATTCATAGTTCCAAAAGAAATTTAAAACAGATTACCGTCAAACAAAACGGCATTTCAGAGTTACCAACCCAACAAGATATACCGGCAAGCTTTTTCGCCATCAACAACAAAACGGTGGTCTCTCTAGTAAGATATCAAGATGACTGTAGTGCCAGGTGAGCTACATCCCATAAGAGCAATGGTGTCAGTTTCTGCGACATCCGTGGATGTTGCCACAGAGTGTTGATTAAAAAAGTGTTTAAAAAAAACAACATTTTACTCTTTGATACCTGCAAGTGTTGCCAACGCTGCAGGAAACAACAATCGTTCTCGTTTGCGTTGGAGATTTTTGTCTCAACTAACTTATTACTAGAATAACTAATTTCAAAGCAAACTAGGGTAGAATTTATGGTTTTAGTTTTACCTTTAGTGATAATTGTTAATTTGGTCATTATCTAATGGTTTGTTATTAACTAATAATCCAAATGTAAAATGGAATAATATGGTGTCGTTACGATAAATATCGTAAACGTGGCAAGACTGCTTCATTCTCTTTTTCAATCAGCTGTGTAATGGTAAATATTATAACGTAACTTGACTTCCGTTTTAGTTTTGACGCTTGATATCCGAAACACAAAAAATAGCTATTCAGCTGACCTTAGGAAGAAGTTATGCTTTTTCCTCTACAGACCTTGTAAGAATATAACCTCCTCAGTCTTACCTAGTCAAATATAAAGGTTAGGGCGAGAGCTGCCGATGCTGGAGCAGGCATAATTAAAACAGATTTTCACTGTTTTTGTTTTGTCTTACTAACCTTACTGAGCGTTTACGTCGTTGTATAAGTCAATTTAACAGACTACACAAAGCTTTATGAGACTAACTGTCACTATGAAAACTGTAAACTGCAAAGTACACACCCACACTCACACACGATTGGCGCGAATAAGTTCTGATGAGTGGATTGACAGGCAAATGTCATGTATTATTCCTGCTTATTTGCTGCCGTTCACACTCTCCCACGACCCCTATGATATGGAGGTCCGCACTCGGTCCACACAGCTGACTAACTACGACTTTCCTTATGACTTGAACATTTTTATGAAACAAATAAATAATTTTGTATTTGCTTTGTTTTTAAGTTAATTCCTTACCATAATTTAATTTTCAAACGATGTCTTATGAAAAAATTTAACCCATTTTTTGTTGGGCTGATTTTTGTGTAAAAACTTCGGGGGGGTGGGGGGGGGGGGGTTCGACCCCCTGACCCACCCCCCATTAGCTACGGCCTTGTATAAAGTAGAATGCGTGTATGAGTTTGTATGTCTCCTATGGGTGCGAAAACGACTCGACTTAAACGGTGATCCAACTATACTTATTTAACATAAAGAAAGTTCGGCCTGTTCTACTGTAATTTTTTCGTACGCTTAAGTACTCTGACACAGTGGCCTTGCAAGTTCCAATGTTATTTTTATGGACAAAATATTTTTATAAAACTGAATATAGACAAATTTAATAATAAGTTGAAACGTATTAACATACGTATTAAACATGTACACAAAAGAATGTTGTGAATGAACAGTAACTGGGTACATACAAGTACGTTGAATCATACTCTATATAAAATAAATTCGTGTTGGTTATTGAATTTTAAAACGGCTGAACTGATTTGGCTGATAATTGGTGGCAAGGTAGCTTAGAACGAGGAGACGGACATAGTTTTTACCCCATTCTCGTCGTATGTAAAGCTTTAGGACCGTCATAAACGTACCCATGTAAGGTTGTGTTAGAGTATTTAATCCGAGTTTTAATGAACACAACGTATAGAAATAACATTTCTTTGCAATTAATTCTATAAACATATATTCTCATTTAAAGTATTAAGGTAAGTTTCATTTTTAAGTATTGAAGGAAGAGTCGTAACAAAATCTAGAGGTCCACATCTAGGAAGTGTAAATGACTTGAGGCGAATGAGCGTAGCCAACGAGCTCACCTAAAGGGCAAAGATTCTCAGGTTGGCATAACAAAGCATGCCAGATAACAGCTAGTATCCAATAAATGTCTTCGATATTTTCTACATTGTACAGTAAGAATCGTTTAAAAGTGTAAAATTTTTTATTAGAACCACAATTTTTTTTATTATTATTTTGAACCACAAATTTAACCAAATGTTTTATTCTTACTAATAATTAATAATTGCAATTACTCATTTTTTCGGGGTTGGATGCCTTATTTTCAAAAGAATTCAAGTTAAAGGTATAATGTACTGAAATCCTGTTATATAAATAAATAAGCAGATGGCATTAAATATAAAAAAGTGAAATCATGAAGTTCATGTAAAAAAATTAATAATTTTGCTTTTTTATGAGTTTAAAAGTGTACTAGGGGGCCCGTGCAGCGCAATGCGCTGCATTTATCATAGTACTTATGGTGATCAAACCCTGCTCCATGGTAAATTACCAAATTACTTTGAATGAAAATTAAATTGTAGTGAAAATCAAAATTACCATACATAATATTGGTATTTAATCCATAGATCTTCATCAATAATTCTCTAACTTCCCTATGTGATAGTGTTGAGATTTGGTGGTTGTTCTTTTAGATAAAAATTAGCTAGAATTAAATTATTGTTTTTATGCCGATTTGTCTTAGAGCCTCTGCCTAAAAACTCCTATAAAATTTATAAATCCTATAAATTCACAGATGTAAGATCTATATGTTAATAGGCAAGCATGTTTCGTTTCCTCCTTTTTTTCTCAGCTCATATACATCGTAGGAGAAATCCGCACATACCGTTAGAAAGGTAGAGTCCTTCTAACGGACACAATCTTTCTAAATATTCAGTTTGATTTATTCCTGTGATACAAACATCATCCAGGAGGCAAGACACTCCAGGAATACCACAAAGCATTTGTTCCATGATGCGCTGGAATATCCCATCCTCGTCGCCAAAATTGTTATGTGTCCGAGTGGATGGCGCGTATTATTTTACCGGGAACGGGGTACTAAATAACAACTACATTTTGTAAGTAAAACACCGACCGGTGGAGCGCGGACGTACGGTATGGAATCTGGAGCCGGACTGACTGTTGGTTTGTATGAGGAAATATTTAGAATTCGCTCCGCCAATCAGATTCGTTTATTTGAATATCGTATGATCGAAAGATCAGTAGACATGGCCTGATTTTTGGTACTGCTAACATGTGAAATATGAATTATGGTAAAACATCGTATTTCCAACTTAATACATTACACTGTAGATGAGCAGAATTCTATTATAATTCACATCAGACTCCAGGGCTAGGCCCCACAGTCTTTCAAAGTTCCAATGTTAGATTGCATCATTAGACAGCTGTTGTAAAAACAACTGCTAAAAAACTGGAAGAACAGATGTTTCAGTTATAAAATATTTTTAAACTTCTTGGGTCCAGATCAACTGAAATTTCGGTCGAATTTCGATCAGGAGGCAATCCCTTGTATAGATAGTTCATCACACAAAAAACGTAAATAATGACAACAGTTAACTACAACTCCTCTGCCCTGTATGACATATGCAGCACTCACTGTGGCTGTTTTTCTATAATGAATGTATGAGTTAGCAGTCGACATAGAGTGAATGAACCCACACTATAATTTATAACAAACTAAATTCTCTTTAACTTGACTTTCCATGGCATTACAGAATTTAAATAAAGAAACCACAAACAATAGGAATTTCAAAATCTTTGTTAGTGAGATCAATTTTGGTTTGATGTGGCATTTTATATTTTTGTTGAAATTTCTCTTTTTACAAACCATTTTTTCAATAAGCTTGTTATCTTTACTGGAGGTAAATATTTTTAAAGGTCGTCTCTTTCAAACAGCTGTAGCATCCTGCATTAAATTTATTATACTATCACAGTAAACAGGTTATAAAATTTACACCAAGAACCAACTATCCATTTTCCTAGTTAACAGCAGTTTGAAAACCCATGCACAATCGTTTGGTGTTCTATTTCAATCTTTGTTAATTTTCGTTGTTGTTTCAATATCAATCTGATAACCAATAAGACCCAACGTTAAAAATTTCCATTTCAAACCTTGTTTTTGTACAGGAAAATGAATTTTTCCGGGGTTAAGTTTCTAAACCCATTTTTGTGCATAAATACACATATGTCCAAAGTTCAAGCAAAATCTACCTGCTACATTTTGAGAAAAGGGTAAAACACAAAAATTGTTCCACACAATAGACACTCCTCGTATTAAAATATGGAATAGTTTTGTCAGTACCAGTTGTTTAATTGCTTCTATTCAGCTAGCTTTTAACATGTGTTTGTTTTACTATCAACAGCTGTTTTATTTTGCAACTCAATATAAATTGTTCCCCATGTTAATCTTATGGACAAAAAACGAAATTTAAAGGCTCTTCGTGCTCCTCAGAACACAAATATAAAAATGTAAAACCTTTATGCATAACTACAAATTGGGACAAACATTTTGACATCTCGAACATTAAAATCGGTCCAGAAATAACGGAGGGGTTTTGTTCACAAAAAAACAGCCTTCACGTATTACTATAAGAGACTAGGGGGCCCGTGCAGCGCAATGCGCTGCATTTGTCAAGAGTAGGGACCTGGTGATCAAACCTTGCTCCCTGGTAATTTACCGAGTTACTTTGAATGAAAATTAAATTGTTGTGAAAATCAGATTACACCATATTGGTGTTTTATCAATCAATCTTCATCAATAATTCTTCAATTTCCCAATGCGATAGTGTTGAGATTTGGTGGTTGTTATTTTAGGCCCAAAGTAGCTAGAATTAAGTAATGGTTCTTATGCCGATTTGTCTTAGAGCCTCTGCCTAAAAACTCCTATAAAATTTAGAATAAATTCACAGATGTTGGATGTAGATAGTTCATCAAACAAAAAACGTAAAGAAAAATCAACAGAAAAAATCAATTGTTAATTACAACTCCCCGGTCCTATATGAGCTATGCAGCTCTCACTGCTGCTGTTATTTTTTCTAGTAATGTATGAGTTAGTAGGCGTCATTTGTAGTGAATTAGCTATTACACTTTCTTCTTATTTCTATAAGGGATTCGTCTGTTGCGTCCTTTTTTCTCTCAACCTACTGAACCGATTTTAAGATTGAGGTGTCATTGTAAAGCTTAGGATATAGCGCATATGCAAATTGTAATTAAAAAGGTCATATCGTTTCGGGCTTCACCCCCTTCGCCTTTGATTTATTTCTAGAGGGTGTTTTAAAATGTTGACCAACTTTCATTGTACGATGTTTATGTGAATTGTAACTTAACAGCTGATTACTTTTAGACGTTTCAGATTGTAAACAAAAATAGATCTCTGTCACTTCATAACCAAGATTTAGGTTAGTTTCTCTCATACAGAATCGCATAAAATGCGCAATTTGCGCACGGGCCACCACGTTACTATTTATAACGGACTAAATCCTCTTTATCTTAAATTTACATGGCATTACAGAATTTAAACAAACAAATTAAAAATTAAGAAAATCTACATCTTTGTTGGCCCATTTTGGTTTGATGTAGCATTTATATTTTAGTTAAAATTTCTCCTTATACAAATCATTTTTGCAATAAGCTTGGTATCTGTACTGGAGGTAAAAAACTTTTAAATATCGTCTTTTTTAAACAGGTGTTTTAATATCTGTAGCATTCTGCATTAAATTTGTTATAGCCTAGTATCACAGTAAACCGGTTATTAAATTTACACCAACAACCAACTATCCATTTTCCTAGTCCACAGCAGTTTGAAAACCCATGCGCAAACATTTAGTGTTCTATTTTAATTTTTGTTAAATTTCGTTGTTGTTTCAATACCAATCTGACAACCCATAAGAATTTCAAAAATTTCAATTTCCAAACCTGTTTTTGTACAGGAAAATGAATTTTCTGGGGTTTAGTTACTAAACTTATTTTGGTGCCCAAATACACATAAATACAATGTTGAAGCAATAAAGTCTACCACTTTGAGGAAAAAGGTAAACACACAATTTGTTTCACACAATAGACACTCCATGTATTAAAGTAGGAAATTGTTTTGATATTTCAGTACCAGAGTAGCCCAATTACTTTTATTCAGCTAGTTTTTATAACATGTGTTTGTTTAATTTACAATCAACAGCTGTTTTATTTTGCAATTCAATAAAAATTGTTCCCCATGTTAATCTTATGGAGAAAAAACGAACTTTAAGGGCTTACCGTGGGCTTCAGAATTAAAATATAAAAAATCTAAAACCTTTATGCAAAACTACAAACTGAGACCATTCTTTTGACACCTTAAACGTTAAAATTGGTCCAGAAATAACGGAGGAGTTTTGTTCACAAAAAACAGCCCTCACGTATTAATATAAGAGATAATTGATTGATATTGTACACTATTAGTTGAAAAAATCTAAATTAAAGTTCATAGCAGAACAAGCGATTCAAGTGACTATGGCTTAAGTGATACATAAATACAGGCCCGTTCGTAGAGATTATTTGGCACCCTATAGTTCTGAAACAGACTCATTTTTCTCTGACTACCAACAACAAAAAGTGAAATTGATTCAAAGATGACTCATGTAACAGCTTTAAACGTTGTCTTAAGTAAACAAAACAATAATTTATACTACCAACCGGTAATAAAATTGAGTCAGGGTCATTCTTGGACTAGGGTAATCGACGATATTACCGAGGGGAAGACTGAATTCTACAACAAAATGGAACTCGTGGTCCACACGGCAGGGCGCAGGGCACCCTCGTCCGACTAGTAATGAGAGCTGAAGAAGGGGTGTGGGGTGGAACGAGAGTCTGCCATTGCCCTCTTCATTAGATGAACAATGTGGATCCAACATCTGTGAATTTATTCTAAATTTTATAGAAGGGCTTAGACAAAGGCCCTAAGACATATCGACAAAAGAACAATTACGTAATCTTACCTAATTTAGACCTAAAAGAACGAGCACCACATCTCAACACTATCACATTGGGAATTTGGAGAGTAGGTAATGAAGATCGATCGATGAAATGCCAATAATGTTCTATCTGATTTTCACTATACGGTAATGAAATTTTTTTTAAAGTATTACCATGGAGCAAAGTTTGATCACGAGGTACGCTAATAAATGCAGCTTATTGCGCTGCAAAGGCCCCCAGTTTTACCTTAAATACTCGTTTATTTTTCTTCTCTTTTATTATACTACTTTATTAAGATTTACCTGGACCATTAAACAGATAAATATTAAAAGGGATACCCTGAAAAGGTATCAAAAGATATTATAAATTCTCTGTTCATCCCAAATAACATGCAGTCTTAATTAACATTCGACCTAGACCCAGATAGTGAGGTAAGGGCCTATAGCTTATGAAAAAAATAATGTTATCATTTGAGGACATGGTTCTACAGTGGCCTATGCACCAAAATAAATAGTACCGTATTGAAATTGTAAGATTTTAGATTCACCAACATATAAACGTAGGTAGGTTTAAACTCAATTAAAAACATGTTCAATATGACCTCAGTCCATTTGAGGCAACACTCGTATAACCGTTCTTGAAGGTTTTGTATCATTTTGGTGAAGATGACTGATTCAATTTTAGTGCTGTTTATTTTGGCACATATTGTACAACGAATATTGTTTTGGATTTAACATATTGTTTGTGGATGTGGAAGGGGGGCGGCAGAAATGTTTTGGGCCCATGGACGGCAAATTCGTAAATCCGGCCCTGGGAAGGCCTACTGTGTACAGGTATATATTGTATGTTTTGTAATTTGAGTTTAAAGCCAAGACAAAAATTTAAATAAGCAGGCATTTAGTAATCTGAAAGTTACATTCATCCAAAAAATTAAATTAGTGGGCTTAAAAAAAAGTAAATAAAAACTTTGGTAAAATGGAGGCAATAACCGAGTGAACCTACCAGGCTTACTCCGACCGCCCGCCGCCGCGCCGTTAAAAACCGGATCTCAGTGTGACCGTAGATTATAAATGCGTGTGTATCCATACACACGGTCACAGTGAGATCCGTTTGTGTATAGTCGACGCTAGCGCAACGTGGTGTCGTTTCATGGAAGCTTATACACACGCACACTATGGAAAAATCCATCAAAGTGAGATCCGATTGCTGTCGGCTTGTTTCGAGCTGTTTCTACTATTTCCCTGATCCTGACGACCTCAGGAGGACGAATCAGAGGCTTTGGCGCAACGAGATCCGGGGGGGTGGATCTCACAGCGCAAACGGATCTCACTGTGCCGGTGTGCATCCATATGCCGGATCTCACTCCGGCTTATTTGTCAGAACACACACACACACACACACACACACACACATATATATATATATATATATATATATATATATACATATACACCCATCGCAGCAGACCTGCGTACTCAGCGAATTTCCAAAGAATCTTGAGATTTTGTATTTTCCCCATAAACACCATAGGAATGAGTATGTAGGTTTGCTGCCATGGACTGTTGTTAGAAAATGTTAGTTTTGTTAGGAAATGCAATAGTTAGGTAAGGTAAACATCAAATTTTATCAATATTCGGCACTTTTTAATTTTCCCCATAAACCCCATGGGGGTGAGTATGTAAGTTTGCCGCCATATGGGTGTTGTAAGCAAATATCAGTTAAACCCTACTTAGTGAATGTACATACCACATTTTATCAAGTTATTCCAATAAAGAAGCGTGATACAGGGTTTTGTTGATTTCCCATAAGATTAACATGGAAAACCTATTTTTGATTTTTCTCCGTAACCTGTTAAGCCAAGTTAAAAATTCAAAAAACTAAATTGTTTGTTTTTTTAAGCTCTTTTAAATGGTTTTAGTTAAAATTGTTAAATTTTGAAAATAAAGGTCCAAAAATGCCAAAAACCAATTTTTTACCCCTTTGAAACCCCATAAACCCCCGTTCCCATAATCCGATCATGCTGGTTTGCGAACTCATGAAAATAGACCTGGTCTTACACCTTCATACCAAATTTCATCAAAATCGGAGGTTCCTGTCAAAAGTTATCGGGACCACGGACACACACATATATATATATAGCCTATATATATATATATATATATATATATATATATATATATATATATATATATAGATATATACATACATATGAAATTGAACGAATGGTGTTTTTGGCTTCTGGGGACCAGAAAACAAAAAAGTATTATGGTCCCAGACCTAGGTTTCACCATGACTACTACCGTAATAGCGTATTCCCTATAGGGAAATTCGCTAAAATTGAACTAAGAAATTATAAACTATTAGACATTATACTTTTATTGTTATTTACATGAATTCATTTAACTATTTTTTGCTACATCAGAAAAAAATTAAGGAGTGTATGATGAAAAAAATTATAAAAATGTAAATTTAAAGCTATAAACCCTAAAATCTAATAAATATAAGCTATAGCTAAGCCGTGTTTTCCTCGTTAGCGAGATTTTCGGCCACGATCGCCGTCCTCGTAGGCCGCGACAGCCGTCCACGTTAGAGAGATCGTCGGCCGCGATCGCCGTCCTCGTTAGAGAGATCGTCGGCCGCGATCGCCGGCCGCCTTTCGGCAGTTCCCGTCCCGATAAATTTCCAAGTATAAAATAATGATGATCGGGACGAAAATTTCCCAAAAATTTTCCCGAAATTTCGGGTCCCGACCATCCCTAGCTCATTTACCTTTCTAACAGTAGGAACGGATTTCTCCTACGATGCACACAAGATGAGAAAAAAGGAGGAAAAGAAAATTTTATACTAATTTGTATATTAAAAAAAAGATAGATTCTAATTTAAATTTGATGTCTTTTTGTTCTTTTTACATGGGTAGGCCTCATTTATGTAAGTTTTGTTTTCTACAAATTTACCAGTTGTTTTAATCTATATTTTTTTCTTACATCATTTTTATTTTCATTCCTCGTATCACACATTTAAGCTTTTATTCAACCAGTCTTGTGTAAACTAAGAAGTATATACATCCCAAGACTTTAGAGACATACATTTTTCCTGATTATATACGGTTATAAAAAAATTATTTGGTTTTCATACAACATTCAGATAAAAGTCTAAATGAATATTTCTTGTTAGCTGCGAGAAGAGCAATCCTACCACAATCCCATACTGAATCCTGAACGGGAAATAAAAATTTCTCGTTCTGTCCCGTCCCAAACCAAAAAAGCATTTCCATCCACCCCTGATAAAAACATTCCCAAAATTTTAGGAATGATTAATGTACTTGGTAAAGAAAATACATTGTTTAACAGACATAACATTAAACTAAGAAGCCCGTGCACAAATTGTGCATTTCGTAATATATTTCTTCCTGTTTGTGAGAAACTCATCTACAGTACGTTTCAAAGAAATTATATGACTTTTCAAACAATATTTATGTTGATTATGCAGTGACAGAAAATCTATTTTTGTTTACAATCTGAATTAAAAATTCATCAGCTGTTAAGTTACAATTCACTATTAAAAATCTTATCATGAAAGTTGGTCAACATTTAAATTCTCTAGAAATAAATTAAAGGCTAAGGGGGACGAAGCCCAAAACAAAATGCCTTTTTTAATCACCGTTCGCACAAATGCTAGATCATAAGCTTTAAAATGACACCTCAATCTTGAAAATAGGATAAGTAGGTCTAGAGAAAAATGGATGTAACAGACAAAACCCTTATTGAATTAAGAAAGTAGATGATCTTTTTCAAATTAAAAATTCACACTTTCTGTGTGCTATACTTTTTTTAGCTTATAAACATAGTTTGAAAAAACTAAACGTAATCATATCTAAGTTACCAGTAGCTGCAGCATCCCACGTGGCCCTGAACCCTTGGAAAGTGCCGGAGCGGTCGGAGCTGAAGTGGATCCACAGTCCGTTGGTGAGAGAGGTGACATCGGGAGGAGGCTCGGTCCCACAATATTTGCCCACCATGGGCGACGTCTCGTGGAGGCCATTCCTGACAAGAGATGTGGTAGAGTGAGATGGATTGAATCTGAATGATGAAATAACCCATTTCTTATCAATTTTTCAGTTTTGTAAAGAAATCACTTATCTAAATTATATACAGTACACTCTCGTTCATCGGACTCGGCGACATCGGAACTCCGCTTCATCGGAAGTGAAAATCTGAATATCATTAATTTTTTTTCTTACGAAATAAATAATTTTTCCGTTTTAGCGTCTCCAATTTCTGTTCGTTCTATCCGCACAATAGTGAAGTATCACATTTTGCATCAAACGTCATCAGGCGTTTTCCATAATCTGTACACATCGATGTGATTTACGAGGCCGTGGAGTATTCGAACAAAAATAGAAAGAGGTAGGGGGCAGGAAGTGAACATCCGTTTCGACCGCTTCCCAAACTGTCATTCAGTCTGTCTCATGTGATGACTGCACCTGTGTTACGTGGAAGTCAGTTGACTGCTGGAATATGAGTGGAATATGAATATGGAATATGAGAATAACGATTTTGGATCTTTATTTCCTGCGTTGTTTTTATTCCTATAAGTTCATTGTTACCATGTTCAAAGTTTGAGTGCCTTATTTTCATAAAATCTCTTGTGTTATCTTAAAAACAAGAGTAAATACAATCACGATAGGTCACCGTACGGGCGGAAATGATGACTCACGACGGACTCCGCTTCATCGGAATTTTTTGAAATCCGAACCGGCCATCCGCCACATTAGTTCCGATGAACGAGAGTGCACTGTACTCCCGAATGTGTAACTCACTCACTCATCGGGGTATCAGAAATTCGTCAGATGTCGGTAAAGTAGATCTCCTATATATCACTTACAACAGAGTGATTCCCAAGCGAGAACTAAACTTACCGACCTGTATTACTGAGGAAATTGCCAACATACTGGGAGTCGCGGATTACCGAAACATTAACCAATTGTGCCAGCGGTCTATTCACCGAGAGTAATTTCAATGTACAGGGTGTATCTGAAATTACCTCTCCAGACCGGAAGTCACTGATGTCAAATACAAACTCTCACTTTAAATAACTTTTTTTAGTTTTACACGGTTTTTAAGAAAACTTTACAATTTGATCTTGTACGCGTAATTTTAGCAGTTTATTGAATATTTGAGGTTGAAATTTAGATTTTCCTCATTCTTCTCTGAGCATTTTAGGTTAAGCAAAAATATCTCGGCACAAAAATGTCTTAGACTCTTTTAAATACGTTTCCAACAAAAATTGTCAGTTTGGTCCAAAATGTTTTTTTATTAAATTTACAACATGACGGAGATTAATGAACATGTATTTAAATGTTTAGTAAAACTAATCACGTGATAATTGATGTTTTATAATGGTATATTATTTTAAATGAGGTTCTTAGACATTTACATGTTTGGTAAGTTCTGTTATATATAAAATGTTCAGACATAATATATGTTAAATTTTCCCCAGTTAAAAAAATAATGTCATGCTATTTATTATTCTAAATCAGTATGATTAGGGTTTAAAATATTAAATTTTAAAGTTGCTTCAAAATTACGTCTGGTCCCCTCTGTATTGAAATCAGTGTCAATCAACAGAGCAAAATATGTTTACCTACAACGGCACAATTTTTTTTTGTACAATTTTAAAAGAGGTGCAAGGTTGGTATGGGACACCCGGTAAGACAGTATCATTTTTGCACGATAGTCCTCCCAAAATTGGTTCTTTATTTGGGATGGCACTTAATTTCTAACGAACTCATTAGGAAGTACATCATTGACTTTACCTGATAGCATGCTAATTTAAATTTTACAATTCAACAAAAATTTTAACTAGAATAGCAGATTACACAATTGATTTATCTTTTAGTGCGTACTAAGTTAATGTTTAATTTAAAAAGGTGGCAGTACAGTATTTTCATTTAAATAAAAAAGCTTTTTTATTTCCTGCCCCAGAAAACTATCTGATTTCAAAATTTAGCGACCAAACATTTTTACCCAAAATAAATATGACATTATTTTTTTCTACTCTAGCGGCCAAATTATAACATCTGAGGCAATCCTCGCGAACATCTTTCAAGTTACTACAAGTTTGGTTCTATGAATTTTTGGCCCCAGTCCACAAAATTAAACATAATTAAATGTTTATTTATTTTTGCGGGGAATTTTACCCCATGTAGAAGTAATTTTACAACTACTATAATATTTTACTCAGAACCTTCAGTTTGCACATAGACATATCTTGCACAGTACCAATATCAATTAAATTATCAAACTTAAAAATTATCATGATGATTTTCAATATCACGTATTCTTTTTTTGACTGTGAGTCGGAACGAATTGCTATATCAAGCAACTGATTGTTTTACTTTGATTGTTATTTACTGAACTGGTCCTACGGCTAAAACATACGTCCTTTGATGTGTATGGTAATTTTAATATTTTAACCATTATTTAACATACTTTTGTAAGTAACTACTGTATTATTGTATTTAGAAGCTTGAAGTTTTTTTTTATTTGCCTTGACAGTAATTTTTTAGGAAATTAGGTAAATTTAAAAGTTTTACACCATTAAAAACTGAAATGAAGGAATTGTAATGAATGCCAATATTACATTATGTATTTATCATTGTATGTTCAATATTACTGGATCGTTATGTTATTCCCTGGAATTTCAACACAACTAATTGAAGGATAGTAACTGAATAGTATTTTTGTAAATAAAAGGGGTTTTGGCAAGTTTTATCCACTTTGTTAAGATTTCCAATTATTTTGTTTTAATGGAATTTTCAATTGTTTTCGATGATCTACAGCACATTTTTATGCAGTTTATCCATTTAATTTTTTCGTATATTTATTTATACGTATTTTATAATTTTAAGTAAATACTTATACAATACCTACATAATAATTTATTCACAACTCCATTAACCTTTAGAGAATTCGGGGGAATCAGGAAGGGGGTTTGGGGAAAGAGTCTCTGAAAACGAGCGGTAGGCGAATATATTTTCATTCCTTAGATTGAGTTAGTTGCATAAGTTCAAATTTAGGTTATTTCTGCAGTCGTGGTAGTTAATTTATGTTATAAATAAATGACAAACTCATTTATTTTGCTATTTTGCTCATTTACAAACTCTTATATTTATATGTATTCTGTTCATTATATGCGACTTAAACAACAATAAACGAATTTCTGGGCAATACCTGAGGGGGCATGGGGGCGGAGCCCCTATCGAGCCGTAGGCGAGTTTAATTTATAATTCTTAAATTTTCTCCATTGAGCTTGTATTAAAAATTTGTACTTAAACCCGCCCTAACTATTTCTTTGAAAATAAGTGCAGCGGCTTGGTGCTGCGCTCTCGTAGCGAACTTGCATACTAACGGCCTACAGTCTTCCCCGCCTGGGGCGCACACCGTTCAAAATCCCAAATCTCTTGCCTAGGTGGTGCAACTCTTAAAAGGGTTAGCCGATCTGTGGCAACATTGGTGGGAGGGCCCATGTAAAGTAACGGTGGCTTGTGTGGAAGTTGACGGGATCGGTTGATTCTTTAAGTGTTGCACCTTGGTCAACACTGATTTTGCAACTTTTTACAACTGTTTGCTTATGTGTGTGCCATTTTACAACAGTTTTGATTCTAACTGTCCAAAAATAAAGCAGTGGGTATAAATGGGTTAAGTAAAAAATAGATGGTAAAAACTCATAATGATCCGTGCTTAGGACTCTGCCACACTGACTGAAATTTTTCATGTTATCCTTATGGACACTAGGAAATCAGAAATTCATAGTCGTCTGAAAGCAATACAGAAACTTGGAATGATCAAAGCAATGCAATTGGTTTCACTGTTATAAATTAGTACATTTACTTACAATCATTTGAAAGAGAAACAATAATAAATTCACTACCAACAAGCTTTTATTTTGGACCACCCTGGTCTTAGTAGCATCCCGTAACTTTGGGAAAGAAGTTATCTTCTATGAAATTATGTGTAATAACGATATGTCTTATTAAGAGTCTGCAGTACCATCTTGGATTTTAGTCCCATAAGAACAATGTTAATTATAGGTGTCTTTGAAACACTTTATCTCGATAATCTTGCATCGGATTCGCATGAAACTTGAATATGTTCACCATAATGGTATGGTGGTTAATATGACATGGATACATTTTTCAATAAACCTCCTAAAAATGGTTTAACATTGTTTCAAATTGATGTTAATATAGATTTATATTTTATTCGTTATTCGAGGGGATTATTTTTTTAAATTAATTTTCTATCACATCAAATGAAAGATACTATGGTAACATTTAAAATGACATCAAGTTTGAAATTTTCTGATGAAAAACAAACTCACAGTAATATTTTGAATTTAACATTGTTCTTATGGGACAAAATAGCAAGGTGGCGGAGGTACTGCAGACTCTTAAGCTGTTTCAATGAACTCCTGGTAAAGAATTGTCAATCCTTTTAAATACACTGTTACTCACAATTGAACCAACCACTTACTGCATTGTAAAAGCAGCTAAAATATGAGCCTTCAGTGATCTTTTAGAGAATCTGCTGGCTCAAATGCTGAGAGAAAAAACAGTCATTTAAGAGCCATGTAGCGGAACAAACGCTAAAAGTGATAATAATTAATTTCTGTATGGCGATAGCAAAACCCGTTAATCCTAAAAATAAAAAACAACAACCTTCAATGGCCAAAGCTCATAGTTAACACTAAACTGTGTTAGGAATTGGTGTGACAGATTTTGAGATTTTACAACAGAACCATTAATTGCAAGACACTATTGTTTATTAAAAATATATGTTTTTACCTTATTGTTAAACTGTCATAGTTGCAGGTCTGGGAGTTGCCTTCAATGGTGAATGATTCAAAGTGCAGCCTGATCTGTCTTCCCTGAGGCACATGGATGACCCAAATACACTCTTTGTTGTCAGGATAGTCCCCTGGGTAGTTTGGTGTCTCGATGGAACCTACTACCGAGCGGATAGTACCTCCACAGACTGTAACATATGTCGAAAAATACATAAAAATACTTGGGTTATGAAGGTAATGTAAATCCAAAATATAATTTTTGAAATTAACTCAATATAAAACAAAAAAGTTATCATATTGGTACAGAAATATGTAGATAATTCCAAAACTTCTGATCCTTAATAATCTAGATTTGTATCTAGCAAGAAATAAAACATCATATACCATCTGCCCTTACACATGCTTTTACTGGAGAGTGGGTGAGGGAGAATAGTACATAGCAAGATGTAGGCAGCATTGCTGCCTTCTTGTCAAAGGCAACAATGTGCCCAGTTGGAAATTGACAGTTACTGTGTGGTGAATCTGCTGACACAGTTCTTTAGTGATAATAGGCTCGTTCTAAATAATTACAATTTCAAAATACAATTACAATTTCTAAATCCTTCTATTCAATTTCATACGAAGCAGCAGAATTCCATGCCTATCAATCTTTCTAATAATTGACATGGTACAGAATTCCAGGTTCCTAGGAGTCGTTCTAGATTGGAATTCCGAAATCAATCAGCTGGAATCTAAACTGGCAAAACTGATTTTCTTTGTTCTGGTGTATTTTAGTCTGTTTGAGTAACATATCATATATTAATTCATCCTGTGGGGTGCATCAAGCTCGCAGAATGTAGAGAGGATTTTTAAGCTTCAAAAACCTGATGTCTAGTATATTGAGAGCCTAAAAGGACTGGATCATTGCCAGGATGCCTTCAAACATCTTAAAACTTTGACTGTGCCTTCTATGTTTATTTTAAAGGTCATCTTGTATGTGAGATCCTCAAACCAACTGGCCTTTAATGTTTTCATTATACACAAATTGCTATAAATAAAATAGGATACAATAATTGAACATAACAAATTTGTTTAATACATCTTGCTTGTTTAATGCAAGCTGGGCTGCAATGGCTTAGCGCTCTGGATTTAGCTTTATAGAGAGATTATAAATGTTTATTTTAGTTTAATTTTAGATGTACTGACGCAGGTGCTTTGCACTGCAGAGCAACTTTTATTTATTTTATTATTATTTTGAGTTGGTAGCTGGCTATGATAGCTATATGATATATATATATATATAGCCTAGTTAATCTGGGTTATCAACATTACACTGTAATGTTATTAAGGGGCCGAATTATTGGAATACAAAAAGCCAGGTAAGGTGACAGGATGTATGAAGGATTGGTTTACCTTTGCGTTTGTCGGCCATGACGTAATGAGCTGTGAACCCCTCCCGGTGAACGCTGTCGTCTGAGTGGAACGTGACTGTCACCACATTGGTGGTGCTCACTGTGGTGGGAGGCAGTTTTAAACCACAATACCTGTTTAACCAATCAGCCTATTATTTTAGGATTTTACCTATGTGGCATTGCATGTTAACCATCTTATATGGCAGTAACAGCTGAGTTATTTTTTTTCTTGTATCTACGCCAAAGGCATTTTACTTGAAGGGATGTACAGAGTACCGGTACCAGAAACATTTTTAAGGAAAAACGGCCTAAACCCATCAAAGTGTGGAGGTGGTGGCTTCCTGGCCTACTCCTACTACCCAGAAGTCCCAGGTTTGATTTTGATTTATGTTTACCTTATCGTATTTTATACTCAGACTGCCTCCGTGCTTCACAAAGCACGTTAATCCGTTAGCCCCGACAACCAAAATAGTCGTTAGGTCACGTTAGGAGGCACTTTTTCAATCTGAAAACTTACACCAGGCCTTGGCCAAAATTTTATACAAACTTTTTACTTCTTTGTTTATCAGAATACAGTGAACAGAGTTATGTTCATTTTAGGCCTAGTAAGTACAATTTCTGCTTTCTACTGTAATATGAAGATTTCTGTCTGTGTTAATTTAACTTTTATGAGAGTTTTGTGTATTAATTTGTAAGACTCACATTGTAAATAAATAACAAATACCGTAAATTGAGGACTAAATATACAATTCATAAGACAGTGCACATAGTAGTTTATCAATTGTATAAATTTTATTTTTGGGATTTTAACTTTAAAACAAAACAACTGACTTCTCACTAAATCAAATTCAAACGACAACGATTTTTCTTAGAATTACGTTTAATTCAAATTAAGAATAGTTAGAGTTACAGAAGTATCAATGTTTATTAACTCTACATCAGGCGCATCACGGAGGTTACCCCCGCACTAGCAAAAGAATAAGTACAAAAAATAGAATGCTTTTGTTTTACAGTCTGGTCTTCAAATTACCTTTAATATAACTCTAGAACAGCAGTTCTCAACCTGGGGTACGGGTACCCCTAGTGGTAGGCGGAGAAGTGCATCTCTGTTCACTGTATACAAGAGATAAATTAATAATGGTGGACAGGAAAATTTTAGCCTACTTTAATCAAATAACTTTTAAATAACTATAGAAATTTTACCATAACAGTCAAAGATTAACAACTGTTGCCAGTTTTAAATATTAACAAGTCAAAAAAGTTTACAAGGTCAACGTTAGACCTATTTTATTATTAATTGGTCTGTTCATTGGATTAAGGATCCTTTCTCTGAAACATATTTTGAATTATCTAACCTAAATTTCAAAGAGAATGAAAATTTGATCATAAATTCCACAGGCTCATCTTTGAAAATAGAATTAAAGAGAAAACCTTTGATTTAATTTTTGTTAGACTTGAGTGACTAATACGTAAATTTCTCCAATTTAGTTGTCAAAGTTATGCTAACTTTTCCAACTACAGAGCTCGTAGAGCGGCAATTTTTGTATGCTTAGGGCCTATGGCCTATAATCATTATAAATATAGGAACAAACTTGATGCAGCGCCAGATAAGAGGATTTATTTGTCTTCTTTTAAGCCAAACTTAAAAAAAACTTAGTTTATCAAAGCCAGGATCAGGGCCCACACTAAGACTATTACCATTAACTATGTACACTAACGTGAATAGATTTCTGATCCAATGGTTTTTGTTTGATACCAAAACTTGGAAAGTTCGTGTACACAGTGCCAGATTCGCTGTAATCGATGTTGTTGGGGACTAAGGCACTATTGAGTTTGGTGATAGTAATATTTTCTGGGGTCAATTTTACCTAATAACTTTTATCTAATCATTCAGACCAAGTAAATTCAGCTCTAAATTATGATTGGCAGGCGGGAAAATGGTCAATGCCAATAGAAGGACAAAATAATTGAAATAGCAAATTTGGAAATGTTAATGTCAGTTGGTATCAATGTTCATGATATAGAAAAGCTGTTGCAACTGCGATGAAATGACATCTATAAATACCGTAAATTCTGTCTGTCTACAACCAAGGAAAAAAAAAAGCAATTGCAGTCAGCGAGTTACACAACACACATTCTAATTTTTTGATATAAATATTGAGCTGTCGAGTTATCACATGTCAAGATTGTGGGGTTACACCAGAAAAAATATAAAGCATTCATGTATCCATTGTGAGGATGCTCTCATTATCATAGTAGTAAGTGTAAAGAATTTACTTCAGGAAATTAAGAGAAGTAACTGTTGACTATTGGAAAAAGCAAAACATATCACTGACCTGTCCAGCAGAGTGCTGTTGCCGGTCTCCGTGTTGTTCTCATATATCTCTACAGCATCCAAGGCGCAATCCCGGGAGTACTCGAGGTGGAAGGCAACCCAGCCTAGCTGCACCACCCAGCCCGGCGGGGCAGAGATGACCCAGCGACACATGGCCTGCGGAGGGTAGCCCTCCTCTGTCTGGGGGGAGGATATCAGGCCAGTCTGCTGTGTCAGGATACCTCCACACACTGCCATCACAAATCACATGTTAGGACCTGGCTTAGCTGCACCACCCAGCCCGGCGGGGCAGAGATGACCCAGCGACACATGGCCTGCGGGGGGTAGCCCTCCTCTGTCTGGGGGGAGGATATCAGGCCAGTCTGCTGTGTCAGGATACCTCCACACACTGCCATCACAAATCACATGTTAGGACCTGGCTTAGCTGCACCACCCAGCCCGGCGGGGCAGAGATGACCCAGCGACACATGGCCTGCGGGGGGTAGCCCTCCTCTGTCTGGGGGAGGATATCAGGCCAGTCTGCTGTGTCAGGATACCTCCACACACTGCCATCACAAATCACATGTTAGGACCTGGCTTAGCTGCACCACCCAGCCCGGCGGGGCAGAGATGACCCAGCGACACATGGTCTGCGGGGGGTAGCCCTCCTCCGTCTGGGGGGAGGATATCAGGCCAGTCTGCTGTGTCAGGATACCTCCACACACTGCCATCACAAATCACATGTTAGGACCCAGCCTAGCTGCACCACCCAGCCCGGCGGGGCAGAGATGACCCAGTGACACATGGCCTGCGGGGGGTAGCCCTCCTCTGTCTGGGGGGAGGATATCAGGCCAGTCTGCTGTGTCAGGATCCCTCCACACACTGCCATCATAAATCACATGTTAGGACCCAGCCTAGCTGCACCACCCAGCCCGGCGGGGCAGAGATGACCCAGTGACACATGGCCTGCGGGGGGTAGCCCTCCTCCGTCTGAGGGGAGGATATCAGGCCAGTCTGCTGTGTCAGGATACCTCCACACACTGCCATCATAAATCACATGTTAGGACCCGGCTTATTGAAAATGTCACACCCACCATAGCGGCAGCACTGTCCAGGGGAAATCGATAGTACGGTATAATATACTCTTGAGTAGTGCTTTGCAAGGATTCTGAATTTTTGCTCAGATCTTATTTTAAAAATAAATCACATGGTATCTCACTGCAGCTGAGCGATCACACACACCAAGAGGGCATTAGGGTTCTGTTTTGCTCCCATGCCTCCCATGGGATAACATGGTTCTGAATTGCTCTGTATTAGGGTTCTGGGATTGCTCTCATGTCGCTGTGAATGTGTTAATTTTGAATATTTAATAAAGTAATTTTTTTTAGTCTTCCAGAATGGGACTATAATTAATTATTTGACTGTTTGATTGTGTTTGATACTGATGAGGCTATTTATATTTTCAAATATAAATAAGCTTTAATAATCCATAATATTTTGTAATCTGAAAAACATTATGATCACATAGCCTATCTGTCAGGTTATAAACATTCTACTGTACTTACACAGATCGATAGTTGAGTAGTTAGCAAAAAAGCCTCTATACTGGAATGAATCATCAGCGGTGAAGATGATGTATAGGTAGTTGTGAGTAGACATTACTTCCGGTGGTATGCTGCTACCACAGTAGGTGCCGATTAGTGTGGCATTGGCGTTGTCACCATCGTGAATCTGATGGAAAACAATAATTATAAATAAGTGTATTTTCACTTTTAGTTCACTGTTGTTTTAAACGGGTACACAATTACTACGAGATCTCATAATGACAATAAAGTAGAGTGCCGCTAATCCAAACCCGCTATCCGAACACATTTGGCAGAAAATTACAAATTTGTTCTTAGTTTGAAAATTGGGGGGAAAATTTCGGTCGCTGATATTACACAGAATTTATAGTTATTAGACATGAATCCACTGCTATTACGCTTGCTTTTTTATTGCTAGCGTATGTCACATCCGACATCTGCCATCTGCTTGTTTTTGAAAATGGTGGGAATAAAGAAGTCAAAATCATTATTTATGAACTCCACCTACTCCAAAAATTTGCTAAATCTAACAGGGCCGGTCCCAATTAGTTCAGATTACCGGGACTCTACTGTATGTGTATCAATAAAGTTAGAGTATTACCTGTTCTATATCAAAAGTTTACATTTTTTAATGATTTATCACAAAAAGTTTTATTTTAATATATTTTAATATATTAGTTTTATTTTAATATATTTTACCAGTCAATGTTTGTGCCAGTATGTGAAACAAACCTATATTGGCTCTATCTTGATCTTTAAGAATACAAAATGTGGATAAAACTATTTGCATTGATAAAACATACACCTTCACAGGTTATATATTACAGTCTCATCCTAAAAAAGCAGAGTAAGTGGGAATGGCTTATTGTGCACCAACCTCAAATATACAACTACACAGAAGTATTTTTTTGTAGATTTTCCCGCCAACGTGTTCTAAACTACATGTAGTATTTGCTTTACATAGTTTTATCGAAGATCCACGATGTGTACCTCCACATAGTCGTGTATACAGCTGGTGCCAAGCTGTTCCACGTCAAAGTCCTGGAACTGGAGCACTATCGAGGTGCTGGGAGGCGTGTGGATGACGTAGACACACTCCCGCTCTGCCGAGTACAGCTGTGGGTAGTTGGGCGACTTGATCTCCCCAGACCGGCCGGTGAAC